>OU343217.1:272203239-272320012 GCA_910596185.1 Chrysanthemum makinoi
TTATGCTTTTGTTTATTGACCTTGCATACGATAAAGTCATAGTTTGAGATTTGTAGTGTTCTGCCATTTGGCCGAATATGTATGAGCCGCGGTTGGTTGTATAGGGACACGAAACACAGGTGTAGTTTGATAAAGGATGATGTTAGGATTGATGAATCGCTATGATGATTCTCGTGGCTTGGCGGGGCAATGAACGAATGGGTGTTTAAGAATAAAACCAGTTTTTTGCAGCCAAGACAAAATCTGAGCTGAAGTTTTAAAAGTTGAAATTTTAACTTTTTTAAATTTCTAACATTTAATAATATTCACTTTGGAAAATTTTGAAAGTTTCAACACATCTAAACAAATCTAGCTTTTAGATTTGAATTTTGAAATATTGAAAATCTTGAAATCTGAGAAAGTTGAATTTTTTACAGGTAGTTAGAAAAGCTTGATGAATTTGTAGCCTTTTGGACTTTCGAGACTAAAAGACATCTCAAAGAGTGTGCGAACTTTACAGTGATAATGATGAAAAGTTGAAAACTTGGCACTTATCAAAGTTTATATTTTGCAAAATAAAAGGCATACAAAATGTGATCATTTGTTTGAGTAAACACATTTTATAACAAAAGAATAAGGAGATAATATCTAGCAAAGTTAGCATATTATATTTTTTTTAGATCAAACAAGTTGAAACCAATGTCGATTTAGCAAAAAAGACAAGTAAGATTACTTTATTGAACGCACGCATCTATGCAATTTTTATAAGTTCTTTTATAGGGTGGAAAGTACATATTATTTGTAAGGGTGCGAGTGTCAAAAATGACTCGAAAAGTAAAAAGATAAACGACAAGCTAGGAAACCCCACTCTATCTATAATTCCAATAACAAACAAAAACGATTGTTTGCCACAATGCAAAAAGGGCACACACCAAATGCCCCGAGAAAGAGTTTTCATTTTCAACTGAAAAACAAAACTAGAAGACATAAACAAAACTAGAAGACATAGTGTCTCGAAGAAGCCGTTTATCACTAAATATTCATTGTCGTCGCTATGCACGAGTATCACGCTATACATTGTCGCCACTACTCAACCATGCCAAAAGTAGAACATGCCACAGGAGGAACAGTTCCTCGAAAAGGATACATGAGCACTAGAAATACAATTTATCGAGAGAAAAAAATCACTCTCCTTGTAATTTTGTCAATAACTAGAAACCGCTGCCGCTAGGCGCGGGTACTCGGCTAGTATTTATAGTCAAAGGAACAATATTTCAAATTCAAACCACCATTGCTAGCTAGTCCTTTATTGATTATTTTGAATATTATATGTCGAGGAAAATTGTGACTACAATGAACTAACGTAGGTATGAATTGAAAAACACGTTTCCAAATTCAAGACTTTGGTAACTAAACTATTCGTTGATATATAGGTGCCACTTATCATGTAACAAGTATGAATTGAAAAGTATACATAGAGCATGGCTTTAGTCATTTGTATGACTTTTCCCGTAACTAGTTAAATATTCGCGTATAGTGACGGGCTAACGGCGATAAATATAGTTTTTTCACGAATATATTAAATAAATTACTAACTTAATTCTCTTCGCATTTTTCTACCTGCTTAATAAAATCGTTTCACAACACTCCGAATGTTAGGGGTGTTCAAAAAAACCTATAAACCGAGTCAAACCGCTCAATTAGAAACTGTAAAAACCCAAAACCGAGAAGCCAAAACCGAAAATAACCAAAACCAAAAAAAACCCGTTTAGCATGAAATCGGTTCGGTTTTTATATTTCGTGATTAACCTAACCGAACCGTGTATAATATATATAAAGGTTTTCAACTAAATATTCAAATAACTCTTATTGGTAACGACTTCTTTTGACCCCAATGTAAATGTTAACTAGACATATATGTCGAAAATAGATTAATATGATTGCAACATATAAACGTTGAACAAATATATTTTTATTAATGTGTCATGTTTATTTATCTAAATGTAATTATTGTGACAGAATAACTTTGTTATGACTATAGTCTATTCAATATTATTTAATATACTAAAATTACGTTTTACCTTTTAGATCATGTTATTGTTTATACGGTTAAACTCGTTTAAACATCTAAAATGGTTAATTGTGAACCAAACCGCGGGTAATCGCATGTCCGGGTACCCGCCTAACACGGTTCAGTTTCGGGTAGTAATATGATTTATCAGCCTCGCGATGGATAGTTTAAATCTCCTAACTATCCGAACCGAACAGAATCGAACTGCCCCGTAAACACCCCTACCGAATGTATATATTTTTGTTATATGTGTTTGTTTTGGTTTCCCGTAGTTTTCTCGCAACGTCATATTATTTTAAACAGAACACATTAATCATTTAAAAAATAAAAAAAAATCCTACCCGAAAGCAACACACGAGAGCCACCTTATTAATCGCCGCCATCGGAGTCGGGTCAACCAAACACAGACACAAGCCCTAACTTCCCAAATTTAATCATCACACTTTCAATATTCAATCATACCCAAATTGTATATATATAGATCACGAATAATTATTATTAGCTCGGATCCAAATATTTTTAATAATAAAAACAATATGGCGTTAGCATCTGTTCCTATCTTGTCGTTGATGTTTATGATGTTTTCAATATCATCGTACGCTTATAATACGTGTCCTATGTTAATGAAGAATCCTTTTGTGTTTGATTTCAAGGGTCAATGCCCTACCAACATCATCTATTCTTCGCCTATTCAGGTATACCTTAAACTTGTGTCTTTTTAATATCTGTTTATGATTATTGCATTGCGTTGATATGTATATCGTGTCGAATACCCCCTTTGTAGCGTAGTTTGCTAGTCGCGAACCGTGCTCATTTGCAGGGATGTAAGTTAATGTGCGTACCTAAGCGGCTAAAACGTAATGCTATCTAGTCAATTTTGTAAGGCGTGATATCTGTTAGTTGACTTATTTGTATTAGTATAGTTGACGTAATGCTATCTAGTCAATTTTGAAAAACGTGGAGACCGTCGAGCCGATACCATGTAAGACGTGATATCGATTAGTTAATTATGAGATACAGTATGTCCAATATATATATATACCCAACACTTGGGCTTGAGCTCAAACTATACTAATACAAATCTAACAAAGTGTTGGCTCATAAACTTGTGATTAGTTATGATCTTTTATGAATGTAAACGTATGTTGAGAGGTCATATTATTTTAGATACCGTGCGTGACAGACATGTGAAGATATAAGATAATTGAGAAGCCTGAAATAGATAGTAAAATAGATAGAATACGTATTGTAAGACATTTCAAAGTTAGCGTACTTATAAATGGGCATTGTTTTCTCCATATCACCATACCAGTCTCGGGTGGGTTGACACGTTGTTAGGTATTCTTTGGTCACCTATATTAGTAAATATCATTTTTTCTTAGTAATTTACTTTTTCTTTTCGTAGCCTTACAACAGTAACATTCATCCGTAACTACTTATAGAATGGTGCGCGTCATAGAATATCTACTTTGATTAATTTTAAATAGAAAATATGAATGTTAAAACGCTCATCATTAGGATGGAAGCTTTCGACATGCTTTTTTATGATTCTACAGAATTAGCCGTAAACATGTCTCCCTTGATTAGGTAAATAAATGTCAAGTGATATATCTACAGATGTAATTTTTATCGTGTAGAAGAATATTACAACCGATTATATATAAATCAGATGGTTACGAGGAGATTCACGGAGGGTTCGGCTTCGGAGTTAGGAATGACGAAGGACGATCGATTTTAGAGTTTGCTACCGCTCACGACATGGTAGTAGCGAACTCTTTCTTCAGAAGAAGAGGATGTTCACTTGATCACTTTCCAGGCGGGGTCACAACACCAGATTGACTATCTGTTGGTGCGAAGAAGTGATCTTTCTAAATGCAGGGACTGTAGGGTTTTCCCAGGCGAGACTTGCTCATCTCAACACAAATTGGTAGCAGCTGACATGCTTTTCGAGAGGAACAAACCAAGAGATTAGGACGGGTTGCCGAGGATTCTCTGGAAGAATTTGAACGGTGAGGCGGCAGAATCGTTTAGAGTGAAAGTCTCAGAGGGACTTGCTACTCAGTTGGACGACTTGGCTGCTAGAGACGCGGACCAGTTGTGGGGCACTCTTGCCGGCATTATCAAAGATGCAGCAAAGGATTCCCTTGGGGTGGCTAGAGGAACATCGAGGCCCCAACCGGCCAACAGAGAATCTTGGTGGTTTTGCGAGGAAGTGCAATCCAAAGTCGCTGAGAAACAATCTAGGTTCAGAGAGCTTCTTTTGTGCGAGAGGGTCGCAACTGGACATTACTGCGGCAGAAGAGAGATATAAAGTAGCTAAAAGAAGCGAAAAAGGCAGTAGCTTGCAAAGGACAAGGCGTATGAGAATTTGTATAAGAAAGGACTCCAAAGAGGGGCTAAGACATCTTCAGGATCGCTAAAGCCCGAAGAGGAGGAGGAGGGACTTAGGATGCGTAAAGTTATAAAAGATGAAGGAGGATAGACCATTGTGAACGTAGAGGATATCAGGAAGAGATGGGGAGAGTACTTCTCTCTTTTTCAATGTAGGAAGGGTGAAGACAGCGCGGATCAAGAGAACCTTAGCCAACATACAGAGTGCTACTATTCGAGGATTAGTCAACCAGAAGTGAAGATCGCACTACAGAAGATGGGAAGAAACAAAGCGGTAGGGCCGGACCAAATACCCATAGAAGCTTGGAGGTGTCTGGGAGATAGGGGGTTAGATTGGTTGACATGCCTATTCAACAAGATCTTCCACGGGGATAAGATGCCAGAAGAATGGAGACTCAGTGAAGTCATCCCCATCTACAAGAACAAGGGAGATGTACAAGTGTGCAGCAATTATAGGGGCATTAAGCTTCTCAGTCACACCATGAAGCTTTGGGAGAGAGTTATTGAGAGAAGGTTGAGAAGGGAGACGAGGGTGTCGGAAAACCAATTTGGTTTTATGCCAGGAAGGTCATCGATTGAGGCTATTCACCTTCTCAGAAGTCTCATGGAGAAGTATAGAGAAAGACAAAAGGACTTGCATTTGGCGTTCATTGATCTTGAAAAGGCTTATGATAGCGTTCCGCGCGAGTTGATTTGGAGAACTCTTATCAACAGAGGTACCCCATATAGATACGTGGGAGTCATTAGGGATATGTACGAGGGTGCTAAGACTCGTGTATGGTCCACTGTGGGGACCTCAGAGTTTTTCCCTGTGGAAGTTGGGCTACACCAGGGATCCGCCATTAGCCCCTACCTCTTCGCCTTGATTCTAGATGAGTTAACTAGAGGGGTACAAGAGGGAATCCCGTGGAACATGATCTTTGCTGATGACATTGTGTTGGTGGCGCAGAATGGAGGAAGGGTTAAACACCAGGACTTGAGCACTGGAGGAGGCTCTTGAAGACAATGGCCTTCGGTGAGCGGGAGAAGACTGAATACATGAGATGTGATTTTGGGAGGTTTGAGCAAGGTCACCACGAACAAATTGATATTCATATCGGTGATGAGATCCTGCCACCCAAGGAGTCTTTTAGATACCTGGGATCGATAATTCACAAATCAGGGAGGATAGATGAGGACGTAACCCCCGATTAGAGCAGGGTGGGCGGATGGAGGGCGGCGTCAGAGTCCTTTGCGACAGAACATCCCTTTAAGTTAAAGGAAAAATTTATAAGGTGGCGATTAGACCGGCTATCTTGTACGGCCTCGTGAATGTTGGCCCATTCTAAAGGCACATGCTAACAGGGTAGAGGTGGCAGAACTGAGGATGCTAAGATGGACTTGTGGTAAAACCTTGCTTGACATGATCCCGAACGGAGTTTTCAGAGCTAAACTTGAGGTCGGGAATATTGTCTCGAAAATGAGAGGGAAGGTCGGGTGGTTTGGACATGTCGGAGGAGGCCACAGTCAGCGCCAGCGGTCGAAGCGCTTGATGTATGATGGCGTGAGAGGAGAGGTAAGCGACCCAATATCAAAGGGGAGGATAGACTTAAGCTTGACATGACGGAGCTTAGTTTGACCGCAGGACATGATCTCGATAGGAAGGGGTGGAGGGATAGAATTAGGATTTGCGTGGGTAGTGGTGCTAGGTGCTAGTCCTGATTTGGGGTAGTGGTGCTAGGTGCTCGGCTTTTAGGTGCCCTTTTGCCTCCTTTCGTGTTTTGTTTTCAGGGCCTCTATTTTGCTTTGCCGTAGTCTTAGGCCCTGTGCGTGGTTTGCGTTGCTCTATTGTTGCCCCCTAGGTTTTGCTCCTGCTTTGTCTTGCCCTTGCGCTTTGGTTTTGGTGCTACGTGTTTTTTACTTTAGTCGCATGCCTCGTGTGCTTCTTTGCTTTGCTATGTGTTGCCCCATTTTGTTGGTCTGTTTTTGGTGTGCCTGGGCTTTTGGTTTTATATCCAAGTTGCGCTTTGCTATTGGCTTTTTTTTCCGTGCTTGTGCGTGATTCTTTTTCCTGTATGCCCTGTTTGCTTGTTTGCTTGCTTTCTTTACCTCGCTTTTGCCTTTTGTTTTTGTCGTATGCTATATCTATCCTTTAGCACTAGCACACTTGCACTTGCCGGAGGTCTCGTTGGAAGCAGCCTCTACACACGGGTTTACCCTGGTGTAGGGGTAGGATCTGTCTACATTTTACCTCCCCATACCCTGCCTTGGCGGGATTGGGTTTGTTGTTGTTGTTGTTGTTGTTGTTGTTGTATATATAAATTAGTGCATCCAATCTTGAGTTTCCTGACATAGTTATATACAGACCATATATAGCTCGTCAACATGAAGACCGTTTAATATACATTCCCTGTTCAATCACCAATACTGAGTTGTTGGGGAATCTAGATACGTAAATACAATCTTTTGTAATTACAGATCAAAGATGGCCAATAGCTTGATTTTGACATTTGACTCTTGGTGTGCGGGTCATGTTTTCTGCAATCATAAACTTTTTGTATCCATAGATTTGAATCCGGTTATGTAAGATAAAAAAGTTGAACATATTCTCGATAAGAGGAATTGGATAGGAAGTGCTTGTTCCATTTACTCACATCTTCTTTTCTTAATAGTTTACGTGACTCTTCTCGCATACGTTTATTCTTTGAACTGGATCCATGTTAACCTTAGATGGGGTGCTCTAATGCAGTCACTTCTTATGAGAATACAGTTTTTGTAGTTACCTAGTAACTTGTTTATTTTCAATTGTTTATGTAACTCTGCTCGTATTCATTTTGTGTTGGAAACTTCGTGTTGCATGTTGGAGCTACCTAGGTTCTACCTCGGTTGCTCCTTTGTAAGTATGATATTACTTTCCGATGCTAATGTTGTGCTCAAACTTTAAACTACCAAGAATTGCTGTGAAACCTCAAGTATCTCATACATCACTCAGTTGAAAAAGAAAGTTAGTAAATGAAACATAAGCCCAAAATCAAATAAGCCATAAGCCGGCTATATAAGCCCAAACAAACACCCCCTTAGTTGATGTGTATTTATAAGCGCTCGATTACTGAACTCGTGGCAATTCATAGGGTAATATGCACGCACGGACTCAAAGTTAGGAAATTTAAGGTGGGTCTGTTGGGGTTATGACCTTTTCATGAATGCAACTGAATGTTTAGAGTTCAGATATTTTCGAGACGGTGGGGAATTGGAAGACAGAAACTTGTGACTCCTAGAATAGGAAAAGTTATAAGACGATTGCGTTGAATCTAGCACAAGACCAGTTTCAGACTAGACCCCTTCTTTAGACAGGGCCTATTGTTGATTTACTTTACCTCGCATCACCGCCTTAACCTTTCTTTTGCTATTGCTATTAGCCCATTTCTAGTTTAGGCTTGAATAAATAAGGTAGCCCACTTTCTAAAGGCTTAAATAGAAACATGTAGCTTCTTGCCAAACATTTAAACGTTAGCGCACTTATAAAAGAAGATTGTTCCCTTTATATCGCCATACAATCTCGGTTTGACAAGTTCGTATTCAAATTTAGAACTTCTTGTTAGATATACTTTGGTTGCCTATATTAGTAAATATCATATTTCTTAGTAAGTTGCCTTTTCTTTCGTTAGCCTTATAATAGTAACATCATCTTTAATCACCGATAGAATGTTGTGCATCATAGAATATTTACTTCGAAAATTTTGAAGTAGAAAATGTGTCGGTAAAAATGTTAAAACGTTCATCATTAGGATGGAAGCTTTTAATTTGCTTTTCTTATTTCTTCTACAGAATCAGTTCTACACACTTCTCGTCTGATTAGGCAAAAAATCTTAAAGTAATAGCTATAGATCTAACTTCAGCGTGTAGAAGAATATCACAACCGATAGATATAAATTAGTGCATCCAATCCTGAGTTTCCTGACATAGTTATATACAGACCACATATAGTTTGTCAACATGAAGACCGTTTGACATACGTTCCCTGTTCGATCACCAATATTAAGTTTGCTGGGGAGTCTAGATAAAAAAATGCAATCTTTTGTAATTACAAATTGAAGACGGCCAATATCTTGATTTTAATATTCGATCCTTGGTATGCGGGACATGTTTTTTTCGCAGTCATAAAATTTTGATATCCATAAATTTGAGTCCGGCTATTTTGATATTCGTATTCATTTTGTGTTGGGGGCTTTTCTTCTTGTTTGCTGGAGCTACCTAGGTTCTACCTCGGTACCTCCTTTGTAAGTATCATATTACTTTCCGATGTCACTGATGTGCTCAAACTTTAAACTACCAAGAATTGCAGTGAAATCTCAAGTATCTCATGCATCACTCAGTTGAAAAAGAAAGTTAGTAAGCTTTTTAAGAAACCAGTTGAATATTCAGTTACATATGTTTGGGTGTTTTTATACGTTACATCAGTTGATTTATTGCAATTAACATAGAGTTGGGAGATATTGAACATTGTTAGATCTAGAATTCTAAAAAATAGGTCTTGATTGTACTAGGAGCATGATGGATTTAATGAGATCTCTGCAATTGAAGAGGCATAGGATAACATATATAGTTGCTCTTATATTGTTATCAAACTTAGAATTCGTCCGAGCAATATGTAGATTTCTAAAGATATTGTGAATTCTTGATTAAGGTGTCTGTTGACCAACCTAAGCTACTTATTGAACTCCCTGAATCTGCAGTTCCGTTGGTAATAAATGATCTATCCATTTTCATCGTTCCCTCAATAGACATGCTATATATTGAGATTCATACTTATCTGTTTTTGATGAAGGAACTGTTTTTACTTGTATTCATTAGTGGTCACCATCTTGAAATCACTTTTTCCTGTGCAAATGTCAGTACATATAAGTACTCGGTTGAAATTATCTGTTTGTTGACTTAAGCAATTATCTATATTCAGTTTTGTGGTCTGTCTTTATAATTTTTAACGGAAGTATCTATTTTTAAATTCTGTATTATTTGCATAGCGATAAATCTAAAGTTCTTTTTTCTATTATTAAAGTAGAATTTCATGTACTATTTCCTGTCGTTGACTCTATCTTACATGGTAAATTTTAGGTTTTTGTCATTTATCTGTGTATATTTGATATTTGATTTTCTCACTGCGAAAATAAGCATTTATATTGAAGTTGTGGAAACTTAAATACACTAATTTTGTTGTTGGTGATAATGATACTGATCAATGATGGGATTATAGCTAATAGCGGTAATATGAATACGTAAGAATGAATTATGTGCCCCTATTACATATCGGCTGAAAATCCAATAATAACTCAATCTTAAACGAATTCTCAAACATGTCAACAATTTCGGTATATACTATGTGTTATATCAAAGTTTCCATGAACTTGGAGTCGTTTTTGTTTCTCTGTTGCTAGCATAAACAGTGAAGGATGTCAGCCGTCTGTGTTAACACTTTACGTATGTTTTCCCTGCAGATGGATGGGGAGTCTCTCGACGAGGTTTTGAGCTCCAGTCAGACAAATGCATATGTGGCCATATTGTTCTATGCTTCTTGGTGTCCGTTTTCCAAGGACGTTCTACCAAAGTTTGATGCCCTCAGCTCAATGTATCCACAAATAAAGCATGTAATGGTTGAGCAATCTTCGGTTCTACCAATGTAAGTTATTGCTTCAAACTAGCTTCCCTTCATAAATGTCTGATTATGGTTAACTCATTCTATATTGGTAAGAGATACTAGATTTGTATTTAGACCTAATTACATGATTCACGTATTGTGTGCAGTGTTTTCTCAAGATATGGCATTCATGGCGTTCCGTCCATTTTGTTAGTGAACAAGACAACTAGAATGCGACACCGTGGTCCAAAAGAGATGCAATCGCTTGTCGACTTTTATCAACGAGCTACAGGTACTATTTTGTGGATATGTACTATATAAGGTGGCAAGATGAACGGGTTTGGCTAGGTTGGGTATTGGATTGAAATGTACATGCTGAAATGAGTCGGGTCAGGTTTTGGAGGTTGATAAGTTGCTATTATTACAACAATCTAAATCCGTGAAGAAAATGGTTTTGGAGGTTGTGATGTTTCATGCATTAAAAATAGACTTCAAGAAGCAACCTTCAACCCGTTCCACCCATTTGACATGTTCTTTTTTTGTGACTTGACCACGTTAGGATAGTAACACAACCAATATCGACCCATGCATTTATTAGACTTAAAAGTTTAAAAAATACCAGTTATATCTTGTGATTGTGAAATTCTTCTGGGGTAACATTATCACATTTTCGTATAAAGTAGTTACTAGTTTCCTCTCATGTATCTGATTTTCTCATGTTTTTCCAGGACTTGAGCCAACAATATATTTAACCGAAGATCAAATCATCTTTTCAGAAAACAAATCTGATGTTCTCGAATCACTCAACAAAACCCAAATAAAGGACATCATCTCAAGAGAGCCCTATCTCACCTTTTCCCTATTCTTCCTCATTTTAAAAGCACTCATATACTTCTATCCAAACATGATATCTAACCTTATCGCTCTCTGGCTTGCATACATCCCTCATCCAAACCTTGCAATCTTCGGAGAGTCGAAGCAGCTTTTGGCTCGTGTTCTTCATCTAGTCGATGTCAATAGTGCGTTTAATAAGCTAAAGCTAATAAAAAGCAGACCCTTCCACAACGGGGCTAGAAGTGCTCGTGCATGGACTTCATCCTTGGCATCGTTCTCGTTGAGCAAAACATCTTCATCTCGAGCATCACAGGGAGTAAAGCTGTAGACTATTAACACAAAAAACGTTTGTAACATGCCTATCGATCTTCGTTTTGTTTATGGTGTTGTTGAGCTCAGTGTTGTGTCATTTTGCGATTGTTGTTTGGGGAAGGTAGGCGTGTTTGTATATTTTTTGAACCAGATTTGATCAGTTTTCTGTATATTGTGTATCATTAAGTAGCAGTCGTACCCGATTAGGTTCTGGTGTATTCATCAACTCATCTTGGTCTTCATCATGTACCAGTAAGAATAAATACCAAGTGCTTTTGACTTTTTCGTATACTGTCAGCGCAAGAGATCTTCGTTTCAACATAGTCGAGGTTCGGGATGTTTGAACCTAGAATTTCTGAATGATATTGGTTGTAGTCTTGTACATGGTAAAAGTTAAGGTAAGGTTTTACCGGTGATCAAATGTTGCGAATTTGGTTGAATAAGACTGAGTGTTGTGGTCGGTCGTCCTTGTTTGTCGACCCCCAAAACAAACACGTCCCACCCACTACATCTAGCCTCACTCGACGAGTTCTGTTGCAAGATTTAGGAGAAGTCGGTCGTAAACACAACCGAGTCAGTTGTGTATGAAGCGTGTTTATTTCATTGTTTTTGTGAGGTATATTTTTGGTGGTGTCTTCGGTCTCGTTATTACACTAAGGGTGTGTTTACTTTTTAAGAGGTTTAGAAAGGTAGTGGGTCCCTTATCTGTTTTAACCTCTGAATGAGGAGAGCTTCATTTTTTCCACTCTATCCTTACAGACGCAATAATAAAATGGTGGGCCCAAAATCGAAAAAGAAATAATATTATATACATACTATAGTGATTCAGATGAAACAATAGAAAAGTAAACAGGCCCTAAGTTAGTCATGAAGTTGTTGTGGAAAGAAAAAACTGATGTGCAAGCAGTGTTCTCGGTCATGTGAGGGTCATCATTACACTTGGTCTAAATGTTTGAGAATCTATGTTATAGTTAACTTAGAGACAAAGCTCTAACCAACCATATAGTATTTTCCTTACCTTAATCATTCATTAATTGAGGTGCCACCTTAACCACCAATATAAATATCTTAACAAGAGATTATCTAACACATTATAGACTTAACTAATTATGTACTCCAAAGTGGAAGGGTAAAAAGAAAAGAACATCGAAACATCGACTTACATTTAAACAACAACAATCAAAAGTTATCAGAAATGGAATTCATATATTTATAAAATCAAAATTGTAATTGACTTTAATAAATAAATACTTTCTGTCGAAAAAAGAGAGTTTAGTTAATGCTTGTTGGTTTTAATAGTAAAAAAGTTCCAACCTACGGGGTTTGAGCTTATCACCATATATACTTAATTGGACAAAGCTTTATTTTTTTGAAAAAGTTGTCGTGACCACTTTAGATTTGGTTGTACTAATCATGATGTAAAACCGAGATTTCTCACATTTTAGTTATGATAATCACAAAATTTTACGTCTAAATCACTAATCACCTCTGAATAATTTAACAATATTGTAAACCTTTTGTACTTGTTTGAAAACACCTTTGTAGTGGAAAAAATAAATCACATCAACTTGAACCTTGAAAAATGTCTTAACATTCTAGACTTGTTAGTTAGATAAGGCTGGGTGTAATAGTCCTTTTAAGACGCGTTCTTGGCCAAGAATGGCATGTGCTTCTTAAAAGACTTCCAACCCATGACGCGTTTTGAACGGGTTTCGAGCATAAATGGGTCGTTTTAATGACATTTTTTTTCTTTTCTTTTTGAGTGTATTGTGAGGTATATTTGTATTTAAATGAGGTATGTTTTTATAGTAATATTATGTGTTTTATTACATTATATTGGTGGTGTTAAAAAGCTGACGTAACGCCAATTTAACGATGATGATCACGGTCCACTACACCGAGTCTAAAGTTCAAAAATGAAGCCTTCTAGAATTACATTTTGTGGACAAGCGTTAATCAAATTTATTTAACTTTTGTTAGCGATCAATTATTATATTCGATGCCATGAATTTTCTTCTCTTTATATGAAAAGTTAGCGTAAAATAATTGTAATTCTAATCGAAGTAATCACCCTGGTCTCAGGCATTCTAATGATGTCAATTGGACACTCTTTTAAGGATCTGATTTTAGGCAATGAGTATCTGTTTCAGTGACTGTTGACTGTATTTATCAAGAGGTGGGCTTTGAACTTTGGCAATTTTTTTCAATATGACTCTCGTTAACCAGTTAATTTGAACATTTGCGATAAAGGATGGTACCATTAAAAACTTTAGAATAAGGATGAGACTATTGACTCGTGCACGAGAGATCTACCCATTAAGAGTTTTTAAAACAAGCATCACAAATACACAATCAAATATGTAAATACTTGTATTTCAATTGTCCTTCGCATGAGAAATTATTTTCTTACCACAACAATATACAAAAGCCTAATTACACATGAATCACAAGTCTTTAGTATTTACAACACTATAACCATATACATAAATATCACAATAATCTACAAAATCCTCATCACAATCATACCACCAACATTATAACATAAAAAATAACACCAAATCCGAATCCAAATCAATAAACCAAAAACAAACCAATGCAAGATCGAACCAAAAATAATTCTACTATTACACTCACAAGCTAACGCATTGCGGTCGCCTTTTGAAAAAAACGCATTCTGATCATAATTCATTCAACTAGAAGAATATAGCCAAAACGAATGCTGATAGAGATGCAACCATAACAGGTACAAAGACATTGGTTGCATCTGACGTGGGAGCCGGGGCAGGAGGATCTGCCGCGGCTACAATGGACACGACCATTGTCATGATAATCATGACCGCAAAAATCTTCATCATCTGCATTTGCATTTGCATTGTTGTCAAGATAAATGAGTGTTGTATGATTTTGTTAAGTAAGTGAGATATGTGAAGTATGGTTTTGTTTACGTAAAATAGTTGGTATTTATAGATGAGAATAAATATGTGTGTTTGTTTTTGTTGGGCAGCTGACCGTTGCCCGTATTATGGAAAGTTGCTTAACATGAATACAATGATGTCGTGTCTTACACAGCTGTGTGTGTTTGTTTTGTCAAAGGTAATTTAGAGGTGGTCAAATAGGTGCATCGGGTCACGGATCTAGATGAGTTTGGGTTTAAACGGGATGAGTTTTTAGAAATATGAATTTAAATGGGTTCGATTTTAGATGAGTTTTGATCGGATTGGCAAATTTTTTTTTGGTCTTTTTAGTAAAAGATGAAAAAAAAAATTAAAAAAAAAAAATAAAAATAAAAATTGGATCCACTAGACCCGTTGTATAATTATTACTCGTTCCGTCTCAAAATAATAATCCTTGTTTGATTTTTAAAGTATTTCTTTAACAACTTTGACATTAAGAGCACTGGGTACAGTGGTGTCAAACTCTCGTGCCGTTCTCGTGCCAAACTGCCACGTCAGCAGTTTTTGAGTTTGGCACCAGAAACTGTTTGGCACCACATTTCTGGGGTATCCGTTGGCACCAGAATTTCTGGTGCCAAACTCTTTTTTTTTTAAAATGTAAAACAATATATTCTAAAATTACTTTATTCATTAAAAAAAACATTACAATAAAAAAAAACATAAAAACTTAAAAAGATAAAAATTACAAACTAGTTATAATTTCTCCAAACATGTTCCACAAGGTCATCTCGAAGATCGTTGTGTATTTTGCTATCTCTGAGTTCTTTGTGTTTTCGAACATGTAAATCACATCTTTCGGTCCATTCCCGTGTAATGTCTGGCGTTGGATCAATGAACACATCTCTTAAATTCACTACGTATTTTTCGTCTTCCAATATCATGTTATGCAACATTACACAGCAATTCATGATCCTTCTCAAAGCGTTGATTTCGAAAGCACGTACGGGTTGTCGTATAATTCCCCAACGACCTTGTAGGACTCCGAAAGCTCTTTCGATATCCTTTCTAGAACTTTCCTGAATTATTTTAAACCTCAACGTTTTTTCGACCTTGCAACAGTAAAAACGTTTTCACAAACACAGACCATGTTGGATAAATGCCATCGGCTAGATAGTAACCTTTGTTGTACACATGCCCATTTACTTCAAACGGGCATTCCGGAGCTGTACCGGCAAGTTCATCATCAAATAACGGAGAACCATATAAAACATTTAGATCATTATTTGCACGGGAACCCCAAAATAAGCATGCCATATCCATAACCGCTGATCCGCAACCGCTTCTAACATAATAGTTGGGTATTTATGGCCACGCCTTTTGAATTGAGGGGCTAAGGCTTTTGGGCAATTTTTCCAATCCCAATGCATACAATCAATACTCCCGAGCATTCCCGGGAGTCCATGTTTTTGTTTATGCAATGCATATAACATTTCAATATCAGCTAAAGTGGGCTTCCTTAAATACTTCTCAACGTATAAAACATGTATGCATTTTGTAAAGTCGATTAAACATTGTCGTTGAGTTCGTTCGGCAATTTGCAAGTACTCATCAAACGCATCAGGCGCGCGTACGCTAATTGCCGTATAGCAGATGTGAACTTCAAAATAGGATCAATACTTTTACGACCGGTAGCATCATAACCATCTCTAAAAAATTGAAAGTATTTGGGAAGGGGCTGGGCATCATAACTTAGAATAGCATTAACTATTTTTTTAAAAAGTGTAGAGCTCATACGATACCTTCGTCGAAAATTCTCTTCTGGATATTTAGGACCAATCTCTGCGTCGCCGAAATAGTCGTCGATTAGACGTTCCGCCGCCGTTTCTCGTTGACGTGGTATATATGCCCTCCTTTTAGGACTCGATCTTGATCCACCGGCTTCTTGATTACACAAATTCATATATTGTTCATACTCTTGATACGAACGAATATATCTCTCTCGGTCGTCTTTAAAAAAATCTTCATAATTGTCTAAAGTGCTTCCGCCGAGGGGATGGTTTGGATCCATAATGAAAGAAAAATGAGTGTTTTTTGAGGTGTGAATTAGGTTTGAAGAGTGTGTGAAAATATGGAAGAATAAGGAGGTTTTTATAAAAAAATTTGGGTACAAATTCAAAAAAAACGGCTATATTTGCCACCACCAACGGCTAGTTTTTCAAAAAAAAAAAAAAAAAAAAAAAAAAAAAAAAAAAAAAAGAGTCTGGCTGTTAAGTTTGGCGCGAGGGACTTTGGCGCGACAGGGGTAACGGTGCGCCAAGCTTGGCGTCGCGCCAAAGGGTTTGGCACGAGCCAACAGCTCACCGTACCCCCTGCTCTAAGTATTTTGTTTGTGGTATATAATACGATAAAAATTATAACAATGAAAATACATTTAAAACACAATGCAGTCATATATTTTGCATCAAGTATTATATAACACAAACAGAAATACTTAAAGTCAAAGTTAAATAAAAAAGACTTTAAAAATCAAAGGAAGACCATTATTTTAGAACAGAAGAAATATATAATTACACTATCTATCAAACAACCAATTAAATTCATCTAGAGTACGTTATTTTAGAAGATCCAACTAGACTTATCTCCTAATATATATTGTATGTTTAAATAGACACATCTAAGTCATACAATATTGGATGTTTTATTTAGCAAATATATAAAATTCAAACTTTTTGGTAGTACTATAAAAAACTATGAGTGTCTTCATCTTTCAATAAAGTTAGCATAAAACTGTACGTTTAATAAAAATTTGTTTTGCACAAGTAGGTTTCGACATTAAAACACAAAACAAACAGCTTCAACCTCGTCCTCGTTCATCTTCAGCTCATTCGTTATTTGATAATTCAACACGAGATAATCGCCTTCAACATAATCATGACTTTAAAACGCTTCATCGTCAACAGTTTTATCTCCAACTGATACGTAGTATTAATTAAGATTTTTTTTCGAATCATAGCTAATGACCGTTGAGAAAGATGATTTATTTTGAATTTTGAAGCATGTTTTGGTTGTTTTTGCGACTTTATTAGTTCACCAACTTAATTATATCTCATATAATCCTTTCTTATATTCTTAATAAAAGTCTCATGATTAGCTAGATTATCGCTAGTTTACAAACTTTTTTACCTTCCAATTTATTACGACACTCTAATCATAACATCACACGACTTTTGGTTGTTAGGCCTAGGAAAAGTAGTTGGTTTGCTTTGACAACAGCATAATAATTAGTAAGGAAAACTTTGTCAAAAGAATGCTACCAAATATGAATAGAAACAACGAGTGTGGAAACCCGCGCGATGCAGCGGGATTGGCTTAAAAGGACTTACTTTGTAGCGACACTTAAATCTTAGGGACTAATTTTGCCAGGTTGCTATAGTTAGCAATTAATTCTACAGGACCTACCTTGCAACGTCGCTTAAACCTCAGGGACTGTTTTTGCCAAGTTGTGAAACTTTGCATTTAATGTTAAGGACTTATTTTGCAGCGCCACTTGAACCTCAGGGACTGTTTTTGCCAAGTTGAAAAAGTTTGCAATTAATGCTTGTGTTTGCAAAGGAACCATGTACGGTTTTTAGTATATACAGAGAATATCAAACAGTATAAAAAAGATGCGATCTTTTTTTTTTTTTTTTTTTTTGCCGCAAAAAAAATGCTACCTAATCGGCCCCTCTTCATGCTCAGTTAGTCTTCGAACCTATGTATATAAGCATGTGTATGTATGTCCAAAATATGGTGTTACCATATGTCGTACCACTCATTCATCGCAAATATCCAGTTAGCCGATGAATAAAAGCTTTGAGAAAATAAGTCATATCTTTAATCCCAACTTCTGACTAAATTTCTATATTACTTATAATACACGAAGGCATTTCATTCTTAATTTTAAGACGTACAAGAAAATAAACATGATTTACAACACTTTAATGCACCAAATTTTCAGAATTACAACAAAGTAATCATATTGTACAACAAAATAAAACGTGGTGTTATTTTAAGACCAAAATTTTATCAAACAACATTAATGCTATTAAAAGCACCCATTCACCAAAAATTACAACCATTTAAGCATAATGTACAATAGCTGCAACCAATTTTCATATTTACAACAAAATAAGCATGATGTAATTTTCAGACTTATTTTCAGACTTACAACATTAATGCTATTAAAGTGGTCAATGTTATTAATGACTGTTACTTACAAGAAAAGAAACATAGTGTACAACACTTTAATGCACATAATTTTCAGACTTACAAGACATTAAGCATAGTGTACAACAAAACACCACATTAATGCTATTTAATGTAGTCAATTATTTAACCGGTCAATAAATACAATTAATACAGTTATTAAAACACCCTTACATAAGAAATACAAATTATCAAGCATATTGTACAACCAAATTAAATACAATTCCTGCATTAAATTTCACTACTGCAAATAATAAAACACATTATACAAATATTCAAGCCCGAACGGGCAACGGGCCAAATGGGCTTGAGCCCGAACGGGCAACGGGCCAAACGTGTTCGAGCCTGAACGGGCACGGGCTATACGAAATTCTTGATATCCGTAAATTTATTGTTAAAAATAACATAATAAATAAAAATACATTATTAATCGAAAATTTTTATTTCAGGGTACCCGCCGCTGCAACACGCGGGTACCCTGCTAGTGTCATTGAAGTATAAGATGCAAATAGAGATATTATTGATTGTGTTTTTTGCGATTACATAATGAGATTTCATGTCTATTTATAATAGAATATCACTTAAAGAATAAGCCAACATAACCAAAACCTAATGGACTCTAAGCCTTTGGGCTTGGACCTTAACCTATCATCTAATATAGAGCAGTTGCTCATTTCCTTGCAGCAAAATCTTTGGAAAACATCTATCGACATCCAAAAGAGGTGCACAAAATCAGAGTTTTATGACCCGTCTAAACTCTTTGAGGAAAAGATTGAACAAGGAAACAAAACTATAAGAAGTTTAAAATCAAACATCTAGCTCACATTGCATATTTCTCTAAGCTACAAATTTGTTAATTGGATCAATCACAACTTTTAACTAAAGATCAGTGAAATATGTGCTCATTGGCTTATAGTAAGTCTTTTGAAGAAATTTCAGTCGACACCCACAAATACTGCATGAAATAAGGAATTCTCCGATCATCAAAACCTTAGACCGTGTGTAATAACGAAAACCCTCGACTGCATTCACCACCGCCACCTCACATTTTCTTCTATACAAACAACTTTACCACCAAAACATACCCCACTTAAACACAAATATACTCTACAAGAACCAAAATATCACAAAAAAATAATAATAAAATAAATAATAATAAAAAAAACTCGACGACTGGTTTTCTCCAAGATCAAGTTTTTAATTTTTGGACATCAACGCGTGCTATGTGGGTGAGTGTAGTAACCAAAGACGCGTCATAGGTTGTTGGACGAAGAATCTTCCTATTTGCATTTATTAATTAACGGTGGTCTTATAACAAAAGATAACGGAAGATATAGAACTCATAGAAGTTTAGAAGAAAAAAAGACATTTAGTTCCTGGGCCTTAAATATTGCATATGGGACCCATTGCATATATTAGTCCAAAATATGGCCTATATTAGCCCAATCCAAAAACAATAATTTTGAATTTTTAGATCTGAACAAACACAGTAACACCTAATCGAATTAATGAGCAGTTACCATTTCCCATGCATACAATTAATATTGGAATCTTTTAGGATTATTTTCTAAATTAAACTTCTAAAATTAGCTTTAATAATCTCGTTTTGGCTATAATTTTTATGACGGTTTTCTAACTTGTGACATGGAGGCATAGGTTTAGAAGTATTAATTAAATATAACTATCTCTTATTTTAAATTTATTTTTATGTAAAATGATGTTAAACTTGTCAAACAAAAGAAATTTTAGAATGTAATAATATCAACATACATTTAATTATGATAAGTTTAGTTTATTAAATATTTTAAACATATACCACTATTCACATTGCAGAAAATCCCTTCTACCGTTAGTAAAACTAGCAGGGTACCCGCGCGATACGGCGGCGGGTACTCTGAAATAAAAAATTTCAATGAACCATGTTTTATAATCTGAAACGTTTTATTTGACGATAAATTTGCGGATGCCAAAAGTTTCATGTCGCATATTTTAACTCTATAGAATATTATAGCAGGGTACCCGCGCATTGCGGCGGCTGGTACCCTGAAATAAAATTTTCCGGTGAATCATGTATTTTAGTTTATCATGTTCTCTTTGACAATAAATTTACGGATATCAAGAATTTCGTTTAGCCTCTGCCCGTTCAGGCTCGAGCCCGTTTGGCCCGTGCCCGTTCGAGCTCGAGCCCATTTGGCGCGTTGCCCGTTCGGGCTTGAATAGAAGATATTGAAAATATAGATTAAGAAATAACCAAATGAGAAGCCCAGACCAATCCTTAACCGGTAAATGATATAACCATCCCTACACACTCTCAATTGAGTTAACCTAAATCACACTTCTGTGATAAGAATGGCTACCACTCTTTCTCTCCCCTTAACTTCATTTGATCTGCCCCCCTCACAGGAAAAAAAATATCTCACTTTCTTCATCTTTCTTAACCGATTGATAATCTTGTGGAAAACTAGAAGGGGGAGTTGAATAGTTTTGCCGATTTTAAGTTAGTTTTAAAAACTTTAGATTCGATATTATGTGAAATCGTATGGATGTAGAGAAAGTATAGATCTAATGACAAATCAAGTAAATAAAGTAAAGCAATGGATAGAAATGACACAACCGATTTATAGTGGTTCGGCTACATGGACACCTTCCTTGCCCTACTCCACTCCCCGAGTCACCTACTCGAGAGTTCAAGCACTATGTCAACAAACTCCTTCAACTTGGCGGAGAAGCCTTCACAACGTTGCTTACACCTTTTTCTAGTACAAAGCTAAATACCGAGTCCGTAACACGGTGGACCAAACCAACACGACTATTACACAAAAAATATGTGAAATATCAAATACAAGATCTTTGCTACAGAAATCTTGTGGAGGAACAAATCAATCAAGGACCCCTTGCTTGGATGACTTGTAGAATGCTTGTGATCTCGCCTTAGAGAAGGACCTATATGAGAATCACTAAAGAAAGAAAGAAAAAAGTACTCTCTAGATCAAGTGATCTTTTGTTAGAAGATAATGAAATTATATGAGAGAATTAGTAAGAAGAGGGGTGAGTTAGAATGAAGAAATGACTCTCTATTTATATGCAAAACTTGCCACTGTTCCCCGGATCCCACGGATCCCTCCCACTAGGGATCCGTCTAGTGTAATCCTAGGGATCCGTGGGACGCTCCTCTTTGCCCATGGGCTTTTTGGTTATGGGTCATGGGTTATGGGTTGGTCAATGGGTTTTCTTTTAGATACAATGTATCTAATGAGTACAATGTATCTAGTCAAGTGGGTATGGGTCAATACCATGAGTTATGGATATGATCCATGGGTTGTGATTTTTACCCATCCTAATAAACTATTACAACAATTTGTATTTAAATGGTTATATGTAAATGCTTTACAAAATTAACATGTATCCTTATAATTGTGCTTAAGATAACATTATATTTGTTATCAACAAAACACAAAAAGATCGCAAAATATTAATAAACGTTTTTACTGTTTATTTGCATTAACAATCTCCCCCTTTTTCTTGATGACAAAACATAATGTTATGATGAGTAAAATTTAAGAATAGATGTATGTTTTGAAAGCCCCTAAGTTTTACTTCTTCTCTCCCTTTTTGTCGAAACAAAAAGTTTAACCCATCGAAGAAATAAAAGTGTGGAAAAAGAGTCCACGTATCGCTTACTCTCCCTTTACGGTAGCTCCCCCTAGTTTGGGGCGTCAAGTGAAGAAAAAAAATAAAAAAATATCCTACAAAGAGAAAGGTTAGTAACATGCTTTAATAATCTTGTGATTGATGAGAATCAAGATTGGGAGCCAAGGTATCTAAACAAGGCCTTGTAATAAAACAACAAAGTGTAGTGGTATTTATGCCACCTACAAGCATGTAAAAATAAGAACAAGACTTGTTCTTGAAAATGACTCAAAAGAAAAGTACTAAAAATAGTAATAATGATTCCATCCATGCTTGCAAAAGGTTAAGGATGGAGGTTTTGATGAGTAATGGTATTGATGCGATCAAGGATGAGGTTGCGTATGAATCGCATTTCTTCCCTAACTTCTATTGCAATTTCCCTAGTGGATTAGCAATGTTCACAATGTAAGTGATGTGGGTAATGAGTGCGGAAGTTTTTCGGGTTGTTTTGATTTGTGAGTTGCGGAAGATGTGGTGGAAAAATAGGAAAATACGGATCAAAGTCCGGAATGGTGGTGGAAAAGAACCTAGATGTTCTTGTAGTTTAATGGGAGCTAAGGGTGGTGATGTTTCAATGTCATTGAATATTGTGTTTGGAGAAGTGGGAGGTATCAAAAAGGCTATTTCTTTTTGTTTTGGTTGTTGAGATCTTGTTGGAGTCGTAAGGAGTTCCAAAATAGTGACTTTAGGTGATGAAGTTGGTGTACTTGTTGGTGATGAAGGAGGTGCTATAATGGAAGCATCTTGTGGTGAGTTATTTGATGATGCTGAGCCATTTGATGATGGTTTTGCTAAGCAACAAGGCCGGATGCTAATCCGTGCGAATATCATAGAGTTTGATTGTGGTATTTTGGAAGGTGGAAGTACAAATGTTTGGATCTCATGAAGAGGATTGTTTGTACTAGGTGATTCATCTAAGTCGTAAGATCTTATAGATGACATGGTGTTGTTTGTTTGTGAAGATAAGATGAATATGCAAGCATTTTGGGAGTCTTATATATATATAAAAACAATGCATTGTAATGATTGCTTGACCCAAAATGTGGATTAAAATCTAATGATTAGATATGAATTGAAGGCATGTGATCATGAGAACACAAGCATTAAAGAACATACTCCAAAAAAATGAAAATATATTGGAGTTTTCATCCTAAGTGAGAAAAATAGAAGTTAAAACTAGCTTCTGTCTCACGGATCCCACGGATCCTTCCCTTGAGGGATCCGTCCAGCATTAAGGCTGGGATCCGTGGTGCTGGTGATACAGGCAGCTAAAAGTTTTCCTTTTTGGAAACATTTGTGCCTAGTGTGTGCCTATATGCAAACTATTTGGAGTTGCGGTTATCTCGACTCCTAAGAAGAAAGAAAAAATAGACTAGAAGTGAAAAAGCATACTATTATGTGAGATAACCCGAAAACACATAGTTAGTACTTGAGTACATACTTCAGTGCTACCAATGCTCCTAATTCATTGTGGCTTAAATGAATGTACCCGAAAACACATATTAGTTATGTGTCCCCTTTAGCATTCAAAAGACATGAGATGCAATGAAAACGGGTTTTTACTTTGTATTAATAATGAAAGAGCGATTTGTCCTAATCGTGAGAAATTGCTTTTGTGAAATTGATACGTGAAGAGGTATCATTTTTAGAAAATATTCCAAAAGGAGGTTTCTATGTGCGAATAAAGATCATTTTATCCTTTGAAAAAAAATGTGTATGTAATTATATATTTGCAACTTGTACTTATTTTGAAAGAAAATAAGAAGAGTTATAAGTGAAAAACTTATCTTAGGTTTTGAAAATTCCCGTATTGCTTGTGAGTTGTGCGTGAAACAGAGATCCTAGACTCAGAAAGAAGAAGGCTAGTGTTTACATACCTTGTAGATTTTAAAAAGTAAATTACGACGATTGTTCCATGAGACCAAGACCAATACGAAGTAGGTTGAATTGTTCCCGCTTCAACGGTTTGGTGAGGACGTCGGCTATGTTGTGTTCGGACGTTACCTTCTCAATAGAGATGTTCCCCTTTTGAACATTGTCTCTTAAGAAGTGATGACGAATCTCTATATGCTTTGTGCGAGAATGTAATACCGGATTATTGCTTAAATCTATGGCACCCTTGTTGTCACATAGAATGGATATGTCACTTAGATGAACGTCGTAGTTAACTAACGCTTGTTTCATCCATAGTGCTTGTTGGCATGCTTTGCCCGCGGAGATGTATTCGACTTCGGTTGTTGATATTGCTAATGCCATTTGTTTATTTGAAAACCAAGATGTTAAACAACATCCCATAAAAGTACATACCCCACTTGTACTTTTTCGGTCAACATAATCACCTGCATGGTCAGAATCTGCATATACAATTGTTTCTACTCCCGTGCCCTTAGGATACCATAATCCTAATTGTGTTGTACCCTTAATGTATCTAAATATTCTTTTTACGGCTTCTAGGTGTGATGTTTTAGGGTCTTCTTGAAACCTAGCACATAAACAAACACTAAACATGATATCCGGCCTACTAGTCGTGAGGTAGAGAAGACTACCAATCATGACACGATATTTAGTATTATCGACGGATTCGCCGTCTTCATCTTTTGTGAGTTTGGTGTCGGATGACATTGGTGTCCTAATTGGTTTCGACTCTTCTAAACTGAATTTCTTTAACATCTCTTTTATGTATTTAGATTGATTAAAGAAGATACCATCTTCTACTTGTTTGATTTGAAGACCAAGAAAGAAACTAAGTTCCCCCATCATACTTATCTCGAACTTGTCATGCATGATTTTAGAGAAATTATCACACATGTCTTGACAAGTGGATCCGAATATAATATCATCTACATATATTTGAACTATGATTATATGTGACTCTATTTTCTTAGTAAAAAGTGTGTTGTCAACTAACCTCATGGTATAGTTGTGTTTGATTAAGAATGACTTGAGTCTATCATACCAAGCTTTTGGAGCTTGTTTAAGACCGTAAAGGGCTTTCTTTAACTTATACACATGTTTAGGTTTTTCAAAATCGATGAAGCTCGGAGGTTGAGCTACATATACTTCTTCATTAATAAAACCATTTAGAAAAGCACTTTTGACATCCATTTGATAAAGTTTTAGATCATTTAGAAAAGCACTTTTGACTCATTTCTTGTAGGGTTCTATTCTTTCTTTCAACAACCCCATTCGATTGTGGAGTGCGCGGAGCCGAGAAGTTGTGAGTAATACCATTAGCGTCACAAAAGGCTCCAAATTGCACTTCATTATCGACTTTCCTACCATGATCCGTTCTAATAGTCACTATAGGACTTCCTAGTTGTCTTTGGATTTTCTTGCTTAATATTTCAAAATAATTAAACGTTTCCATTTTGTTCTTTAAGAATTTTTTCCATGTGTACCTAGAGTAATCATCCACTATGACCAAAGTGTAGTAGTTGCCTCCATAACTTTGGATAGCGGATAGACCAAATAAATCCATGTGTAGTAATTCTAGACACTTAGTTGTAGACACCATGTTTTTAGCTTTATGACTAGAATGAACTTGTTTTCCTACATTACAAGCATCACAAAAGTGATGTTCATATTTTAACTTAGGCATATCTCTTACTAGATCTTTGGATGATAGCGATTGAAGAAGTCGCATATTGGCATAAGGTCGAAGTATCATCCATAGAGGTAAGACAAAGTTTGTCTTTAGGTTCATTACCAATTTTAATGACATAGACTCCATGTTTCCTAATTCCTCTTCCTATGGTTATGCCATTTTTTAATATCTTACTACCGGTTTCGGTAAAAAGTACATTGCATTTTTATCACATATTTGTCCTATACTTAAGAGGTTAAAGTTTAGGTTTTCTACGTGACACACATCGTTAATCGTTAGAGATTTGTTAGAAATCGTACCTTTACCGATGATTTTACTTTTGCTATTTCCAAAGACCACATTACCTCCATTGAAGGATTCATATGTGGAGAATAGATCTTTATTGCAGGTCATGTGCCTCGTGCACCCGCTATCCTTGACCCATTCATCCGGGTCTAGGTCGACCTTTAAGCACACCTAAGAAAACAATTAACTCAAAAGTTTGGTCCCCATTTGTTCATGGGTCCATTAGTGTTAAACATTCCATTCATGTTAGACATATATGGATAAGGTGAATATGCATTCCATGGTGCAAAGTTTTGAAAAGGAAATCCATTTTGCATTTTTGGGTTCCATCCCATTTGATGGTTACTTCTCGGGTAAACATTATTAGGTCTCCTAGATGGGTTAGGTTTTAAAAAAGATGGAGCCTTGTTTCTTACAAAAACGGGATTATATTTTGGTGGTGGTTGTCTAGTGGTAAAATGAGTTGGTTTCTTCTTATTAACGATAACAAAATCAGTTCTAGATGAAGAAGCTAAGTTATTACCACTGTTTGCTACAGCAGACCCACGGATCCCTGGCTGAACACTAGCCGGTTCCCTTTTTATGGGATCCGTGGGATCCGCCACAACAGTGGCTTGTTTTTCTAGTGCCTTAACAAATTGTGTTTCTTTGTTTTCACTAGTTGATAGATCAAGTTGTTGAATACCTAAACCTTTTTGGTTGTTTCCGGTTTTAACACTATCTAATATCATATCTAAAGTATTCGTACTCATTCTAGCAATTTTAGAATCTAGTTGATCAACTAGTGTTTAAAGTTAAACGCAAAGTTCACATTCACCACTTGCTATTTTACCCTTTTCTAGATGTTTCAATTTTGCTTTTAATTCTATGACTTCTTTATCTAAACGTTGGTTTTGACTTTTTAAAAGCTTGTTTTTGTTAATTAGTTTTAAGCTAATATTGCAAAGTTTGTCATATTCATTATGCAGTCAGTCGTCATCTAGTGATGAGCTACTATAGTATTCGTGACATACCTCATCATTTGCCATGAGACAAATTTCTTCATCCTCCTCGTCGCTCATTCCCCACGTGCCGCTCACGAATGCCTTTTGATCATCCCGTTTGGGACACTTACTAATAAAGTGGTTTGGGTCCCCACATTTAAAGCAAGCACGATCATCCATTGGCTTCTCGTCCTTTTTGCTTTTCCGGAATCCTTTCTTGTCGTCACACGGTGGTTTGACGTATCTTCCCTTCCTTCTAAAGAACTTTTTAAAGTTCCTTACCGCCATAGCATACTCCTTGTCGTCACTATCCGAAGAGGAGTTCTCTTCATCGCTTGAAGCCTTTTTAGCTTTATGGGCAAGAGATTTGTGTTTCTCTTTCACCTTTGAGGCTTCAGAATCTTTAGCAAGGACAAGCTCGTAGACTTTTAAGTTGCCTATGAGTTCATCAAGGGTGAGGATTGTCAAATCTTTTGACTCTTCGATCGCCGTTACCTTGGATCTCCGCTTGGATTGAAGTGCCCTTAGATATCTCCTAACATGGTTACGGCTATAAAAAGATTCATCAAGTGCTTGTAAAGATGTAATAATAGTATTAAAATTAGCAAATAAATGATCTATAGTTTTCTCATCCGATATTGAAAATTGTTCATATTGTTGAACAAATAAATCAATTTTATTATTTTAAACTTGTTGATTTATAACAACCCGTAAAATTTCGGATTATTATAATAATATTTATCACATTAGAAAATTTAAATTGATTATTTTCTGACAGATGCCGATGTCAAAAATTTAAAAACGAGAGGTCACCTCGTTTCTTTAAAAATAAGACACCGCACGCACAATACTTGTCCACCAAGTATCTGCATAATAAATGTGAAATTTATTATTGTCCAAGTTAAAATTTTAAGCATACATAAGCTTAATCCATTGTTTCGAGAAGTTATCTCACTTTATTAAAAACACGAGCTCGCGCACTAACCGACCAATAGAAAGTATGGTATTAGTCTAATAAACACATTTTTGAACCAATATTGATGTTTTTATATTTCCTTTATAAAAACACACTCGAAAACATATTTTACACGTTAACCGTTTCCAACGTGTAACTGAAATATTCCAATTCATGTTTTAAAATGTAAATAAAATACCAAAAACTTTGAGAAAATTTACGTTTTAACTTCCCACTCTTTTCTACTCTCATTGTGTTGCATTTTATGCAACGATACACAATCCAACTCGTTTTATACGTATGTCGTATGTACATTTCTCGTTATGGAATTATTTTAATTCAAACAACAAACCGAAATTTTCCAGACTGAGGTTAATAATAAATTATATTCATTATTCTCAAGGCATTGCTTTCGAGCTTTCCCAATCCTAATTGAGCTTAAAAACGAGAGGATATCTCGTGAAACGCGAAAACTACGAAATAAATGAGCCGCACGACTTTAAACTCTTAAATTAATTTGATTTATTAATTAATTTAAATTCGAAAAAACTATACATATGAATACTCGTTTTTATCAGAAAAATTATTTCGGACGCAATGGCGCAACTCCCGTATTTTTAATCGGTCGTTTGCTACGTCAAGTGGGACCCGCAAGTGTTATTTATATAAGATTATTAAAAGTTTCAAAACAACCCCTTATTAATTTACATCACCGCCCCCTGATTTATCTTTTGTCTACGTTTGGCCCCTCAAGGGGGTATATAAACCCAAAAATTAGGTTTTCTCTCTAATATATCACCACCACCACCGGAATTCTTATATTCCGGCGCCGTCGCCGGAATCCGGCCAATTTCCGCCCACCTATGTTTTTGATACCAATGTGTAGATCGTCTTCCCTACATCGTTTCTGGAGCGTTTGGGTTCAAATGGAGCTCGTTTGGGTTGTTTAGTAGTACCACCGCTGTCCACCGCCACTCTCTACCGTGAGCCGCCTACTCCTCCCATCTTCTCCTCCCGTTTGGTAAGGCCACGCGCCCTTAATCTTTCATTATCATCATTTTTATTAAAACCCTAATCGATTTAATTAATAAAAACGTTTTTAATACAAAACCTAAACAAAAACTTAATGTTTTATCATTAAAACGAGTGGATCTATTGTTCTTGGATCTCAACTCGCTCGACTCGCTGCTGAGTCAACACGACTCGTTCGAGTCAACTCACGAGTTGAGTTGACTCATACATATTCTTGTTAATCCGTGTCTATTATTATTATTTTCGTGCGTATAAATCGTTGTTTATGTCAAGTTTTATAATTGTTTGATGTTGTTCGCTCATTTATTTGTGCAACTGACTGATGAGGGGGTGTTGTATGGTGAAATCTGTGACTCATGGGAGTCACGACTTGTTTTTGGTGTTATCCGAACTTATATGGCTCGTATAGGACTTAGTCGTGACTCAAGGGAGTCATGGTCTCGCGACAATTTATTTTTCGAAACCATTTGGTCACCGTTAGTAAGTCGTAAAATTGTAGTAGTCGGTATAGTAGTTTTGAAAAGCTAGTTTAGCCGAGGTCAAGATTTTGTGAAAATAATCTTTGATAAATATTGGTTGATGTTGAATTGTAAATTGGTCATTAATTATTATTGGTGAAAGTAATAGTTTGAAAATGGCACTTTCGGTAAGTGTCGTTATGTGTACCACGACACACGAAGTGTCGTAGGGACTTGGAATTATTTTTCGGCCTAAAAGAAATGTATGTGAATCATTTACAAGGTTACAGAAATCTTGAGTTAGTCCTAGCCGTAATTTCTAAAACTTGTTCGTTTTAGAATTAAAACTAGTATAATTGGTGTTTGGTTGTGGTTAATGGGCTAAGTAGCCCATTGGCATCATTTTGGGCCCAAAAGCCCAACGATTTGTGTTATTTATTTCTATTCATGGTTACTTACTTCGTCCTACGTTTACTAACGTAACTTCTATCCTTGTTTTAGTCGATGACGTTTCGGTTATATAAATTGAATCGTAACTCGAGATCGGTATGGGATTTGTTTTTGATTTGGATAACTGGACAAAATAAATACTTAACGGATTAAAGATTTTGGACATGGAAATACTTATTAAATCCTATGCTTGGATTTGATCATTGGATTTGGACATTGTTGGACGAAAATTATTAAAATTGGACTTGGATTATTTTGGACAATCGTTTGTAGTTGTATGAGCATTTATTGGACGTTTTGGACTTGAGACGATACAATATATTAGACTAGTAAAGAATTTAATATATTAGACTCGTAACAAACCTAAAATATACAATAAACACTTATTCAACTAATAACGATTTGCTAGTATGAACTTGTCGAGAAATATTGTTTTGCAACATGAGTTTTAATAAGTCGAAATGACTTGGGAACGTTCTATAAATAAAGGGGTCATGACGAAATTTTGTAAAATTTTTACACTTAAACTTTATTCTCAACAACTCTGTTATTTTAAGTTCATCAAATGATGAACAATAGATTGAAATATCGTACAACTCTTGAAGTTTGAATTATTAATCCAAACTTACCTTTATTTATAAAACATGTAGGTTTTATAAAAATTATTTGGGAACATAGGGTAAATGTCGAAGCGTACTAATTAACTTTCTCGATCGACATTTGTCTTTGTCGCTATATCCTTGACTTCTTTTGTCATTCCTTCTCGACTCAAGTATGCGTCAGTACTTTTCTCGACTGTGTCGATCATCTATTCCTCATTTGGCGTGAGTATAATTGAGTCAATATACGAGTCAACTTTCATACGAAAGTTTCGTATACATTATTCCTCTATCTTTTCCAAGAGCCAAGACGTGCGAATTATTTTCGCAACTACATTTTCGATCCCTAACGACAATCAAAATGACTCATGAAACTTTACATAAAATGTTATAAAACAAATATTTAAAATATTTGTCTTTAACTCCAAGTATTTTAAAGATCCAAATACTTTTGCTTTTGAACTTCAAGCATTTCAAAAACATAAATACTTGTAAACTTACAAACGTTGTTTTTGAATACAAGGCTTAGACTAAAAACCACACCATACTTATCTAGGTTGCGTGTCGGAGCCGTGCACATTAATTACTTGATGTTAGTCGTGATGTCTTACATGTCTGCATATTAAGGTGAGTTTCATAGCCCCTACTTTTAACTGTTTTATACTTGTTTTGGGGGAAGATACATGCTCATTTTACTTAAATCATTTTACTTGTGCATTCTATGCATACTATGCTTTTACATGTTTAAAGTTTTCATCATACATAGATGATTTGTAGAGCATACCAAAATGTTTGACCTAGAATATTACGCAGCTTAGCCTAAGTCCTTAGATCCCAAATTGCCCTCTTCATGAACCGTCAATTCCTGCTGGGAAGCGCGAATGTTATAAATAGATCTATTGGGGGTGACTCCCTGTTCATTGCCCCGCATGGGTCAAGGTGAACATATAGCATGTCGGGACCGAGTGTATTGGGATAAACACTCGCCATGGGCTCCTTATTTGTATGACTTCTTTGCGCATACAAGAACTGTCGTAGTTTCGGTTGCATGAACTTAGTGCTAGCGTAATAGATTCAATATATGACATTATATTCGTTGTAATGTACATATACCCTACTTAGGGTCCACTAATGAAATCCCTTTTATGAAATCCTTTTATGAATTGAAATCATAAACTTTATGACATTATGCAAGACGTAATGATCATCAAAAACCAAATTTGAAATGTTGTACTGAAATTCCTATCTAAATAAATCTATGAACTCACCAGCGTAAGCTGACCCCCTTTAGCATGTATCTTCAGGTTTTGAAGTGATAGCTTATCTTTGGAGGCGTAAGGCAAAGGCATGGCATGGTCATAGACGACTCTGATTTATGTATTGGGACCACTCGTTTATAATGGGCCATTTTCCGCACTAAACAATAATGTAAACATTGTTTTTAAGAATAAATAAAAGTTTATTTATGAAAAACAAATTGTTCTATGCTTATGTTGTGATACCAATTTAGTAGCACCCCAAATACTTGTATGTTTCCGCTAAGCCATTTTTGGGGGTGTTACATGATTACCTTGATGAGTTACAACTAAAGAATTCCAAATTTCTTTAGAGGTTTTAAGCATAGAAATTCTTTCGAATTCCTTTTTGGCTAAAGCATTATATAAAACCATTTTAGCTTCACTATTTTTTGAAAGCTTTTTCTTCATTTCATCATTTAGTTTATCATGAGGTATGTTAACTAAATTTCTTTTATCATCTTTTTTTGGGCAAAAGGGATAATTCACCCTGGCAAAATATTCCTTTATCATCTTTTGAGGTAGCCTCAAAATCGCCTTCAACAATAATGTATCAAAGATCAATATCTTTAGACTTCACATACGTTTCGAATCTATTTTTCCAATATATAAAACCATTAGTTTCAAGTAGTGGTGGTCGTTACATAGATTGCCCTTCCTTGTAATTTTCAGAACCCATATTGATCAAAAAGTTTTTAAAATACGGTTTACTTTAAAACTTTTATAAACTTAGCTCTTGATGCCAATTGTGGAAAACTAGAAGGGGGGGGGGTTGAATAGTTTTGCCGATTTTAAGTTAGTTTTAAAAAATTTAGATTTGATATTATGTGAAATCGTATGGATGTAGAGAAAGTATAGATCTAATGATAAAACAAGTAAATAAAGTAAAGCAAGGGATAGAAATGACACAACCGATTTATAGTGGTTCGGCTACAAGGACGCCTTCCTTGCCCTACTCCACTCCCCGAGTCACCTACTCGAGAGTTCAAGCACTATGTCAACAAACTCCTTCAACTTGGCGGAGAAGCCTTCACAACGTTGCTTACACCTTTTTCCGGTACAAAGCTAAATACCGAGTCCGTAACACGGTGGACCAAACCAACACGACTATTACACAACAAATATGTGAAATATCAAATACAAGATCTTTGCTACAGAAATCTTGTGGAGGAACAAATCAATCAAGGACCCCTTGCTTGGATGATTTGTAGAATGCTTGTGATCTCGCCTTAGAGAAGGACCTATATGAGAATCACTAAAGAAAGAAAGAAAGAAGTACTCTTTAGATCAAGTGATCTTTTGTTATAAGAGAATGAGAGTATATGAGAGAATTAGTAAGAAGAGGGGTGAGTTAGAATGAAGAAATGACTCTATATTTAAAGGCAAAACTTGCCACTGTTTCCCGGATCCCACGGATCCCTCCCACAAGGGATCAGTCTAGTGTAATCCTAGGGATCCGTGGGACGCTCCTCTTTGCCCATGAGTTTTTTGGTTATGGGTCATGGGTCATGGGTTATGGGTTGGTCCATGGGTTTTCTTTTAGATACAATGTATCTAATGAGTACAATGTATCTAGTCAAGTGGGTATGGGTCAATACCATGGGTTATGGATATGATCCATGGGTTGTGATTTTTACCCATCATAATAAACTATTACAACAAATGATTTATTACAACAATTTGTATTTAAATGATTATATGTGAATGCTTTACAAAATTAACATGTATCCTTATAATTGTACTTAAGATAACATTATATTTGTTATCAACAAAACATAAAGAGATCGCAAAATATTAATAAACGTTTTTACGGTTTATTTGTATTAACAAATCTCATCTCCATATCACCATCTAAAACCGAAAAAACAATCATCACAACACAAGAACAACACACGCAAACGCTCTTCTTTCTTTTGGTTTCGTACGGATCAAGAACCCACGATGAGTAGAGGGTTTTTGAATAAAATATCTTTTATAAAAGGGTCTCAGGTAGGTTTGCTTGTTTTCTGTTTTTGATTGGGTCGTATAACGAATCGATGATAGAGAGCATAACATAATTGTTATGATACTTACTTCTCATTCGGATATAAATTAAAGTTATGCTTCACATAAATAGATCGATGATGGTTTGATGTCCCATTAAAAAAAATCTTTAAAAGATTGAAATAGTGAATCGATCTGAGATTATTTTGCATGTTTTCGTTTTAGTCTTTTGAGTCTTGTTGAAGGGAAAATATGAGATTGTAATTTGGTGATGTGGATTAGGTTAGATTTGAAGTTGATTGCGATTGTGTATGGATTGGTTATGGATGAGTCAAATGTTTTTCCTTTAACCTATATGGGACTGGAATTTTGCATACACGTAACTCCTTTAGTATTAATATGTTCATTAATATGTGCATTAATGTTGTGTTTTCTTTTTTTAATATGTGCATTAATATGTTGTATACTATGCTTATTTGGTTGTAAGTATGAAAATTATGTGCTTTCAAGTGTTGTACATCATGCTCAATTTGTTGCAAGTCTGAAAGTCTGAAAAGTTTTTAGGAGAGAGATGCATCCGTGTATTATAAGTAGTAGAGATATTTCTTTTTTGTTATCCTTTACTGCATGTATTATGTTATTCATCCGACTAAGACTGTTGGTGTAAAGGCCATTTAGGAGGAGGGAGTGGTACCCTAATACCCTGGGTGCCACATCACCTCTATCCAATAAAAACCCTCCAACTCAAAACTACTCAATTCTACCCTAACACTACCCTAAGTGGAGGGAGTGGTACCCTAGTACCCGAATTCCATTTTTTTAAATACATAAAATCACATACAATATTTAAAATAAAAACATACCATTTCATTAAAAATAAAAATATTACATAATACTTAAAAAAAAGAAACATAACACAATACTTAAAAATAACTAGATTAAAATACTTAAAAATAACTAGATTAAAATAAAAAACCCACTAATCATCGAGATGCGGCAAGTATTGACGTGCTACGTGCTCCGTGAGATCATATCGAAGACGGTCATGGAGAACTTCGTCTAGTAACTCCGCTACCACACTGCCGTCGAACACTGGCTGGACCGGCTCATCCATTATATGAACCGGTGAGATTGTCCTCCCCTCGCGTTTTATAACCATATTGTGCAAAATAACACACGCATGAACCTGATTGGCAATCTTCGCTTTGGTCATAGCTCGGAGAGGTCGATCGAGAATTTTCCATTTTCCTTTGAGAGCACCAAAAGCTCGCTCGACATCCTTTCTCGCCTCTTGTAACTTCGTAAATCTCTTTTCCTTTGGGTCGGTTGGATACGGGTATGCTTTAACAAGTGTGGACCACTTAGGATATATTCCATCTGCCAAATAGTAGCCGCGTTTGTAAAAGCGTCCATTCACGTGGAATGAACTATTCATCGCTCCATTTCGACCGTAAGATACAAGTCGACCGATTCAATACGTTGATATCGTTGTTTGACCTCGGTGGACCAAAAAAAGCATGCCAAATCCACATATCTTGTGACGCCGTGACTTCAAGCATAATAGTGGGAACACCATAGTCACCTCTCGTATATTGCCCTCTCAAATGTCTAGGACAATTTTCCATCTGACGTGTGTATAGTCGATGCTACCAAGCATCCCAGGGAGGTGATGCTTCGCTTCATGGGCCTGGAAAATGCGAGCAAGGTCGTGTGCTGTCGGCCTACATAGGTACTCTCGACCGTACAACTCAATGATGGCCTCACAAAAATAATCAAGACTTTCACGTGACGTTCTTGCAGACATGCATAAATATTCATCATACTCATCGGGGGGATTGCCGGTTGCGAGTTGCCTAACGGCCGATGTGAGTTTTTGTTTCGCTGTGAAACTTTTTTTCAATCGCGCGTCATAGCCTTCTTGAAAATATGGGTATCTCGCTTCAATGTCACCCACTATTTGCAAAAATATGCTTTTCTCCATTCGATTTTTTTTAAAGTAATTGTCGTTGTACTTTGGTGTTTCAACGAACCAATCATTCTCTAAAGTTTCAAGACCTATTTCCCGATGACGATTTACGCTAGTTCGGCTAGAGCTTGCCGTGTCTTCAAGATACTGAGCCGCTAGTTGAAGCATATGTTGCAACGAGCTACCCGTGGATAGCTCGTCAGACGAAGACGGAATAACGTATTCGGAAGAATCGGAAGACATTTTTTTTTGGAGAGATTAGTGTGTGTATTTTTTGAAAGGTGGGGGTAATTATTTTTTTTTTGGAGAGATTAGTGTATGATTTTTTGAAAGAAATGAGTGTATGTTATTTGGTTTTAAAGGGATTTTTTTTTTTGCATGTAACCGTTGCAAAACGGTCGAATTTTTCAAATTCAAGCGTGGTACTCGCTCGAGCTCCAAACTCGAATTCTCTACTCGATCCATCCACCCGACCTAGTCGGGGCGGTGTACCCGCTCGGGTACTTGCTACTCGATGCCATACCCGCTCTCTACTCCCTCCTCTCTTTATATAGCAAAGTTTGTTGAAACTGTTGTTAAAAGATAAAGTTGTCGTTTATTTTTTTAATAAGTTACTCAAAGTAATATTTGATTTTTGACGATTATGATATATTATATTTTTAAAAGCTTTAATTTTTTTTTCATCCAAACAAACTTAATTTTATAAGAAGCTTATCTTTTAGAAAACCATTTATAAATTAATTAAGCTATGTTTATTGGTATAGGTTGCCGACTTATTGAAAGACATAAAAAACATAAAAAACAATATTATATTAAAATAAGCAACCTAATGAAGCAACTTAAATCACTGGGCAACCCAAGATTGCTAACCCACAATCTGCCTTTGTGGTTTTCTTTTTGGGTTTTGCTAACAACAGCCCTAAGGGTTGTCGTTAAGCAAATAATTTTCATTACAATATCTCTTTTGAATAATTCTGATTGGTTGATAATCCCGTAAAAAGTGAAGAAAATTCCGGAAATATTACAAATACAATTAATGATTGATTGTGATTGGATGAATTATATTATTACAAGAAATTGTAGTAAAACAATTGTTGTTAGCTTAAACACTTTTTGCTTTTTGCTTTTGTAGTTTTAATATTTAAGTATAGATTGGTTGGGTTGTTGATAAATGATGAAAAAATATAAATTGGTTGTATGTATTGGTTGTGTAGGTGGAGGAAAGAGATAATAATATTTTATTAAGAGATTGGGTTGTGATGAGTTGTTGATAAAGATAGTCTTACAAGCTTACACGCCGAACATGTCATAAATGCTTGTGGTAAAAAAATAGCGTCCTTTTAAGCTATGTTTTGCACGTGAGATTATTGAGAGATTATGCTTATTTTTAAAAAAAATAAACTACTTAAAAAATAATATTTGTTTGGCAGACATAACTTATAAGAGATTATAGAAAAAATAATCTTCCATAATCTCTGAAAATAAAAGGTTACTTCATGTAGCTTACAAAAATAATCTATTTTTATAATCTTTTTCAGCAACAGCACCAACACCAGCATCAACATCATCATCAGCACCAACACCAATACCAGCACAATTTATTTTTGACAAATATACCCTTAGTAAACTACTCCCAACTAATAAGTCGCCTTACTAAAAAAGTACTTGGTGAATACTTACTAGTCTGAGGTCTATTATTCTTAGCACTAAGAGCATCCATTATGGTAAACTTTTTTAAAGGTTTATAATTGTGTTTTGACATTAATTTATAAACCTATCCTCATTATGCATAAACATTTTCAAGTTTTATAAACATCTCACATAATTCAAATGCATTAAAGTATGAAAAAGTTCAATATTCTAGCCCTTTTCATGCCACATAAGCTTGAAATAGATGTTTATTACGGTTTACAAGTTTTTAGACTTCTTCATAACTTTATAAACTTTTTCATAAACCGCCATCTATAATAATAGATGCTCTAATACCTGATTCATTTCTCAGTCTATCATGTTTAGCTCTGCTCCTACCGTTACATCTGTTACAAAAGTGAAAAATCAAAAATTCAAAATCATTGAAAATTTACCATTTTTTAACCTTGTACAAAGAAGTCCAAAAATGAGGGTAGGGGTGATGCAAGTCACGTGTACTTAAGATACTCCGAAGGCTGCTATGCCCAAAGTTTAGTTGGAGCCTTTGAAAAAGCTACATCCAACCCCCTCCATTTCACATCCAATGGCCTACATCAATCCCACTAATCTACAGTACTATTTAAAAAATAGAGTAAATCGCAAAAGTTGTCCCTATGATTTGACCAAAGTGCATGTTTTGTCTATATCTTTTCAAAATTGCAGACAAAGTCCCAAAAAAAACTTATGAGTGCATAAATGACTATATTATATTTGTTTTTTTTTTTCTTTTCTATTTAATAAAGAATAAATTGCAAAAATCATCCTTGTGGTTTGACTAATTTACATGTTTGATCCGTATGATTGAGAAATGACAAGCGACATCTTTGTAGGGAAACTTTGGGTCCGATTCCGTCCTTCCTTAAACAGAAATTATTAAAATACCCCCATCATCTTCCTTCTAAAATAGGCAGAAAAAAGGGTATTTTAGTAATTTCAGTTTAAAGAAAGACGAAGTCAGATCTAAAGTTTCACAAAAAAAATGTCGTTTTCATTTTCTGAACTATGTGGACGAAACATGCAATTCGCCAAACCACAAGGAAGATTTTTGCAATTTAATATTTAATAAAATTGAGAGGATGGGGATTTTAGTTATTTTGTTTAGGCTAAAGACGAAAATTGGACTCGTAAGTTTTGGACATGAACGATGCTGCATTTCAAAAACGTAACAACACAACATGAAATTTGATCAAACCACATGGACTATTTTTGCAATTTACTCTATAAAAAAGTACAAAAAGTAAAACTAAAATGGTGGAAAATATGTAACAAAACCATAACCCCCCACTTCTTTCACTTCTTGACTGCTCTTCACATATCAACAACAACATAACTCAAAACTCACAAACAAGAACTCAAACACAAGTACACAATCCCATATTTCACCAAAATTAAATTTTAATGCAACCCATTAATTTTTACTAAACTTTAAAAACCATATTAAAATCCATTCCTCCTGTTACAAACATCCCCATTTTCAGTTTTTCATCTTTATTTTTGCTTTCAAAGCAGGATTTCATTTGTGTTCTTGTACATCTCTTTCTAAGCATAGATCCTCAACTGGGTATTCTTTATTTTTTCTTACTTCTTGTTAAATATTGTGTTTTCAAGAAATATTAGAAATCTTGTTTTTTAGAGATAAAGATTAAATTTTAGAATCTAGTTGATCAACTAGTGTTTAAAGTTAAACGCAAAGTTCACATTCACCACTTGCTATTTTACCCTTTTCTAGATGTTTCAATTTTGCTTTTAATTCTATGACTTCTTTATCTAAACGTTGGTTTTGACTTTTTAAAAGCTTGTTTTGTTAATTAGTTTTAAGCTAATATTGCAAAGTTTGTCATATTCATTATGCAAATCGGTCATCATCTAGTGATGTGCTACTATAGTATTCGTGACATACCTCATCATTTGCCATGAGACAAATTTCTTCATCCTCCTCGTCGCTCATTCCCCACGTGCACACGGCCAATTATGCCTTTTGATCATCACGTTTGGGACACTTACTAATAAAGTGGTTTGGGTCCCACATTTAAAGCAAGCACGATCATCCATTGGCTTCTCGCCTTTTTGCTTTTCCGAATCCTTTCTTGTCGCCACACCTGGTTTGACGTGATCTTCCCTTCCTTCTAAAGAACTTTTAAAGTTCCTTACCGCCATAGCATACTCCTTGTCGCCACTATCCAAGAGGAGTTCTCTTCATCGCTTGAAGCCTTTTTAGCTTTATGGGCAAGAGATTTGTGTTTCTCTTTCACCTTTGAGGCTTCGTAATCTTTAGCAAGGACAAGCTCGTAGACTTTTAAGTTGCCTATGAGTTCATCAAGGGTGAGGATTGTCAAATCTTTTGACTCTTCGATCGCCGTTACCTTGGATCTCCGCTTGGATTGAAGTGCCCTTAGATATCTCCTAACATGGTTACGCTATAAAAGATTCATCAAGTACTTGTAAAGATGTAATAATAGTATTAAAATTAGCAAATGAATGATCTATAGTTTTCTCATCCGATATTGAAAATTGTTCATATTGTTGAACAAATAAATCAATTTTATTATTTTTAACTTTTTGATTTATAACAACCCGTAAAATTTCGGATTATTATAATAATATTTATCACATTAGAAAATTTAAATTGATTATTTTCCTACAATGGATGCCGATGTCAAAAATTTAAAACCAGAGGTCACCTCGTTTCTTTAAAAATAAGACACCGCGACGACAATACTTGTCCACCAAGTTCGCATAATAAATGTGAAAATTAATATTGTCCAAGTTAAAATTTAAGCATACATAAGCTTAATCCATTGTTTCGGTGAAGTTATCTCACTTTATTAAAAACACGAAGCTCGGCGCAAACTAACCCACCAATAGAAAGTATGGTCTTAGTCTAATAAACACATTTTTGAACCAATATTGATGTTTTTATATTTCCTTTATAAAAACACACTCGAAAACATATTTTACATCGTTAACCGCTTCCAACGTGTAATCGAAATATTCCAATTCATGTTTTAAAATGTAAATAAAATACCAAAAACTTTGAGAAAATTTACGTTTTAACTTCCCACTCTTTTCTACTCTCATTGTGTTGCATTTTATGCAACGATACACAATCCAACTCGTTTTATATTATGTCGATGTACATTTCGTTATGGAATTATTTTAATTCAAACAACAAACCGAAATTTTCGGTGACCGAGGTTAATAATAAATTATATTCATTATTCTCAAGGCATTGCTTTCGAGCTTTCCCAATCCTAATTGAGCTTAAAACGAGAGGATATCTCAAGTGAAGCGCTAAAACTACTTAAATAAATGAGCATACGACTTTAAACTCTTATATTAATTTGATTTATTAATTAATTTAAATTCGAGAAAACTATACATATGAATACTCATTTTTATCGAGAAAAATTATTTGGACGCAATGGCTAACTCCCGTTTTAATGGTCGTTTGCTCGTCAAGTGGGACCCGCAAATGTTATTTATATAAGATTATTAAAAGTTTCAAAACAACCCCTTATTAATTTACATCACCGATTTATCTTTTGTCCACGTTTGGCCCCTCAAGGGGGTATATAAACTCAAAAATTAGGTTTTCTCTCTAATATATCACCACCACCACCGAATTTTATATTCCGGTGCCGCCGCCGAATCCGCCAATTTCCGACCACCTATGTTTTTGATACCAATGTGTAGATCGCCTTCCCTACATCGCTTCGAGTGTTTGGGTTCAAATGGAGCTCGCTTTGGGTTGTTTAGTAGTACCACACGTGCTCCACCGCCACTCTCTCACCGTGGAGCCTACTCCTCCCATCTTCTCCTCCCGTTTGGTAAGGCCACGCGCCCTTAATCTTTCATTATCATCATTTTTATTAAAACCCTAATCGATTTTAACTAATAAAAACGTTTTAATACAAAACCTAAACAAAAACTTAATGTTTTATCATTAAAACGAGTGGATCTATTGTTCTTGGCTCTCAACTCGCCGACTTCATTGAGTCAACACGACTCGTTCGAGTCAACTCACGAGTTGAGTTGACTCATACATATTCTTGTTAATCCGTGTCTATTATTATTATTTTCGATGCATAAATCGTTGTTTATGTCAAGTTTTATAATTGTTTGATGTTGTTCGCTCATTTATTTGTGCAACCGATGATGAGGGGTGTTGTATGGTGAAATCTGGACTCATGGGAGTCACGACTGCATTTTGGTGTTAGCCAACTTATATGGCTCATTATAGGACTTATTCGTGACTCAAGGGAGTCATGGTCTCGCGACAATTTATTTTTCGAAACCATTTGGTCACCGTTAGTAAGTCGTAAAATTGTAGTAGTCGATATAGCGCTTTTGAAAAGCTAGTTTAGCCGAGGTCAAGATTTTGTGAAAATAATCTTTGATAAATATTGGTTGATGTTGAATTGTAAATTGGCCATTAATTATTATTGGTGAAAATAATAGTTTGAAAATGGCACTTTCGGTAGAAGTGTTTATGTGTACCACGACACACCTAAGTGTCGTGGGGACTTGGAATTATTTTTGGCCTAAAAGAAATGTATGTGAATCATTTACAAGGTTACGGAAATCTTGAGTTAGTCCTAGCCGTAATTTCTAAAACTTGTTCGTTTTATAATTAAAACTAGTATAATTGGTGTTTGGTTGTGGTTAATGGGCTAAGTAGCCCATTGGCATCATTTTGGGCCCAAAAGCCCAACGATTTGTGTTATTTATTTCTATTCATGGTTACTTACTTCGCCCCACGCTTTATTAACGTAACTCTTATCCTTGTTTTAGTCGATGACGTTTCGGTTATATATATTGAATCGTAACTCGGGATCGGTATGGGATTTGTTTTTGATTTGGATAACTGGACAAAATAAATACTTAACGGATTAAAGATTTTGGACATGGAAATACTTATTAAAGCCTATGCTTGGATTTGATCATTGGATTTGGACATCGTTGGATCTAAAATTATTAAAATTGGACTTGATTATTTTGGACAATCGCTTGTAGTTGTATGAGTATTTATTGGACGTTTTGGACTTGAGACGATACAATATATTAGACTAGTAAAGAATTTAATATATTAGACTCGTAACAAACCTAAAATATACAATAAACACTTATTCAACTAATAACGATTTGCTAGTATGAACTTGTCGAGAAATATTGTTTTGCAACATGAGTTTTAATAAGTCGAAATGACTTGGGAACGTTCTATAAATAAAGGGGTCATGACGAAATTTTGTAAAATTTTTACACTTAAACTTTATTCTCAACAACTCTGTTATTTTAAGTTCATCAAATGATGAACAATATAATGAAATATCGTACAACTCTTGAAGTTTGAATTATTAATCAAAACTTACCTTTATTTATAAAACATGTAGGTTTTATACAAATTATTTGGGAACATAGGGTAAATGTCGAAGCGTACTAATTAACTTTCTCGATCGACGTTTGTCTTTGTCGCTATATCCTTGACTTCTTTTGTCATTCCTTCTCGACTCAAGTATGCGCCGATTACTTTTCTCGACCGTGTTTCGATCATCTATTCCTTATTTGGCGTGAGTATAATTGAGTCAATATACGAGTCAACTTTTATACGAAAGTTTTGTATACATTATTCCTCTATCTTTTCCAAGAGCCAAGACGTGCGAATTATTTTCGCAACTACATTTTCGATCCCTAACGACAATCAAAATGACTCATGAAACTTTACATAAAATGTTATAAAACAAATATTTAAAATATTTGTCTTTAACTCCAAGCATTTTAAAGATCCAAATACTTTTGCTTTTGAACTTCAAGCATTTCAAAAACATAAATACTTGTAAACTTACAAACGTTGTTTTTGAATACAAGGCTTAGACTAAAAACCACACCATACTTATCTAGGTTTGCTTGTCGGGCCGTGCACATTAATTACTTGATGTTAGTCGTGATGTCTTACATTTCTGCATATTAAGGTGAGTTTCATAGCCCCTACTTTTAACTGTTTTATACTTGTTTTGGGGGAAGATACATGCCCATTTTACTTAAATCATTTTACTTGTGCATTCCATGCATACTGTGCTTTTACATGTTTAAAGTTTTCATCATACATAGATGATTTATAGAGCATACCAAAATGTTTGACCTAGAATATTACGCAACTTAGCCTAAGTCCTTAGATCCCAAATTGCCCTCTTCATGAACCGCAATTCTCTGGGGAGCCGAATGTTATAAATAGATCTATTGGGGTGACTCCTGGGTTGGCCCGCATGGGTCAAGGCGAACATATAGCATGTCAGGACCGAGTGTATTGGGATAAACACTCGCCATGGGCTCCTTATTTGTATGACTTCTTTGTGCATACAAGAACTGCCGTAGTTTCGGTTGCATGAACTTAGTGCTAGCGTAATAGATTCAATATATGACATTATATTCGTTGTAATGTACATATACCCTACTTAGGGTCCACTAATGAAATCCCTTTTATGAAATCCTTTTATGAATTGAAATCATAAATTTTATGACATTATGCAAGACGTAATGATCATCAAAAACCAAATTTAAAATGCTGTACTGAAATTCCTATCTAAATAAATCTATGAACTCACCAGCGTAAGCTGACCCCTTTTAGCATGTATCTTTAGGTTTTGAAGTGATAGCTTATCTTTGGAGGTGCAAGGCAAAGGCATGGCATGGTCATAGACGACTCTGATTTATGTATTGGGACCACTCGTTTATAATGGGCCATTTTCCGCACTAAACAATAATGTAAACATTGTTTTTAAGAATAAATAAAAGTTTATTTATGAAAAACAAATTGTTATATGCTTATGTTGTGATACCAATTTAGTAGCACCCCAAATACTTGTATGTTTCCGCTAAGCCATTTTTGGGGGTGTTACAGATTGGCATCAGAGCCTAGGTTATAGAGAACTGGGTATATTTTAAAACCTAGACTATAACCACTTTTACAAAAACTTAACCCTATGACCGACACGCGCCGAAGCCGATGCCTCACTTATGATCCTGTTGAGATCATACTTGATAAGATACATGTTTTATCACTTCTCACCTAATTTCATTGTAGGTTAAAATTATTTTCCCTATATATACTTACATTATCACAACACTACACATTTCACTCACATAAATAGAATAATTGTTCTAATCCTACAAAACAACCTTTAAAAGTATGGTGACATATTACTAGCGTAACTAAGCTAAGTATTTCAAAATTCATTGAACCTCGGGTGAATATAGAATGATCACCTATATTCAACCAGGACGTTGGGACATAGCCCGATCACCTATGTCCCACTCGAGGTGAATTTTGCAGTACTTAGGATAGTTATAATAGCTTTATGTCCGGTGAGAAAATGATAATATTCTGATAAACATGTAACATTTCAATAAACCACACATTGACGGTTACACTAAAGCCCCACATTGGCGTCACACTATTCCTTAATCACAAGCCACTCATTGGCATTCCCTAATCACAAGCCACTCACTGGCATCCCTTAATCACAAACCACTCACTGGCATTCCTAAATCAAAAGGCACCCACTGGAACTCCTTAATCACAAACCACTCATTGATAAAAGCCGCCCACTGGTATTCCTTAATCGTAAGCCACTCACTGGCATCACCCTATTCCTTAGTCATAAACCACTCACTGGCACTCCTTAATCATAAGCTACTCATTGGCATCACCCTTGTCACACCCTCGCCGGAGGCGGAAATACGAGGTGTAACGGAAGGGAACATAAGCACAAGATAATAGAACATACCAACGTTAAGATTAAAAAGAAATAATACTCCATTACAATACTAGTTTAGCCGTCATCGGCAAATATATTACAAGATTTAGATTCCAAAATATTGAGTTTTATCACATAACGACTTGTAACGACAAGTGAAAACTTCTTTATGCAAGACTTGATAGAAAAGCTTACTAACGATCACCTGAAATGCATGAGAGAAAAACGGGTCAACTATGAAAATAGTTGGTGAGTAAACACGTTTAGCGAAATAAGAAAACTCGTAAGAAATATTCAAAGCTTTTGGTCAACGAAAAAAAAAATAGTCCACAAAGCAAAGGCATTGTGTATCCACTCAGTTCCAAATTCCGCCCATACAAAACTTGCAACCTGTGTGTACACAACCCATTGCACAAAAATATATAGTGCGCCAAGTAGTCAAGTGTAAGTGGTCATAATAGTTCACAATATAGTACCAAGTATATAACAATTTAGAGATGCTCCGAACATGGGAGACTTTATAGCGATGTTCGAACATGGGAGACTTTATGGCGATGTTCAACATGGGAGACTTTAATTGAAAATGCTCCGTTCCCATAGGGAGACATTTTGCTCCGGACCGGGAGGCTTTAATTGAAAATGCTCCGCTCCCATAGGAGACATTTTGCTCCTGGGACCGGGAGGCTTTAAATTGATGCTCCGAACATGGGAGACTTTATAGTGATGCTCCGAACATGGGAGACTTTATAGTGATGCTCGGAACATGGGAGACTTTAAGTCAAGGTCATAACACGCATCGCGATTCAATAAGTTCAAATAAGTCGTAATTTCGTAATTAAGTTCAAAGATTGATTCGAGTTCACAAGATTCTAGTCAAAAGAGTTCACAAAGTAAGAATCAATTTAATTCAAGTATGGTTCATGCATTCAGCCCCAAAATATAGTAAAACGGTAAAAAGGGGGTGTGATTACTCACTAGCATAAAATGTTCAATAAGTTCATAAAACATAGATAGTTTAGTTCAAGTATAAATCATGCATTCCACCCCAAAACAATTTAAAGCATTTAAAAAGGGGAGTCTGTGAATACTCACTTGGTAAACTGGTATGACGACAAGAGTGAGTACACTGAGGTATAATGTGATGCGTTAACCGGGACCTATTACCAATGATATGATATGTCATGAGTTGCAATGTAATGTTATGCATGCATTTCGTATGTTATTTATACCATTCGTGAGTTTGAAAAAAAAATTACTTGTCGTCGAAAAATACTCTTTTGACGTCTTGACCATTCAAAAATTACTTCACAAGTATTTACGTCAAAATGTCATCCTACAATGGTTTTATAATGATTTATTGTAAAATTATCGCTTTTCGTCAAAAACAATGTCGCCGGAATTTTCTTGAAAGTGACAAAAATGTCTCAGAAAAACTAGTCGTAAAAATAGTGTACGCGTCAATCGTTAGAGAACTTAACTCGACGGTTTTGGAAAGTTTGTATCGAAATCTAGAAGTTTCAGTTCAGGAGTTTTCTTCAAAAAGGTCTCGATCATAAAGATATTAAGGGTTAAAGATAGTGATTTTGGCTAATTGTGTGCAGAAAAATGAGTTTCGGCCAAGTTTGAACATCCGTAATTAATTTACTATAACTCCGCTTTACAAACAGCTTGTTGTTTTGAAAAATATGGCCGGTGAACTTGATTTTACTAGAAGACATTTCGCTTCCAAAAGTTTCACAACCTCGTTAAAACAGCCCTCAACATGGACGCTATGTACTAACGTAACACTTGTATCGTAAAAATAATATAGTTTTTCAGAAAATAATAGTTACGGCAAGTTTATGAAAACGCGCATATCTTTGTCGCTTCAAATCCGCTTTTCTACGATATATACGCCCTTAGCTTCAGATCAAAGTAAACTAATATATTTTTGAGAAGTCGAAATAATTTGTGAAGCTTAAGGCTCATTTTTGACCCGAACAAACTAAAAATAGTATGCTGAAATTTCAGAAAATTATACTTTTCGTCGTCAAACTTGTAAAATCCATAACTTCTTCGTTATAAGTCCGCTTTTATCCGTTCAAGCGGCCACGGATTCGTTTTAAAGTATATTTTCTAAATATCAAGGCCAAAAGGTCGTGCCTACTGTCGGTTTTTCCAGAAAATCAAAACAAGGACAGAACACTTTATATACATATCGAAAATAGTTTTTCTCGGACAAAACCTATTCTAATCCCTTCAAATCAACTCCAAAGCTAATCTAATCCTACCATACACCTTCTTAGGGTGTCATGGGTTCCTAGACATCATTAAGACCAAAGAATACCAAGGGAATATTTATAGGATGACCATATATATATAAAACTCCAAAAAATCAAGTAAAAATGGTATAAATCACATATCATGCATGCTTGCTCCAAAAATGAAGAGATACATATGAAATGAAAAAGGAAACATGAAAATGAAAGAAACATGCTTACAAGTAAATATGATGAGGTGATAAGAACCAAGGTTTAGCCTAAACACTCTTGGTTTTTATTTCAAAACCTATAAAGAGTATTATCTAGATTGTGATTATGCTTGAACTTGGAAAAATTTTGTGATCCTTTGAGAACCTCTACTATGGCCGGTTATGTTGGAGAGAAACAAGAGAGAAAGAGATTTTTACACTAGGTGAAATATGAGATACATGAATGAGGAAATAAAAGTGTAAGATTTTTATGTAGTGTACAATCTAAGAAATCAAGAAAATCTTACCACATTTATTACCACCCTCTTGGACCGGATTTTAGGGGGACTTTGTTTCCCAAATATATTTTTTTTTTTTTTTTTTTTTTTTAAATGTATTATGTAAACATTTACTTGTAATAGTTGTAAGAAAGTGTAAGTAATTGTGTAGGAAATGTAACTTGTAAAGGTAAATGGTAGATTTTTGGTACAAGTAAGTTTTTAATAGATCAAAATAGAATGTAATGAGATAATAAAAATTGTAAAATACATTCCTTGTGAAATTTGAGTGATAAAATAATTATCGAGTAATTTTTAAGAAAAGTGTCGTAATAATATAACTTTAACGATTTATATACCAAATAAATTTAGAACACTAGGTAAACTCAAAATGTAGTTTTTATAAACTAAATATAAGTATAAAAATATGTCGGAATCATTTTTGAAAGTAACGGATTAAATATTCAAAATAATAACTCACGCGATAACGCTTATTAAATATAAAAATTACGCGTTAAATGTGAAATGAAATGCCATGAATGAATTAATATGATGCATATTTAATTTAAGAAATGACCGAATTTGAGAATTGTGACATTCTTCCCATGTCAAGCCGAATCACGTCCCCGTGATTCGATTAACGATACTATGGTCCGAACCTCGACAAGAGTTCTAAAAGTTCATGATCGTACGAACAATCTAAATGATCATATCAATGCCCATGCGCATGGTTCCCCATTCAACTAAGTACGTGCGTCGTGATTAGATTTGATTGGGTAAACTTGCCCAATATCGAACGTAGCTCTCAAAAGACCTTTAGGTAGTCGATTCTAATTTAATCTCACAACTCATCAAACAAGAACGGTCATGAGATTAAACTAAACCGACTTGAGTAAACTTGTCTCTTAGCTTGATTTTCGCGACTCATCAAACAAGAACTGTCACTAGATCAAGCTAGGAAACAAGTTGTTAGAAAGGTAGGATTCCTCATCCTTGAATGAAGTCTTTTGAAAGATTCGCTCGATATTCGATTTGCTTACACAATCAAATCCAATCAACAAAATATAACAACTAAGGTCGATATCAATAGGTCTCAAATTAATCAAGGTCGTGAACGTGGTAAAGATTGGAAGGAAGTTATGCACTCAAAATCATGTCGCACAGAAATAAGGTAGTTGTTCGAAAGAATGTACCCGTTAAGCGTTGCGGGCTTCCTCGGTACCCAGATAGAATGCTTGACCACGTCGGGAAACATCAATGTTCGGATCTTGTGGGCCTTCTATTGCAAATGCCAAGTTTGGACGATTACCTCCTTGATTGGGAGTTCTTTTCATTTGGGCGGTATTGCGAAGGTGATCGAGACTCCCACACTCGTAACATGCCTTTCTCTGTCCTTGATTCCCAGTTACTTGTGAGCAATTTCGGCGAAGTGGCCCGTCATCCACATTTGCGCACCTTGGCAGTCTCCCAGTGATGATAATTACATTGAGTGCACAAAGGATGTGGACTCAGGTATCTTTTGCCTCGGGTAGTCGCTCCATAGTTCCCGGTTATTCGCTTGCCTCTTGTCTTTGCGACCGGTCTCGCTTCCCTGGTGATCCTCCTTCGCTTTGTCGCTGGCCCAATCGCCGCTTTTGCTTTTGTTAGTTCTCCGACTGATCACATCATTTGTCAAGCGATATTCCATGCTCACAGCCGCTTGCAGTGGTTGTGTTCGACGAGGTGACATCCCTTCTAATTTCCACAGTGGAAACCATGTGAGGAACCATCCTAGTTAAACCTTCTCCGGCGTTGGTTCGTCTAGCATCGAGATGTGCTATAATTTGAGTGAGTAGATCCGCTATTCAGCAGCCGTTGTTGTCCGGATTGTCATTGTTGTTTGGGTTGCCGTTGTTGTTACCTCCCCGGCGTGTGTTTCTTGCGACCATGATTCTCTGAGGACCAAAACATCGGGTTGAGTAAACGACATTCTAACGAAGTCGGATGATGTGCAGAACGGTGGTAATGTGTTATAGTGATCGAAACATGACAGGAACAAAGGCATGCTATGTCTAACAAGTCGAAAGATGGAAAAGAGAAGATATGAACAAGGTACGGTAATGTAGACGTGAATGTAAAAACATGCTATGCATACCCACCCGACCAATGCAACTTCAGGTGACCGGACTCAAAAGACTCGACTAAACATGATTTAAAACTACCACTCTTATCATTGCATGGTTCTTCATAAATTAGACATAGTTGATCATGCTATGTATAATTTATGAGTAACGATGCAACGATAGGACTAGTTGACTCGAATGGTGTTCAATGTTTAATAAAATAAAATAAAATAATTTTTTTTTTTTTTATATATGTGATTTTTATTTTTGAAAAATCGGCATTCTCTATAACCTTTGGCTCTCGATACCAATCTTACACACCCTCGCGGAGGCGGAAATACGAGGTGTAACGGAAAGGAACATAAGCACAAGATAATAGAACATACCAACGTTAAGATTAAAAAGAAATAATACTCCATTACAATACTAGTTTAGCCGTCATCGGCAAATATATTACAAGATTTAGATTCCAAAATATTGAGTTTTATCACATAACGACTTGTAACGACAAGTGAAAACTTCTTTATGCAAGACTTGATAGAAAAGCTTACTAACGATCACCTGAAATGCATGAGAGAAAAACGGGTCAACTATGAAAATAGTTGGTGAGTAAACACGTTTAATAAAAAAAAGAAAACTCGTAAGAAATATTCAAAGCTTTCGGTCAACGAAAAAATAGTCCACAAAGCAAAGGCATTGTGTATCCACTCAGTTCAAATTCGCCCATACAAAACTTGCAACCTGTGTGTACACAACCCATTGCACAAAAATATATAGTGCGCCAAGTAGTCAAGTGTAAGTGGTCATAATAGTTCACAATATAGTACCAAGTATATAACAATTTAGAGATGCTCCGAACATGGGAGACTTTATAGCGATGCTCCGAACATGGGAGACTTTATGGCGATGCTCCGAACATGGGAGACTTTAATTGAAAATGCTCCGTTCCCATAGGGAGACATTTTGCTCCGGACCGGGAGGCTTTAATTGAAAATGCTCCGTTCCCATAGGGAGACATTTTGCTCCGGACCGGGGAGGCTTTAAATTGATGCTCCGAACATGGGAGACTTTATAGTGATGCTTCAGAACATGGGAGACTTTATAGTGATGTCTAACATGGGAGACTTTAGGTCAAGGTCATAACACGTACGATTCAATAAGTTCAAATAAGTCGTAATTTCGTAATTAAGTTCAAAGATTGATTCGAGTTCACAAGATTCTAGTCAAAAGAGTTCACAAAGTAAGAATCAATTTAATTCAAGTATGGTTCATGCATTCAGCCCCAAAATATAGTAAAACGGTAAAAAGGGGTGTGATTACTCACTAGCATAAAATGTTCAATAAGTTCATAAAACATAGATAGTTTAGTTCAAGTATAAATCATGCATTCCACCCCAAAACAATTTAAAGCATTTAAAAAGGGGAGTCTGTGAATACTCACTTGGTAAACTGGTATGACGACAAGAGTGAGTACACTGAGGTATAATGTGATGCGTTAACCGGGACCTATTACCAATGATATGATATGTCATGAGTTGCAATGTAATGTTATGCATGCATTTCATATGTTATTTATACCATTCGTGAGTTTGAAAAAAAAATTACTTGTCGTCGAAAAATACTCTTTTGACGTCTTGACCATTCAAAAATTACTTCACAAGTATTTACGTCAAAATGTCATCCTACAATGGTTTTATAATGATTTATTGTAAAATTATCGCTTTTATCGTAAAACAATGTCGCCGAATTTTCATGAAAGTGACAAAAATGTCTCCGAAAACTAGTCGAAAATAGTGTACGTCGCACGTTAGAGAACGAACTCGACGGTTTTGGAAAGTTTGTATCGAAATCTAGAAGTTTCAGTTCGGAGTTTTCTTCAAAAAAAGTCTCGATCATAAAGATATTAAGGGTTAAAGATAGTGATTTTGGCTAATTGTGTAAAAATGAGTTTCGGCCAAGTTTGAACATCCGTAATTAATTTAATCTAACTCCGCTTTACAAACAGCTTGTTGTTTTGAAAAATATGGCCGGTGAACTTGATTTTACTAGAAGACATTTCGTTCCAAAAAGTTTCACAACCTTGTTAAAAACAGCCCTCAACATGGACGTTACAGCTACCGTAACACTTGTATCGTAAAAATAATATAGTTTTGAGAAAATAATAGTTACGGCAAGTTTATAAACGTGCATATCTTTGTCGTTCAAATCCGTTTTCGATAATACGTCCTTAGATTCGTATCAAAGTAAACTAATATATTTTTGATAAGTCGAAATAATTTGTGAAGCTTAAGGCTCATTTTTGACCCGAACAAACTAAAAATAGTATGCTGAAATTTCAGAAAATTATACTTTTCGTCGTCAAACTTGTAAAATCCATAACTTCTTCGTTATAAGTCCGTTTTTATCCGTTCAGCGGCCACGGATTCGTTTTAAAGTATATTTTCTAAATATCAAGGCCAAAAGGTCGTGCCTACTGTCGGTTTTTCCAGAAAATCAAAACAAGGACAGAACACTTTATATACATATCGAAAATAGTTTTTCTCGGACAAAACCTATTCTAATCCCTTCAAATCAACTCCAAAGCTAATCTAATCCTACCATACACCTTCTTAGGGTGTCATGGGTTCCTAGACATCATTAAGACCAAAGAATACCAAGGGGATATTTATAGGATGACCATATATATATAAAACTCCAAAAAATCAAGTAAAAATGGTATAAATCACATATCATGCATGCTTGCTCCAAAAATGAAGAGATACATATGAAATGAAAAGGAAACATGAAAATGAAAGAAACATGCTTACAAGTAAATATGATGAGGTGATAAGAACCAAGGTTTAGCCTAAACACTCTTGGTTTTTATTTCAAAACCTATAAAGAGTATTATCTAGATTGTGATTATGCTTGAACTTGGAAAAATTTTGTGATCCTTTGAGAACCTCTACTATGGCCGGTTATGTTGGAGAGAAACAAGAGAGAAAGAGATTTTTACACTAGGTGAAATATGAGATACATGAATGAGGAAATAAAAGTGTAAGATTTTTATGTAGTGTACAATCTAAGAAATCAAGAAAATCTTACCACATTTATTACCACCCTCTTGGACCGGATTTTAGGGGGACTTTGTTTCCCAAATATATTTTTTTTTTAAAATGCATTATGTAAACATTTACTTGTAATAGTTGTAAGAAAGTGTAAGTAATTGTGTAGGAAATGTAACTTGTAAAGGTAAATGGTAGATTTTTGGTACAAGTAAGTTTTTAATAGATCAAAATAGAATGTAATGAGATAATAAAAATTGTAAAAATACATTCCTTGTAAAATTTGAGTGATAAAATAGTTATCGAGTAATTTTTAAGAAAAGTGTCGTAATAATATAACTTTAACGATTTATATACCAAATAAATTTAGAACACTAGGTAAACTCAAAATATAGTTTTTATAAACTAAATATAAGTATAAAAATATATCGGGATCATTTTTGAAAGTAACGGATTAGATGTTCAAAATAATAACTCACGCGATAACGTTTATTAAATATAAAAATTACGCGTTAAATGTGAAATGAAATGCCATGAATGAATTAATATGATGCATATTTAATTTAAGAAATGACCGGAATTTGGGAATTGTGACAACCCTATCATAAGCCACTCACTGGCGTCACAATATTCCTTAATCATAAGCCCCTCACTGGTGTCATACTACTTCTTAATCATAAACTTTATAATTTCATATCACAATCGGGTTATGTTATAGTCACTCCTACCCCACACCTTACACTCCATGGACAAATCAAACCATTTTAGGAACAACCTTCCAATAACACCTATGAGAAAAATTCTCTAACGGGAATAAGCAATAAAAGAACAATAAACCTTTGGCAAAATCTAGAAAGACCACGAGAAATGACCTATAATCCCTTAAAACTTGAAAATTTCACCATTGAAAATTTGATACCTAAAAAAAAACTCCACCCGCCTTTTAAGAATAACCGCAATGCTCTACCTTGTTACTCTCCTACAAACAAAAGAGTTGCCATACAAACTATTTCCGATTATCCCTCAAACCATTATAATCAAAATATTTCATGAACCACTCCATGAATTATTCAACAAACCAAATTACCACCTTACAATTTCACCATAAAATAAACTACATTTCTACCCATACCTTACCAAAATAAAGTGTTCCTTAATACTTTGAAAGGTATTCCAGAACCACTCTATTGGTTACTTATTTCCACGAAATGTGTTTTAAGTTAATACCCCATAAACAGAAATGATCAATGTCCTCCTTGATAACTAAGCCTGACCTTAGGATGTATCCTACACCTCTGCCTAAAACCATAGATAACCATGAGGTTCATCAACTATTAAACCTCCAATCCTACCCAACTTAGACAACTAAACCCTACCCGTGGCTATGGGTAAATATTATATCCTGCTACATATCCTTGCTACAATATATTTTTCAAATGTGAGGATTCCCCTTTTTAAATCCAACAATAATACTTCCCAAACCCCTCGTTAAAATGAGAACAAGATCTTTGAAACACTAAAAGTTTCACAAAAATTCCCTATACACCCTATAATTAAGAACCAGTTTTACAATCTTTTGAAAATGTGTCATTTTTACACACTATCGATTTTGAAATCTAGTCCTAGTCAAGCTTGTACAAACATTTATTCGAAAGAAAAATTTAAGAACAAATGTTTCTTCACCCTTTAAAAGAAGAAAACACACAAACCCATAGCGAACCTTAATAATCGACCCATACACTTTAGAACCATTAAACACCAGAAATGAATACGTTTTGATAAAACCATGAGAAGTTAGAGGTGCCCACACTAACAAAATAGTGAAGCCTCATAACATCAAGAACTAGAACTTTCACCCAATGAACCTACACCAGAAACTCATGGCTCCTCGGATAGAGGATGTCTTTGTGACATAACACCTAGGTACTCATACCCCAAAGAGGAAACCCTAGAACAACCTAGGGAAATTTTTAAAACTTGTTCCAAATACCATCACCTCGCTCCCGCACCTATAAGGTAAATGTACCGAGATCCGGACGGATCTCCTGTAAGGTGGGTAGACTATAACAACCCGTAAAATTTTGGATTATTATAATAATATTTATCACATTAGAAAATTTAAATTGATAATTTTTCTGGCACGATGCGATGTCAAAATTTAAAAACGAAAGGTCACCTCGTTTCTTTAAAAATAAGACACCGCACGCACAATACTTGTCCACCAAGTATCTGCATAATAAATGTGAAATTTATTATTGTCCAAGTTAAAAATTTAAGCATACATAAGCTTAATCCATTGTTTCGAGAAGTTATCACACTTTATTAAAAACACGAGCTCGCTGCACTAACCACCAATAGAAAGTATGGTCTTAGTCTAATAAACACATTTTTGAACCAATATTGATGTTTTTATATTTCCTTTATAAAAACACACTCGAAAACATATTTTACACGTTAACCGTTTCCAACGTGTAACGAAATATTCAATTCACGTTTAAAACGTAAATAAAATACCAAAAATTTCGAGAAAATTCACGTTTTAACTTCCCACTCTTTTCTACTCTCATTGTGTTGCATTTTATGCAACGATACACAATCCAACTCGTTTTATACGTATGTCGTATGTACATTTCTCGTTATGGAATTATTTTAATTCAAACAACAAACCGAAATTTTCCAGACTGAGGTTAATAATAAATTATATTCATTATTCTCAAGGCATTGCTTTCGAGCTTTCCCAATCCTAATTGAGCTTAAAAACGAGAGGATATCTCGTGAAACGCGAAAACTACGAAATAAATGAGCTTGCGCGACTTTAAACTCTTAAATTAATTTGATTTATTAATTAATTTAAATTCGAAAAAACTATACATATGAATACTCGTTTTATCAAAAAATTATTTCGGACGCAATGGCGCAACTCCCGTATTTTTAATCGGTCGTTTGCTACGTCAAGTGGGACCCGCAAGTGTTATTTATATAAGATTATTAAAAGTTTCAAAACAACCCCATATTAATTTACATCACCGATTTATCTTTTGTCCATGTTTAGCCCCTCAAGGGGGTATATAAACCCAAAATTAGGTTTTCTCTCTAATATATCACCACCACCACCGAATTCTTATATTCCTCGGCCGTCGCCGGAATCCGCCAATTTCAGCCCTATGTTTTTGATACCAATGTGTAGATCGTCTTCCCTACATCGTTTCTGGAGTGTTTGGGTTCAAATGGAGCTCGTTTGGGTTGTTTAGTAGTACCACCCGGCGTCCGCCCACCGCCACTCTCTACCGTGAGCCGCCTACTCCTCCCATCTTCTCCTCCCGTTTGGTAAGGCCACGCGCCCTTAATCTTTCATTATCATCATTTTTATTCAAAACCCTAAACGGGTTTAATTAATAAAAACTTTTTTAATACAAAACCTAAACAAAAACTTAATGTTTTATCATTAAAACGAGTGGATCTATTGTTCTTGGATCTCAACTCGCCGACTCATTGTTCTGCAGTCAACACGACTCGTTCGAGTCAACTCACGAGTTGAGTTGACTCATACATATTCTTGTTAATCCGTGTCTATTATTATTATTTTCGCGGCGTATAAATCGTTGTTTATGTCAAGTTTTATAATTGTTTGATGTTGTTCGCTCATTTATTTGTGCAACTGATGAGGGGTGTTGTATGAAATCTGACTCATGGGAGTCCGACTTTGTTTGGTGTTATCCAGAACTTATATGGCTCAGTATAGGACTTAGTCGTGACTCAAGGGAGTCATGGTCTCGCGACAATTTATTTTTCGAAACCATTTGGTCACCGTTAGTAAGTCGTAAAATTGTAGTAGTCGATATAGCAGTTTTGAAAAGCTAGTTTAGCCGAGGTCAAGATTTTGTGAAAATAATCTTTGATAAATATTGGTTGATGTTGAATTGTAAATTGGTCATTAATTATTATTGGTGAAAATAATAGTTTGAAAATGGCACTTTCGGTAAGTGTCGTTATGTGTACCACGACACACGAAGTGTCGTAGGGACTTGGAATTATTTTTCGGCCTAAAAGAAATGTATGTGAATCATTTACAAGGTTACAGAAATCTTGAGTTAGTCCTAGCCGTAATTTCTAAAACTTGTTCGTTTTAGAATTAAAACTAGTATAATTGGTGTTTGGTTGTGGTTAATGGGCTAAGTAGCCCATTGGCATCATTTTGGGCCCAAAAGCCCAACGATTTGTGTTATTTATTTCTATTCATGGTTACTTACTTCGTCCTACGTTTACTAACGTAACTTCTATCCTTGTTTTAGTCGATGACGTTTCGGTTATATAAATTGAATCGTAACTCGAGATCGGTATGGGATTTGTTTTTGATTTGGATAACTGGACAAAATAAATACTTAACGGATTAAAGATTTTGGACATGGAAATACTTATTAAATCCTATGCTTGGATTTGATCATTGGATTTGGACATTGTTGGACGAAAATTATTAAAATTGGACTTGGATTATTTTGGACAATCGTTTGTAGTTGTATGAGCATTTATTGGACGTTTTGGACTTGAGACGATACAATATATTAGACTAGTAAAGAATTTAATATATTAGACTCGTAACAAACCTAAAATATACAATAAACACTTATTCAACTAATAACGATTTGCTAGTATGAACTTGTCGAGAAATATTGTTTTGCAACATGAGTTTTAATAAGTCGAAATGACTTGGGAACGTTCTATAAATAAAGGGGTCATGACGAAATTTTGTAAAATTTTTACACTTAAACTTTATTCTCAACAACTCTGTTATTTTAAGTTCATCAAATGATGAACAATATATTGAAATATCGTACAACTCTTGAAGTTTGAATTATTAATCCAAACTTACCTTTATTTATAAAACATGTAGGTTTTATAAAAATTATTTGGGAACATAGGGTAAATGTCGAAGCGTACTAATTAACTTTCTCGATCGACGTTTGTCTTTGTCGCTATATCCTTGACTTCTTTTGTCATTCCTTCTCGACTCAAGTATGCGTCAGTACTTTCCTCGACTGTGTCGATAATCTATTCCTCATTTGGCGTGAGTATAATTGAGTCAATATACGAGTCAACTTTTATACGAAAGTTTCGTATACATTATTCCTCTATCTTTTCCAAGAGCCAAGACGTGCGAATTATTTTCGCAACTACATTTTCGATCCCTAACGACAATCAAAATGACTCATGAAACTTTACATAAAATGTTATAAAACAAATATTTAAAATATTTGTCTTTAACTCCAAGTATTTTAAAGATCCAAATACTTTTGCTTTTGAACTTCAAGCATTTCAAAAACATAAATACTTGTAAACTTACAAACGTTGTTTTTGAATACAAGGCTTAGACTAAAAACCACACCATACTTATCTAGGTTGCGTGTCGGAGCCGTGCACATTAATTACTTGATGTTAGTCGTGATGTCTTACATGTCCGCGCATATTAAGGTGAGTTTCATAGCCCCTACTTTTAACTGCTTTATACTTGTTTTGGGGAAGATACATGCTCATTTTACTTAAATCATTTTACTTGTGCATTCTATGCATACTATGCTTTTACATGTTTAAAGTTTTCATCATACATAGATGATTTGTAGAGCATACCAAAATGTTTGACCTAGAATATTACGCAGCTTAGCCTAAGTCCTTAGATCCCAAATTGCCCTCTTCATGAACCGTCAATTCCTGCTGGGAAGCGCGAATGTTATAAATAGATCTATTGGGGGTGACTCCCCTGTTCAGTTGGCCCCGCATGGGTCAAGGCGAACATATAGCATGTCGGGACCGAGTGTATTGGGATAAACACTCGCCATGGGCTCCTTATTTGTATGACTTCTTTGCGCATACAAGAACTGTCGTAGTTTCGGTTGCATGAACTTAGTGCTAGCGTAATAGATTCAATATATGACATTATATTCGTTGTAATGTACATATACCCTACTTAGGGTCCACTAATGAAATCCCTTTTATGAAATCCTTTTATGAATTGAAATCATAAACTTTATGACATTATGCAAGACGTAATGATCATCAAAAACCAAATTTGAAATGTTGTACTGAAATTCCTATCTAAATAAATCTATGAACTCACCAAAGTAGTACGACCCCCTTAGCATGTATCTTGAGTTTTGAAGTGATAGCTTATCTTTGGAGGTAAAGGCAAAGGCATGGCATGGTCATAGACGACTGATTTATGTATTGGACCACTCGCTTTATAATGGGCCATTTTCCGCACTAAACAATAATGTAAACATTGTTTTTAAGAATAAATAAAAGTTTATTTATGAAAACCAATTGTTCTATGCTTATGTTGTGATACCAATTTAGTAGCACCCCAAATACTTGTATGTTTCCGCTAAGCCATTTTTGGGGGTGTTACATGATTACCTTGATGAGTTACAACTAAAGAATTCCAAATTTCTTTAGAGGTTTTAAGCATAGAAATTCTTTCGAATTCCTTTTTGGCTAAAGCATTATATAAAACCATTTTAGCTTCACTATTTTTTGAAAGCTTTTTCTTCATTTCATCATTTAGTTTATCATGAGGTATGTTAAATAAATTTCCTTTATCATCTTTTTTTGGGCAAAAGGGTTAATTCACCCTGGCAAAATATTCCTTTATCATCTTTTGAGGTAGCCTCAAAATCGCCTTCAACAATAATGTACCAAAGATCAATATCTTTAGACTTCACATACGTTTAGAATCTATTTTTCCAATATATAAAACCATTAGTTTCAAGTAGTGGTGGTCGTTACATAGATTGCCCTTCCTTGTAATTTTCAGAACCCATATTGATCAAAAGTTTTAAAATACAATTGTATTTTAAAACTTTTATAAACTTAGCTCTTGATGCCAATTGTGGAAAACTAGAAGGGGGTTGAATAGTTTTGCCGATTTTAAGTTAGTTTTAAAAACTTTAGATTTGATATTATGTGAAATCGTATGGATGTAGAGAAAGTATAGATCTAATGATAAAGCAAGTAAATAAAGTAAAGCAAGGGATAGAAATGACACAACCGATTTATAGTGGTTCGGCTACAAGGACGCTTCCTTGCCTACTCCACTCCCCGAGTCACCTAGCGAGAGTTCAAGCACTATGTCAACAAACTCCTTCAACTTGGCGGAGAAGCCTTCACAACGTTGCTTACACCTTTTCTGGTACAAAGCTAAATACCGAGTCCGTAACACGGTGGACCAAACCAACACGACTATTACACAACAAATATGTGAAATATCAAATACAAGATCTTTGCTTTCTGAAATCTTGTGGAGGAACAAATCAATCAAGGACCCCTTGCTTGGATGATTTGTAGAATGCTTGTGATCTCGCCTTAGAGAAGGACCTATATGAGAATCACTAAAGAAAGAAAGAAAGAAGTACTCTTTAGATCAAGTGATCTTTTGTTATAAGAGAATGAGAGTATATGAGAGAATTAGTAAGAAGAGGGGTGAGTTAGAATGAAGAAATGACTCTATATTTAAAGGCAAAACTTGCCACTGTTTCCCGGATCCCACGGATCCCTCCCACAATCCGATCTAGTGTAATCCTAAGGATCCGTGGGACGCTCCTCTTTGCCCATGGGTTTTTTGGTTATGGGTCATGGGTCATGGGTTATGGGTTGGTCCATGGGTTTTCTTTTAGATACAATGTATCTAATGAGTACAATGTATCTAGTCAAGTGGGTATGGGTCAATACCATGGGTTATGGATATGATCCATGGGTTGTGATTTTTACCCATCATAATAAACTATTACAACAAATGATTTATTACAACAATTTGTATTTAAATGGTTATATGTAAATGCTTTACAAAATTAACATGTATCCTTATAATTGTACTTAAGATAACATTATATTTGTTATCAACAAAACACAAAGAGATCGCAAAATATTAATAAACGTTTTTACGGTTTATTTGTATTAACAAATCTCATCTCCATATCACCATCTAAAACCGAAAAAACAATCATCACAACACAAGAACAACACACGCAAACGCTCTTCTTTCTTTTGGTTTCGTACGGATCAAGAACCCAATGATGAGTAGAGGGTTTTTGAATAAAAGATCTTTTTTAAAAGGGTCTCAGGTAGGTTTGCTTGTTTTATGTTTTTGATTGGGTCGTATACTTAATCGATGATAGAGAGCATAGCATAATTGTTATGATACTTCTCATTCAGATATAAATTAAATTTCTGCTTGACATAAATAGATCGATGATGGTTTGATGTCCCATTAAAAAAATCTTTAAAAGATTGAAATAGTGAATCGATCTGAGATTATTTTGCATGTTTTCGTTTTAGTCTTTTGAGTCTTGTTGAAGGGACAATATGAGATTGTAATTTGGTGATGTGGATTAGGTTAGATTTGAAGTTGATTGCGATTGTGTATGGATTGGTTATGGATGAGTCAAATGTTTTTCCTTTAACCTATATGGGACTGGAATTTTGCATACACGTAACTCCTTTAGTATTAATATGTTCATTAATATGTGCATTAATGTTGTGTTTTCTTTTTTTAATATGTGCATTAATATGTTGCATACTATGCTTATTTGGTTGTAAGTATGAAAATTATGTGTTTTCAAGTGTTGTACATCATGCTCAATTTGTTGCAAGTCCGAAAGTCCGAAAAGTTTTTAGGAGAGAGATGCATCCGTGTATTATAAGTAATAGAGATATTTCTTTTTTGTTATCCTTTACTGCATGTATTATGTTATTCATCCGACTAAGACTGTTGGTGTAAAGGCCATTTAGGAGGAGGGAGTGGTACCCTAATACCCTGGGTGCCACATCACCTCTATCCAATAAAACCCTCCAACTCAAAACTACCCAATTCTACCCTAACACTACCCTAAGTGGAGAGAGTGGTACCCTAGTACCAATTCCATTTTTAAATACATAAAATCACATACAATATTTAAAATAAAACATACCATTTCATTAAAAATAAAAACATTACATAATACTTAAAAAAGAAACATAACATAATACTTAAAAATAACTAGATTAAAATACTTAAAAATAACTAGATTAAAATAAAAAACCCACTAATCATCGAGATGCGGCAAGTATTGACGTTACGTGCTCGTGAGATCATATCGAAGACGGTCATGGAGAACTTCGTCTAGTAACTCCGCTACCACACATCGTCGAACCTGGCCGGACCGGCTCATCCATTATATGAACCGGTGAGATTGTCCTCCCCTCGCGTTTTATAACCATATTGTGCAAAATAACACACGCATGAACCTGATTGGCAATCTTCGCTTTGGTCATAGCTCGAAGAGGTCGATCGAGAATTTTCCATTTTCCTTTGAGAGCACCAAAAGCTCGCTCGACATCCTTTCTCGCCCCTCTTGTAACTTCTTAAATCTCTTTTCCTTTGGGTCGGTTGGATACGGGTATGCTTTAACAAGTGTGGACCACTTAGGATATATTCCATCTTCCAAATAGTAGCCGCGTTTGTAAAAGCGTCTCATTCGTCGGTGGAATGAACTATTCATCGCCGTTCCATTTCGATCCGTAAGATACAAGTCGGTGACCGATTCAATACGTTGATATCGTTGTTTGACCTCGGTGGACCAAAAAAAGCATGCCAAATCCACATATCTTGTGACGCCGTGACTTCAAGCATAATAGTGGGAACACCATAGTCACCTCTCGTATATTGCCCTCTCAAATGTCTAGGACAATTTTTCCATCTGACGTGTGTATAGTCAATGCTACCAAGCATCCGGGAGGTGATGCTTCGCTTCATGGGCCGGAAAATGCGAGCAAGGTCGGTGTCTGTCGGCCTACATAGGTACTCTCGACCGTACAACTCAATGATGGCCTCACAAAAATAATCAAGACTTTCACGTGACGTTCTTGCAGACATGCATAAATATTCATCATACTCATCGGGGATTGCTGGGTTTGCTTGAGTTGCCTAACGGCCGATGTGAGTTTTGTTTCATTTGTGAAACTTTTTTCAATCGCGCGTCATAGCCTTCTTGAAAATATGGGTATCTCGCTTCAATGTCACCCACTATTTGCAAAAATATGCTTTTCTCCATTCGATTTTTTTTAAAGTAATTGTCGTTGTACTTTGGTGTTTCAACGAACCAATCATTCTCTAAAGTTTCAAGACCTATTTCCGGATGACGATTTACGCTAGTTCGGCTAGAGCTTGCCATGTCTTCAAGATCTTGAGCCGCTAGTTGAAGCATATGTTGCAACGAGCTACCCGTGGATAGCTCGTCGGGCGAAAGACGGAATAACGGAATTCGAAGAATTAGGAAGACATTTTTTTTTGGAGAGATTAGTGTGTGTATTTTTTGAAAGGTGGGGGTAATTATTTTTTTTTTGGAGAGATTAGTGTATGATTTTTTGAAAGAAATGAGTGTATGTTATTTGGTTTTAAAGGGATTTTTTTTTTTTTTTTTTTTTTGCATGTAACCGTTGCAAAACGGTCGAATTTTTCAAATTCAAGCGTGGTACTCGCTCGAGCTCCAAACTCGAATTCTCTACTCGATCCATCCACCCGACCTAGTCGGGGCGGTGTATTACCCGCTTCGGGTACTTGCTACTCGATGCCATACCCGCTCTCCACTCCCTCCTCTCTTTATATAGCAAAGTTTGTTGAAACTGTTGTTAAAAGATAAAGTTGTCGTTTATTTTTTTAATAAGTTACTCAAAGTAATATTTGATTTTTGACGATTATGATATATTATATTTTTAAAAGCTTTAATTTTTTTTTCATCCAAACAAACTTAATTTTATAAGAAGCTTATCTTTTAGAAAACCATTTATAAATTAATTAAGCTATGTGTACTGGTATAGGTTGCCGACTTATTGAAAGACATAAAAAACATAAAAAACAATATTATATTAAAATAAGCAACCTAATGAAGCAACTTAAATCACTGGGCAACCCAAGATTGCTAACCCACAATCTGCCTTTGTGGTTTTCTTTTTGGGATTTGCTAACAACAGCCCTAAGGGTTGTCGTTAAGCAAATAATTTTCATTACAATATCTCTTTTGAATAATTCTGATTGGTTGATAATCCCGTAAAAAGTGAAGAAAATTCCGGAAATATTACAAATACAATTAATGATTGATTGTGATTGGATGAATTATATTATTACAAGAAATTGTAGTAAAACAATTGTTGTTAGCGAAACACTTTTTTTTTGCTTCTCTTTTTTGCTTTTGTAGTTTTTAATATTTAGTATAGATTGGTTGGGTTGTTGATAAATGATGAAAAAATATAAATTGGTTGTATTTATTGGTTGTGTAGGTGAAGGAAAGAGATAATAATATTTTATTAAGAGATTGGGTTGTGATGAGTTGTTGATAAAGATAGTCTTACAAGCTTACACGCCGAACATGTCATAAATGCTTGTGGTAAAAAAAATAGCGTCCTTTTAAGCTATGTTTTGCACGTGAGATTATTGAGAGATTATGCTTATTTTTAAAAAAAATAAACTACTTAAAAAATAATATTTGTTTGGCAGACATAACTTATAAGAGATTTAAAAGAAAAATAATCTTCTATAATCTCTGAAAATCAATGGTTATTTCTTCATGTAGCTTACAAAAATAATCTATTTTATAATCTTTTCAATACAGCAAACACCAATACGCATCAACATCATCATCATTGTACGACCAACACCAATACAAAGCAATTTATTTTTGCCAAATATACCCTTAGTAAACTACTCCCAACTAATAAGTCGCCTTACTAAAAAAGTACTTGGTGAATACTTACTAGTCGAGGTCTATTATTCTAGCAAGACTAAGAGCATCCATTATGGTAAACTTTTTTAAAGGTTTATAATTGTGTTTTGACATTAATTTATAAACCTATCCTCATTATGCATAAACATTTTCAAGTTTTATAAACATCTCACATAATTCAAATGCATTAAAGTATGAAAAAGTTCAATATTCTAGCCCTTTTCATGCCACATAAGCTTGAAATAGATGTTTATTACGGTTTACAAGTTTTTAGACTTCTTCATAACTTTATAAACTTTTTCATAAACCGCCATCTATAATAATAGATGCTCTAATACCTGATTCATTTCTCAGTCTATCATGTTTAGCTCTGCTCCTACCGTTACATCTGTTACAAAAGTGAAAAATCAAAAATTCAAAATCATTGAAAATTTACCATTTTTTAACCTTGTACAAAGAAGTCCAAAAATGAGGGTAGGGGTGATGCAAGTCACGTGTACTTAAGATACTCCGAAGGCTGCTATGCCCAAAGTTTAGTTGGAGCCTTTGAAAAAGCTACATCCAACCCCCTCCATTTCACATCCAATGGCCTACATCAATCCCACTAATCTACAGTACTATTTAAAAAATAGAGTAAATCGCAAAAGTTGTCCCTATGATTTGACCAAAGTGCATGTTTTGTCTATATCTTTTCAAAATTGCAGACAAAGTCCCAAAAAAAACTTATGAGTGCATAAATGACTATATTATATTTGTTTTTTTTTTTCTTTTCTATTTAATAAAGAATAAATTGCAAAAATCATCCTTGTGGTTTGACTAATTTACATGTTTGATCCGTATGATTGAGAAATGACAAGTGACATCTTTGTAGAGAAACTTTGGGTCCGATTCCGTCCTTCCTTAAACAAAAATTATTAAAATACCCCCATCATCTTCCTTCTAAAATAGGCAGAAAAAAAAAAGTATTTTAGTAATTTCAGTTTAAAGAAAGACGAAGTCAGATCTAAAGTTTCACCAAAAAAATGTCGTTTTCATTTTCTGAACTATGTGGACGAAACATGCAATTCGCCAAACCACAAGGAAGATTTTTGCAATTTAATATTTAATAAAATTGAGAGGATGGGGATTTTAGTTATTTTGTTTAGGCTAAAGACGAAAACTGGACTCGTAAGTTTTCGACATGAACGATGCTGCATTTCAAAAACGTAACAACACAACATGAAATTTGATCAAACCACATGGACTATTTTTGCAATTTACTCTATAAAAAAGTACAAAAAGTAAAACTAAAATGGTGGAAAATATGTAACAAAACCATAACCCCCCACTTCTTTCACTTCTTGACTGCTCTTCACATATCAACAACAACATAACTCAAAACTCACAAACAAGAACTCAAACACAAGTACACAATCCCATATTTCACCAAAATTAAATTTTAATGCAACCCATTAATTTTTACTAAACTTTAAAAACCATATTAAAATCCATTCCTCCTGTTACAAACATCCCCATTTTCAGTTTTTCATCTTTATTTTTGCTTTCAAAGCAGGATTTCATTTGTGTTCTTGTACACCTCTTTCTAAGCATAGATCCTCAACTGGGTATTCCTTATTTTTTCTTACTTCTTGTTAAATATTGTGTTTTCAAGAAATATTAGAAATCTTGTTTTTTAGAGATAAAGATTAAATATTTAGCCTTTTATCTTTCATTCTGTTATTTTCATCAGGGATATTATTAGTATATCATTTTTTTACTTTTTTTTTTTTTTTTAATGCAGGGTGATTGTGAATATTTGATGCTGGTTTTATCATAAACTTTCATGTAAGTATACTTTTTTTTCAAAAAAAAATATATATTTTTTTAGTTTGGGAGGGTTCATGCTTAAAATGAGGGGTTTTACCTATTTTTCAGAAATAAAAACTATAACTTTGTTGTTCTTTAGTACTTATGAAATGTAGGGTGATTTGAAAGATTTACTTTTGGTTTTACCATAGATCTTTAACTGTGTATTCAGTTTTTTTTTTATATATTTTTTTTATTATTATTATTTTAATTTTAATCTCCATTTTTCATATGTAAAGCTTGAAGCTTTGTTGTTCTTGTAAGTTGAAATCTTTCACTTTTTTTTACTATTTTTTTACTTGCTCACGTATTTGAATATTTTTGAATTGGAGGGTGATTTTTAGGATTTGAAATAGGTTTTAGCATAGATCTTCATGTAAATATACTTTATTTAGATTTTTTTACCAAAAAAAAAAAAAAGGTTTTAGGTAGTAATATGTATTATTACTTATTTAGGGTACATAGTTAAAAGGTCACTTGTTTTTCACAGATTAAAGATTTATATTTCATGTTCCTTGATGCTTTTGAAATGCAGGGTCAATTAGTAGATTTGATCTGGTTTTGGCATAAATCCTTTCAAGTGGTACATTTTTTTTTTTTTTTCTTACAAACTTTTGGTTCTTCAGTCTTTACATATTTCGGTTTCATGTCTAAAATGGGGATTTCACTTGTGTTTTATAGATAAAGATAGAAGCTTTTGGTGTAATGGATAAGTTACAGTGGGGGAATAGAAAGAGACTAAGGTTTATGAAGGTGAAAGAATCAACTCTTATGAATGGAAAATCGGATGGAAATGAAATTAGTGTGAAGAAAAAAAGCACATCTCAAAGAGTTGATAGAAGGGTTGTTAACGAACAAGATTCTCTTCCTCTTCATGCTTCATCTCCTCAACGTCTCAATCGGTATAGCACGCTATTTTTGTTTTCTTAATAATGAACTCAAAGTGATCATAATCTATTGTTCTCTTGATTACGATATATTCAACTCAAATTGCTCTTACTATTGTGTTATTAAAATATGGGGTTGCTTTATTTGATTATAAAGCGAAAAAAGAATATGGGCTATGTTAGAAACAAAGAAAAAAGATAAAGTTTGGTGCTTTTTCCTGATAGTTGGTTAGCTTTGTTGAATGCATCTTATAAAGCCTTTTGTGTATGTGTGAAATGTGAATTAGATGGACAATTGGACACAATTAAGAATTTTATATTTTGTGTGTGTTTTTTGTCAGATCTTTGTTAACTTTCCGTAAAAAAGATAGAAATATATTTGTTTTTTGGGTTGTTTTCTTTCTTTCTGATTGGTCTGAGGATCACCAACAGGAAGGTAATGTCGGCATTATCATCACCGGAAAAGGAAGATCGGTATTACACAACACGCGGATCATCTGTAAGCGGATTCGAAGAGAGTAGCAGCAGCAGGAAAGTGTTGCAAATGGATACAAAAAAAGAGAGTAAAAAAACCGCTTGGCCTAAACTATACACAACATTATCAAGCAAAGAGAAAGAAGAAGACTTTATGCTTATGAAAGGGTGTAAGTTGCCTCAAAGGCCTAAGAAAAGAGCCAAGACCATTCAAAAAACCATACTTGTAAAATTTCTTAAATACCCTTTTTATTTTGTTCTTTATAGCTTTCATATTCATGATTTAATTTAGATCCTGATGAAATGTCGGTGTATTGAATGCAGTTGGTAACTCCAGGTGTATGGCTATCTGATCTATGCCAAGAAAGATACGAAGTTAGAGAGAAAAAGACAGCTAAGAAGGTAGTGAACCTTTAGTCAACTCCTAATAATGTACCATTTGGGTTATCTGTGTTTGGTTACTCGGTGATGACGAGTCTTTGACTCAGATGTATGTGACGTAACCGGGTATCCCCGTAATTTTTTCCCAACCCTTCTTTGACCACTTTGAATCCGATACCTCTTGTCTCAACACTTGTGTCAAATCCTAATGTGCTTTAAAGGCTAGGAAAATATGTTAGTTGTAAGAGTTGTGCATTTGCTTTAAATTTGGATCTTATTGTGGTCAAAATCTAAGGTGTACTTTATGGAGTTAAAGTTAGTGTACCATTTTATAATGAGTTCTACTATTCATTTTTTGGCAGAGACCAAGAGGATTGAAGGCAATGGGAACTATGGAAAGTGATTCTGAATAAGTTTTGAAGGTAAAAGATATTGAATTTGGGTAGGTTTTTGGTTTAGCAGGTTGCTAGAAGTCTGAAAGAGTAACATTTATTTTGATTTTTGGACAAACTTGTTTGCTCTTTGCAAAATATTTTAATTCAATGTGTACTTTTAGTAGCAATCAACATTTTGGATCACGAATCATGATGGTCGAATCCTTAAGCTTTTAATCGACTAAATCTTTTGCGGGTAGTCTTTTTCCGGATGTCCACATTCGTTAGACGAGTATGCTAAGTCCTATTGAATGCAGCATCGTACGATCCATGCTTCTTTTTCCTCGGCGACAAACCTGAACATGCTTACCATAATATGTAATATACTAATCGACTACACGTCATTGTGACATCCCTACCACTTTTATTGTCCACCAACAATAAATATTACAAAAACAATATACTCTATTATTTAGTTAACAAATGTCCAATTTACCTGTAAATGTACAGCTTAAAAATCTAAAAAGTACTTGTAATTGTTACATGTTAAATGTTGATGATATGTTTATGTTCACCTCGATCCATAACTTTCGTGTATTGATGGTGTTACACATTTTATCACCACTTGGACTTTGCGATCAAATCTCAGCATCCACTCTTTTAAACTCCGCTACAATTGGACGTTTTCATAGCGACAATAACAGCAATAAGTGTGCTCACAAATGCATAATCCACATTCGGACCAACTTTAACTAGGAATCTGTCCTTAACGTGCGTCTACAAGAACAAATCGCGTCATTAAATTTAGGTTGAGCATTCCATTGAGGAAGGTAGACTTTTTTACTAGTTTTTAACACAAAGATGGTGTTTGGGATTGCTTCTTTCACTTGTAAAAAAGTATTTATAAAGTTGTTAAAAAATAAATCATAAAATATTTGACTCGGATGTATGCAACTAACAGGGGTATCCACATGACCATTTTCGGCCCTGCCACCCCCCAAGATGTTACCTGGTGAGGCCTCTTGTAAGGAAATCACGACGTCCGACCAAAACTATTTACAAAAAAGAAAATAAAAAGCAATCCAGACATCCTCATAACTAGAATATTGAAGTGTAAAGCAAAACAAGGTCAAAAGTGCGAAAACATACTTTGGCTATTGTCCTTGAAGAATTTCCGGTATATACAGAAAAGTTTATGTTTGACAAGCAGCCTGCAATCTTGAAATCACAAACATCCTCGCTATGGTTGTTTGCCAGGAACACATGTAAATTGGTCCTAGATTGCATCATGTGTTCTTTTTTGACGCTAAATAACATCTTGTCATTGCTCGCGCCCTTAAATACACACCATCTCTTATGTAAACTCCTGATCTGACAAAATGAGCCATAGTATATTTCATCGTATTGATTTAGCAAGAAAAACAAAAAAATACCTTTAAAAATTACCTTTTTACGGATCGTGACAATAATTCTGTCATTTACGTCACGTAGAACAAGCTGATCATGCAAGGTTGCAGCAAAAGGAGTTATCATGAACAAGATTTCATTTTTACCATCTGTGATCATGTGATCTCCCCTTGAATTCGTGACAACTTCAAGATATGGTACATACGATGCAGTAAACTTAGAATCTATCACAGAAATTAGAACGTCCGGAGGTGCAATTTCGCTTGGCTCAGCCATCATTAACACACATAGATTGGTATCCAATGGTGTATGATTTATTATAATGTTTTATAAAATTAAAATGTCAAAGTTGAGCGGTTATGACTTATGAGACTAGTCAAGTTTAAAAGTCTTTACACGGCATTGTACATATGGGGTATAGAATTGACATCAATATTTGTGGAAATAAAAGACCATTTAAAATGCTAATTAAGTCATTTCTGTGGTTGTCAAGTCTTTGGCGCCTTGTGCAACGGTCTATGTATTACACGAGTGTCCGGTTCATAGTTCTCCGTTGATGGCTGTTTCTATATTCGGCTTTCCTAACTAGATTCTCTCGTCTTAATCATCATTTATCATGACTTTTCGGTGTAAGTTCTTTGGTTTGGTGAAGACATTTAGTCCATGCCACTATTCTTGTATCCAAACGGGAGTACGTTCGATGTAATATTTCTTAGATGTATTGCCACATCCCCAACAGTTAGGCCTAGAGGTGGAAACGATAGTAAGCAATGTTCAATCTAATCCCCCTTATTGATGCGGCTTTGTATAGAGTATTAACAAATCTTTTCTGCGGAAAATGTAAACATTATCTACACAGAACACAAATTAATCGGCTTTTAATCCTATTTTAAAGATCCCGATACATTAAGCCAAATACTATCCTAAAGTGTAGACAACAAACAATGTTTGACACAATGTACCTGTATCATTATCAAACCATTGACTTAAGTATTGAAACTGTATATCTGACTTTTTCTTAAGACCACCAAACTTATGCAGATCATCATGTTATAAGGCATCCCGTCATGTCATTCAAACAAAAGGGACCTTCAAGATCAACTTATATGGTAGATAATCGAATGACTGAGATGAATCTTTTCGACTACTAGTAAATGTAGGGTTGTGATCATACAGGAAATTCTAAATAGCTAACCAATTGAAAACAGTTTCTTTTAAACTAAACGACTACCACCAAGGCACGTTGAAGGGATCATCGTACAGAAAAACGGAAGGACAATAATCTTGCTTACATCCAAAAGTGTTTACGTTATTGCAAGCATTATTGCAGAACGTGTATATACTATACAGTTATGCAGTTACATGAGACAATGCCATCTTATATTCTGCGTTAGACTGAAAGTATTGACAGACACCTGACCAAGAACCACAAGCAGATCAACATCAAAATTTATATAACAAGTAGCAGACGGTAGCAGCTAAGATGCTGAGATTCCCTCCCCTCCTGCTTCACCCTCAGGTATGATACAAATTTTCCAATTCATAAATACCTTCAAAAGCATTCAATTTTGATAGACATTCACTTACCAATACACGTGGAAAAATCCTTCACAACACGTAACCGGGCCACCATAACAATAATCCACAGTAATCAAAATCAAGCTCACTTGTTTTACCGTTCGCATTTATTTATAATTTGAAACTATCTAAACCATGCCTGACGTTCGAATCCAAATTCAGTCACAAACATAATATACACGCTCATCGTCATCATTATCATTTACAAACATAAGTACTTAACTAAGGTCATCGTCATCCATCTAACGAAATAAAAACTGTTAATTTCAGTCACTTCATTTCTACATCCGTTATTCACCACATACCATCAATCAATCAAATAACATCATTAACAATCTACAAAATCAATCCTTAACATATAACACTAAGAAATTCTAATATCTGACATGATTATCATCAAGCAGAGTGCCCAAATCCAAATAAAGTACGAAAAACATATCCTACAGATTTACTCAGCGCAAAGATTTAATGAGTATTAGGTACAGCCATAAAATGTTTCATGATGATAAGCAATTAAGGACAAATTCTTTGTAAGCAAAAGACTACACAGCTGGTCTATTCTACATAGGCTTAATGAATGGATCAAAATGCACAAAAATGGATAAAAATAATCTCATGTACATAATACATTGTTCAACACAAATGATCAGAAGAGATGACACATCTCCTGGAGGGAAACAAATTAAGACCCTAAAAAGACGTTGAATTGAACTATGAAAAAGGGCCTCTGTAAGTGTATATCATCCTGCAGTAACGTGAGACATTAGCAACCTATGCTCTATCTTAACATGACAATTTAACTGACAGCGGACTTGAAGATCCACAAAACAGATATTTAGCAAACTGCTTAACAAGTAGCAGAAGCAACTAGTATGCTACAGTAAAAGTTACTCCACTCGACATAAGTTTCTTGTACTAAAGATCATCACTTGCATATAACAGATTTACAGGACAGAGGAAACCAACAGCTGTAAACACACCGTGGTTGTTTAGGAATTCACAGACACAAACTACTATATAGAGAATCTGCAGCGGATAATACTACTTAAGCAAGGATGCCGGAAGGACATAAATTCTCTAAACTCCCATTATCTAATCACACCAACATCCAATTAATGGGAGTATAGATAACTTACTCTTCTCCCTCTGTCATACTCTAAAGATTTCAAATTATAAATATACCATAAAGGCATTTAAATATGATTGACAAACACACCATACCAGTACACGTGCAAAAATTGATTTCAGCTCGTAATCAGATTACAATAACATCAATCTGAGTTGACTTTCCGAGTTTTCAAGTGAAACTTTCTATATCTTTGCATCTAAATACGTGAGCATTTGAATGCAAATTGGAAGCCAAATATGCTTCAATATGTATCCATATAACTAACTAAACATCACCCAGGTGGCCTAGTGATTAGGCACCCTGATGTCATCACAAAGAGGTCTCGGGTGCAAACGTCACTAGGAAACATCTTAGGGGCAAGGCAAGGGTTCAAAATCAGTCACAGGGATAACCTGGTTAGGCCGCGTACATGTGACCAAGAGGTTAAGCTCTACAGGGAAAACCTTATCCGTGTAAAATGTATCCATATAGCTACTTAATCCATCTAAGGTAATTTCACCCTCGATATCCTTGACACTTTTTTTCTTCACATTATTATTTCTAACGACGAATCTTAGCGACGCAGGGCTGAATCTCAGTGGATCGTAACAGCAAGGCCACTTTGTCTTTTACAATACCCCGTCGCATTTATGACTTATAGTATTCGCTAAAGTCCAAATATAATCTCCTAATTATCTATTGCCTTATCGAGATCATCAATCAATCAAATACATTATATCATAAGTCATAACACAAGATATATACAAAAGCAAAACACTAATATATCAATATCAATTCACTTATATATAATAAGTTCTTATAAACATAACAAAACCTATATACACATCATCATCATGATCATCACCAAATGATCACCTCACTCACTCCGAATGCGAATCCGAATACGAAAAACGCCTTCCATGACCATAACCAGAATCATCAGAATCATAATCTGTCTCATCATAAGTAGTATAAGAATAAGTATAATACTCAGGTGGAGCAGGTGGGACACAAAAAAAGTTCCAAACAACAAGAGCAAATCTGCCCAGCTGCTGCAAAGGAAAACATATGACTAAATCTAGTAACTCTTCGTTAGTTATTCTGTCCGAGATACATGCCACTGATTGCCATATGTCTGCTGACACTGTTGCTACTGATGTTATTAGTACTGTGTTGAATACCATTTTTATTTTAAGGCTTCTGGTTAAGCGTTAAGGTTGGGATTAGATTTGGGATATTTTGGTTGTGTTTGGTGTTTTGTTTCATAGTTGATTGGCATGATGTTGTTGTTTGATATTGTTAGTTGTTAGGGTTAATATTATATTGGTTTGGGTAAATTGCAAAAATGGCTCTCGTCGTTTAGTTAAATTGCAGGTTCAGTCCATATTTTTTGAAATTGCATTCATTTTTTTTGCGAGAAACTTACACTTTTTTTTTTTTGCGAGAAACTTACATGTGCATATTTGGTCCCTGTGAGGGTAATTTAGTCATTTAATTTTGAGTAGGGACCAAGAGTGCACTCGTAAATTTCCAATTGCATTTTCTAAAAAATACTGTAAGAACGAATCATGCAATTTAACCAAATCACAGGGACTATTTTTGCAATTTACTCTATTGGTTTTGTGAAATGTGTTTAGTCGTTGCTTTGGAGTAAAATAAAGAGAATTTTTTTTGTGAGTGGATAAGAAGCTTTAACATAAACAAGTCCAACGAATATTATTAGATGGATTTGTTTATTTTAGAGTATAAGTAACAATAAAATTTATTTGCAAAAGTTTGAAGTCGAACCAACAAATCGGGTTGAATCGGACCGACCGGACCGGAACAAGTGTATTTTGGTCTAGTCATCGTTTCACTTTTTTTTGTCATATTCAGTCCTTGTTGATCCGGTTTTACACAAAACTCGCCGATATGCTTTGTTGGACCGGATTGATCGAGCAACACCGAACACATTTCGGTCCAGTAATTTTGAGTTAAATCGATTTTTTTTCTGATATGGTTTTTATCGGTCCGGTCCGGTTTTGAACCTTGCTTAGCCCTCTTTTAAGTAGTGTTTACGTTATTTTTTCATAATAAAAGATTGTTGGTGTTATTATTTTCCAAGTTTTTTAAAAGATTTTTAACTTCCAACGTTAAATTTTTTCATAGTTAGAGCAAGCACATCAATAACTTAAGTTATAGTTTAACATCTGTCACGTTAGCGCCACATCAGCTTTAACATTTCATCTTAACATCCTCAAAAAACACCCACAACAATAACATCCCAAGTTAAACTTTAACATTTCATATTTTCAATTTCAACCCCTAAACTAAAACAAACACTTCATTTATTAAACTAAAAGGAAATGACGATAATACAATCTAATGACGAGGTTGCAAGTTATATTTTTTGATGATTCGGTCTTTTTCCTCATTAATCCAAGCCACGACATTTGGATCTTTGCCTTCAGTATCAATCATCAAAAACTTTTTCTCTTCCAACCTTGTTATTGTTTCATCTTTTTCTTGTTGGGTACTGATCCCATCTGGCGCTGGACGGTTTCACGTTTGATACAATACTCGTTTGCCATAGTTTCGGTGAAATAACTTAACGAGCTCGTTCCTCCAGTGAATGAAAGATTGAGAGGATTGAGAGGATTGAGTAGTGGAAGTGTGAAAAAAAATAGTGTTTTAGTTGGGTATTTATAGTGGTAAAAAAATGTTTTTGAATTTATTATTTATTTTTTTTTTTAATAAAACTAGCCGTTAGGGGCTAAAATGTAATTTTTTTTAAATTTAAACGGTCACTAGCCGTTTGAGGAGTGTTTTGTATATATATATATATTTATATATATATATATATATATATATATATATATATATATATATATATCTAGATCAAATAAGATCAAACTTAAAGTTGTTAAAATGAGATCGAACTAAAATTTGACAAGAGATACTCTCCTTACAATAAAAATAATTTTTTATTTACTACAACTAAAATTGTTAAAGTTTCGATAGATTTCTTTTTAAAATTCACGAAACCTAGGTGATACACTTTGATTAGAAGTTTAATGTGTATGGGTTTTTGTATGTGTATCGAGGTTTTGGAATATTTATTAGTGTAATGTGTATCGACGATGTATCACTAATCCAAACTCATGTATCATTTGGTTATTAGTTCCTAAAATGTTAATTTGTATTAAAATATTATTTTTTTGTGTATGATTGCTAAAATTGTTATTTATAAATGTTTTAGTGGTTTTTAAGATTTGATCTTATTTTTACAACTTTAAGTTTGATCTCACATTAACCCTCCCATATATATATATATATATATATATATATATATATATATATATATATATATATATATATATATATATATATATATATATATTTTATGCTAATAACGCTTCGTTGGGCAAAATGCTTGGGAGGGTGTTTTGTGGCGTTAACGTCGGAGGTCCAAGGGATAACGCCGGTTAATGCGGCTCGTTTCCCTCTAACGCCCGTTAAGGACGTCATTGATGTGCTTGCTCTTAAGGATTGCTAGTGTTATTCTTTTTAGCTTAGGGATAATTCATAAGAAAGACTAGTAAGGTACCTATGCGTTGTAGCGGCGGGTACTCTAAAATAATTATCAACGGCATCAAAAGTCTAAAAGTGATGGATAGGAGTTGTATCTAATTTAAATCTTCGAAGACCGACTACCTGCAGTGGTGACGATTCGTTCGACGCACGGGCAACCTGGTCAGTGGACCGACCACTATGGGTAGCTAAAGTTTTGGAATTAGACTTATCGCTTTATTTTTAAGTGTTTGATATAGTATCATCATTAGATTGTACATTGTGGTAAAATGGTTGTATATTTTAATGAATGCGTGATTTAAATAGTGTATTAAATATATGTGTTAAATAGTTTTTTTTAGTTGTATTTGTGCTATAAATAGTTGTACCATGTGTTAATAAAGTTGTATTTTTGAATGAGAGGTGTTTTAAGAATATTATTAATTATGTGTCTTTGAATTGATGTGTTTATGAATTAAATTGTTGTAAAGTATGCATTCTAATTTGTAATACTTTATATGTTGTATAGATTGTGTTTGAGATGGTTGTATTTTATGTTTATTTTTTTGTATCGTTGAATTTTAAGTAATTTATAAGCATTTAATGCCTTAAAATAACGTTATGTTTTATAAGATAGTATGATTAGTTTTAGAGACTGCATGTAAGGCTGGGCACACTCGTGACTCAGGACACCAGGTGTCACATCAACTTTCTCTCTCCGGCGACCAGACACGACCAAGTTGCCATTGTGGATATATCCCGTTAGTAAGATAATATCCCCTTTTATAAGCTACATCGTTAGCCTCGAATTCGTGCTCTCCAAGATTTGATATCATTGAAAACAGGGGAACGACGTAAAACATTTACATCGTTATTCATTCCGGAGACACCAAAGTATGCATGCCAAATCCATAAATCTTGGGAAGCGACCGCTTCCAATAAAATGAATGGATGTTGCCCGTGATCACCCCTAGCATATTGAGCTCTCAAATTATTTGGGCAATTCTCCCACTCCCAACTTGTACAATCAATGCTTCCCATCATCCCAGGAAAGCCATGCTTACGCTCGTGATGAGCATATAATCTTTCAAGGTCAGAATACCTGGGCTTTCGCAAATACTCAGCACCATATAACTCCATGATAACCTTGCAAAGCGTCACGGAGACAATCACGGGATGTTGTTGCAGCCACTGCCAGATTCTCGTCAAGATAATCAGGAACGACCGCGTATCCCAATTGACGAATGCCCGTAGTACACTTGACCAATGGGCTAGTACCAGGTATACCCCTAGCATCAAGAGTTTGTTTAAAATAAGGAGAATGATCGGTTACCTCTCGAAAAATTTCTGTGAATAGTTCTAGGCTCATTCGGAACCGCCGACAAAATGTTCTTAACGTCGCGGGTTTTGGAGAAGTATGCCGCCACTAAACGATTATGAGCACCCTCATGATCCCTACGTATGTACTTTCGTGGAACTTTTAGCTGTGATGCTTTGTAAGCCTTCCAAGCAAAATCCGCAAATTCCACAAACTCACTAAAAAGCTTCTTCATCAGGCGGAAGAAAAAGCTCGAACGACATATTTTAAAGAATGTGTTTGAAGGTATTGAGATAGAATTGTTGATTGAAATTGTGTGTTTTAGAAATGTGTTTGAATTAGTATTTATAGGAAAAGTTGTAAAGTTTTTTTTAAGTTTTTTTTAGAAATGTGTTTGAATTAGTATTTATAGGAAAAGTTTTTTAAAGTTTTTTTTTTAATGTGGCAACGGTCAAAAGGAAAATAGGAGAATTTAATATCGGTTGGAATTACAACCGATACCCACATTTTGAAGCCACGACCCACTTGATGACCCATGACCCACAGTCGAGATGATCGATATGAATATCGGTCGTGAGAGAGAATTTTGGGTGACCGACCGAGTTTTTTCCTTCGAGTGCGTCCAACCTAAATTCTTAGACAAACTACAATATCGGTCTTTGTAATCTACTAGTATTAATTTTACATGAGAACCCGGTATACTTACATATATAAAGTTACATAAAAAATATTGTCATGTCAAAAGTTTTCTTATAATATATTTTTTTTAGAAATGTAGCAATATATTAACTAACAACAAAAAAAGACAATACAACCAAACGACATTCCTCCTCTTCAAAAAAGCCGATTAAAAAAAAAGGTACCCGAACAAGGAAAAAAAAAAAAAAAACAAATCAAGCCAACAAAGCTCGAACTAAATTTTATCCTCACTTGTGATTTTCGTGCTTTAGGCTGGTCGCAGTAAGGATAGGGGATCGATATACACGATCGATCGTGTATCGATCACCCTATTGTAGCCCTACTCGATCGTCCAAAATGAAACCCAAGTTGGTCTTGTATGCGATCGACTAAAACTTGGACAATTTGTGGTTTAAACAAGAAACTTGGACAATATGTGGGTGGGTAATTCCAACCGTTGCATGCAAGGTTAAAAAAATAAATAAAAAAAGTAAAAAAATAAATAATAAATAAATCGACCACTTGTGGTTTAAAAATCAAATATGAGCGGGATTTGTTCAACTCTGCCTATATATACAACTCTACCAGAGTTGTTTAGAACACACAATACACACAAGTTACACACACACAAAATGTCTCCAAAGATTTTTCTCGAATTCCCAAGTCAGAAAAGTTGCCGGAAACCGCTTTCCAACTCCAACTCGATTTTAGGAAACCGCATTTCCAACTCGGAAGAGTTTGAAGTTTACTCAACACCACTGAATCCGGTCTTTCCTTTTTTCCAACGAAAAATGTATTTTAAACTCTCAACCTGTGAACAATCCAATTGTTCCAACTCCACTGTCAACACTCCACAGGGTAGATCTTGAAAACAACTCATTCCAGGTTAAGTGAGGGCTTCCCTTCGTCAACTTGAACAAGGCGAAAACTATAGGGAGATTATGGAAGAAGCGGCACGCCGAAGAAGGCTTTCGTCGTGAACAAGAAAAGAAGCTCGGTATCTTCAAGATAACTACTTTGACATAATGGAGACTCGGCTCGTTAATGTCGAGTTTTATTCCTCTTCAAGTGACGAGGGTTAGGACTCTAGTGATTCGTTTTATTAAGTTTTAGTAGTTTATTTTCATCAATCTCGTTGTAGTTTAGTCGTTGTATTGTCGTAATGTTTTTATTTTATTAGAATTATTATGTAACATTTTAATTATTAATGAAATTTTATTTTGTGTTAAAAATGTTTTTTTTAAATAAAAAATAAAATAAAATAAAATATTGATCATGGTTTGTTACTCTTATTGGGGCACGTCAGCGCGAAGGTATTTTGGAGAGAGGAAATGGCGTGTGATGAAAATGAAGGGGATTGAAGCCCCTTACTGGGGGCAGCCTAAGCAATGGGGATCGACTTAGCCGATTGATTAACAACCGATCCCATTGATGTGGGCAATCGATCGCCCTCAACATTTCACTCAACTCGGTCGTGTCTGAGATCGAAATACATGGGACATTTAATATTACAAAAATGTGGGTGGGGATAATAATACAAACTTTGTTTGTATTGTCATCCTTTTTTAAGTTATATACAATGGTAACTTTGTTGGTATTGTCATCCTTTTTTTAAGTTATATACAAGGGTATATGAAAAACGAGATAAAAAGGGTATATGAAAAACTATGGTAACTTTGTTGGAATTATTATCCAAACTTTAAGTTATATAAAAAAATGCAAGGTTCAAACAAAAAATAAATAAATAAATAAAAATTCTACCGTTAGAAATAAATATTCGACCGTTAGAAATAAAGTTTCGTAATGTTTTTATTTTATTAGAATTATTATGTAACATTTTAATTATTAATGAAATTTTATTTTGTGTTAAAAATGTTTTTTTTTTAATTGATCATGGTGCAGCTTAATGAGGCGAAAATCAGCGCGAGGGGTCATTTGGAGAGAGAAAACTGACGTGACGGTGAAAATGAAGGTGATTGAAGCCCCTGGGGCAGCCTTAAAAGATACAGTAGAGCTTTGCAATTTTTTCTATCAAAATTACTCACAAATCTCAACATTATAACGGTGACATTGTACTATAACATCGTCTATAACACCATTGGCGTGTGGTAATACCGGTGTTATAAGTTTATTTTGGGCATATAACATCACCTTATCGGTTGCTTAATTGGTTTGGTATTGGTGTGTCTAGCTCAAATCCGAATTTGTATGTCTAAACAATTTGTTAGGCTTGGATAACCATCGTAGAAATTTATGTCTAGTTTATAACAAAATGGGTCATAAGCTAAGGTTTGAATATTGAATAAAACTATACTTTATTTATCAAGCGTGTGTAAGGGTGACGATCATTTAAAAGGAAGCATCGGACAAATCAAGGTGGTGACCACGGCTCGGTCGGGAGACATGGTCCAAACCCGATACGAGGATGACTTAAGCCTAGGTTCAATGAATCTTTTATGGTTTGGAACCTTCCTACATAATTATTCTTAAAATTAATGTGCTGACATTCTCCTTTAGTCACCATCCAAAGAAACATGTTGAAGTCAAACTTTGATAGAGAATTGGTCAATGTTGACATTGCATCAATAAGTGAATAACTATTGTATATACCTAGTTGATTAATAAGAATCTAGATACATGAACGAGATTAATAATAACACAAACATTAACAAAAGGAACATGTATAGTAGTATAAACCAAATGATTCACGGCTCGACAGGTCAACCCAACGATCCATATAGTAGTCGCTAACGTAACTCACCATTAGTCCTTGGAGTGCAGAAGTTATGCGTAAATACAGAAGGAAAAAAAACTATGCATAATGTTAGAAAATTTCAGAATCGTAAACTAACACGAAATTAGATTTCTAATATTATTAAAGAATAAGCTACTCTTAGCTTTTAAGTTCTACAAAAATCACGACAGACAACAGAAACCTGAAATACATGCTCCATCGAGCACATCGGCTTAAAGTATGCCTGGCCAGCATAGACAAAGCAACAGCCGATTTATCCACAATTTCACAATAACAAAAAATTGACAACTAGTTCAACTACTCCTTCTAGTTGAACGACAAACAACAGAACGGATTGCCAAAGCCTTCTCATATCTGACATTGTCTTTTGCACAAACACAATGTGACTCTACAAGTCACCCCAAATACATGCCATTTAAAGCATTACAAATCTTTATTCTATTCATAACAAAATCAAAAACTGGAGTCGACCACAGACTCGTGGGACCTACCTTAACTACACGAACTCTTCCTGAAAACCTGAGAAAACGTCACAAAATTCAGATTCTATTCGTTTATATAATTTTTGTTAAATGTAACTGTTATAAAAACATTAGTTTGTCTTACCAAATTATTCTTATTTCTTGAGACCGTTACTTGATAAAACCTTTTTGCCATATGGGCTTGTACGCAGCGCAGGGACATGTGGTTTTATTGCCTCGACTAATGCCTCACGTAGAGTTCCCTGAACAAGACAAGTAAATATATACATACATATACACATATATACACTCATGAAAAACTCTTTTAGCCAATACATTTGTTGTTCTTGACCCGGACCATATTGACCCATTTCGACCCAAACGCTTTACCCAACCCGTCAAACCATTCAACTAGCCACCTCTATTTTCTGTAAATTTTTGCAAGAACAGTGGTTGTTTTATAATGAAACCCCGAATGCGATGGTTCAAAAAGTTTACCACTTCAGAGAAATAAATGCTGACCTTTGAAGAACGAAGAGCTGCCTGGACAACATAGTTTCCGTAAGGATCCTGCATGATTTGATCTAAACGAGGATTATTCATCAGCTCGTTAACAATACAGACACGGCGCTCTTCTCGGGCGTATTTCAGGCATTTTTCAACAACATTACTACTATATTTCTGTATCGCTAAGTCACCATAGTTACCCTCCAACTGATCAAGAATAGCTGTTGTTGCCCATTGAACTTGAAGTTCAAAAACATATTGTACAACATAGTTCCTGAAAATATATAAGTCAATTTAGCACGGTATCACGGCTTATACAGTTGCTGATAATGTTTATGTTAGGGTTGACATCATGCGGTACCCATATGGATCTTGTGAAAGTACTAGAGCATTTGAAGTGATCTCACGAACAAGACGTCGTCTTGGCTCACCATCAGAATGACTTAGGCATTTCTGAAGCACACAACAACCATGACGATCTGTTGCTAGTTCTATGCATTTCAAAGTTGCTGCCTCGAAAAGAAACTGCAAAGAGTGTTTTATGTATTTGAATTATATAACTTAATACAAAGTCTTTAGTCGTGTAAGCAATACGCTTGACCTATATGTCAAATAACCAAACGTCCCATAACATTGTAAAGATTTTAGTATTTTGTTTACCTCGTTGAATTCGGGTTTAAGGTATTGCAAGAACCTTTGTGCAACATGATTTCCATTCATATTCTTCATCAAGCCAATGATTCCGGGCTTTAAAGCATTAACAACCATAGAACATTGCTCACGAGTCTTGAGAGTTTCAACTACCTTTTGAACAGCACGAGTCCTACATACGAACAAGAAAACAAACCATGTGTTGATACGATATTCACAAAATGAATACTATATATACAAAGGCAAAAGAGCCGAACCCATGCATATCACACGAAATTCTCACAAGATCTCCGGGCTTTCTAGTGATGACACGAAGAATTTGTATATGTTGTTGCTTGTCACACACTTCAAGTAGCTTCTGAACAAGATAGTTTCCAAAGGGGTCGGTCATTAGCTCAATAATATGCCCTATAACCTCTCGAAAAATATTCTCAAGGTCTTCTTGGGTCCCTTCAGAGAACTTCTTTTGCAATGAACGACATCCTTGTTGATCTTTAGCCATGTAATATATTCTCTCCCCAAGATCATCTCCAGATTTTTGTGAAGGTTTCACAGCACTTGAAACATTTTCTTTTCGTTCAAAGCTACCAAATTTTAAAGACCCAAGAGGGTTCACGCCACGTGACCTTGTGAGTATCTTTTCCGGAACCTTTTGGTTAAGCACATGCATATTATTAGCATGACTCGTGAACCGAGTTAGTGAAGGTGGTGAAGATTGTTGTAGATTCTTACAGAATTGCTGCATATGAAGGGGACTGTATTGATGTTCATTTTCCAGGTTCCTCCAAGTTATATGAGGCTCGGGTTTTTGCTGTGGAGGATGAAAGTACGAGTGAGTATCGTAGAACATTTGTTGTTGATTCGGGATCATAGGGATAGCTACAAGTTGTTGACCATTCAAGTCAACCCCATTGAAAGGCGCTGAAGGATTAACCAGAGAAGCGTTTGGTGATAGCATGATTGGCCTATCTTTGATGCTCAAATCTTGGAAAACGGATGCGAATGATTGATCATTCAGAAGATTATTGTCGATAAACTGAACCCTTTTCACAGATAGTTTTTCGTCACTCAATGTATCAAGAAATGTACCGTTTTCAGGAGTTGCATAAAGATTTATCTGATTCTTGGAAGTATTAAAGACTCCATACTCTTCGGTGTTTGGGTTCACAGTAGCTCGTGGTATCTCACCAAGAAGCTTATCAAACTCGTCAAACTCACATTCATGAACTCGCTCCGGCATTTTACAAGATTAGTTGATAATTCTTCACTTCTAGTAAACACTAAAGACAATCAAATAAAATCAATTTATTGCAAGACATTTGGAAAGTTAAATCGGACCACTTAACTAATCCTCCCAAACAACCATAATCTAACCATTTTAAGATAATAATTGATGAATGTAACAAATAAACGTTGTTCCAATCCCTTTTAGCTAGGATTTATTAGTTATCAGTCTTAGCCATCCGGCTAATTTAGAAGATCTGTGGTAGCGGCTTTTCAAAAGTGTACTGCGTGAGTGTTTCGTTGCATCAAAACACACATCTTCTACATTTACACCGCGTATATATAATGTCTATAAAATGACTTCTGCTCTAATATCATGTATGTAATTGTGACAATACTACATAAAAACAAATTGGAATGACATTAAAATAAACCACATTGGTCTAAAAGCAAATCAGATTGTACACAAATCTACAAAATTACATTATTCTAGATGGATCATGCATCAAACCCCATTTCACCATGCATAGTATCATAAAAAGATCAATCTATTCTAACAAAAATTTCAATCTTCTATTGGAGAAAATTTACACACTCCAATGTACAAGCAGTAAATCGATGATATATATAAACAAAATACAACTTTCTAACGCAGAATATGATGTGTATCAAAATGTGCAAATCTCATAATGATGAAAATGATAAAATGAGATTTGATCTTATATGTATAAAGCATGCACATACCAGTAATGATTTATTTATGGTGGGAGTGAGCTAGCTAGGTGGTGAGATCAAGAGTGTAGAGGCGACTATATGATTTTGAGAGGTGGTATAAGAGTGAAGAAGGGCAAAGGGGGCCATGAAAAATAGCATTACATATGATATGATGGGTGGTACATAAACATTGCAAATGCTAACCCATCCCATGCATTTCGAACTCTTTAGTTTCCATTTTTACATCATTATGCATATATATTTCTCATTTTTTTTCTTTAAATGGCGATTATTCACATTATATTATTTGTGTCACAATATATCTCACAAATGTTACAAATACTTTGTGAGGGTAAACCCGGCCACAGGTTGTTGGCATTCAGCATCTGTAAACTAAAGGTATTACTCCTTACGTTCGATAAAAAAACTCGCAGTTTAGAAAAAAAAAACATTATCATTTTACTTTTTGCATAATGACAGTTTTACCTTTAACTAATTAACTAATAACTTCTTTAAAGTTTGTAATAATAACCGCAAATGAAGGTAATATGATAAACTTGAAAGTGAACGATTAATTTAAAACAACCTAAAAATGAAATATGAACAATAAACATAAAACATAAAACGGATGAAGTATTTTTATCTCTCAAAATAATTGTTTTTAGAAAAAAGTTCAAACATTACTCTATGTCACAATGAAAACAAGTATATATCGTTCTAATGTAAAGGTCATTGCTTAATGTTGTTGTAATTTGTGCATTTTGACACTTGAATTTTGATTTATTGATTAGTTAGTTTGTCATAGTTATTTATGGTTTCATGTTTTGAACGATGAAACGATTGCAAGTTATTAAAAAAATGATAGTCGGGTTTAAGAAGATCAATCCAATAAGAGGCATAACAATACTATGGTAGTAGAAATAATAAAAGGTTAGAAAGTCGGTTTGACAAGTGTTAAACCGAGTGTAATGACAACCAACAAAAGTTAGCGTCACGTAAGCTTTTCACTCAATCACAAATATCACCGCCAAACGTGTGTAGTAATGACCACAAACATCACCACCAACTTCATCACCAGTAAGATACACAAAAAAATAACGCTAAAAACAAACACCGTTCAGTGAAATCTTCTCAGAATATACTTTGAGCATGTCCGTGACTCCATGTGTTCACTACTACAATAAGTAAGACGGGCGAGGAGACTTTCGTCGGGGACACTTATCCCCCGTAGAGTAGTTGAACGACAAAGCGGCGGTGGCGTGGCACACAAATCTGTCGACCGTTTATCAAAATTCATATAAACTTTCTCAGGGACATGTCCCGGCGAAAGTGCTCATTTTTTACCAAGGCCAAAGCCAAAGCGTGATGGTGATATGTTGTGTACTTGCGTGTATGGTTATGTGTGTTTTTTGCAGCTCTCTACAACAACACTATGTTGTTACCATTCTTGCGCTAACAAAGTTACCTTGCACTCCCTTTCCCGTTTATCGCAGACATTATTTTCGAGTTAAACCTATATAACATTGCTCATTTACTAGCACATTTGGGTGGTGATAGGTTTGTTTTGTTATTTAAAGATACATATGTTTATAAAATATTACTATAATTTGTCATGATAGTTCAAATTCAAAGTATTAATGAGAGTAATGTTATCTGATTAGACAGAAAAACAACTGGAATGACCATACACAATGATGCTATTTGGAGTATCTTATTGACTAATTCGTTAAATCTGCATCGAAACCAAATCATTGATACACACTTCATGGAATAAGTTAAGGCGGGAATTTGTACATTTTATTAAATGACTAGCCGGTACCCACGCGTTAAATGGCCAGGTCTGCAGTGATTATATTTTTTTTTAGCGATATGAAAGTTTTTGATACATTGCTTTTAAAGAAGGAAAAAAAATGTCCAACGAAGGTTATTAATTGAAAATTGGTTTTCTTTCTTACTTACGTATTTAGTAACATAATAAAAAACTTTTATAGCAGGGTGCCAACTCGATTCTATGTTTTCATGATCTTTAACTTAACACATGTGATAACTTAATGGAACAACTTTATTGCACAATATTGCTTTAAAATGGGGACTTGCATCGCGATACTGGCGATGAGCGGAAGCGATGGTCAACGTGTGCTAATGCGTTTGGGGCGTGTAATATTATATATCGTTTAAACATACACGATATTTTAAAATAGCGGTTTTAGCAATATCTAGTGGTGTCTATATTACTAAGTTGTGGTGGTAAATAGTGGTCCGTTGCGTAGTCAAAAAACGTGGTGTCAGAAAGTCTGACTACGCTAAAGATCGGTTTCTATGATCTGCTTAATGATTTGTAAATTTTATTTAGTGGGTGTTTTAAAAAATAAATAAAAGATAAGATGATTTATATGCTATTGTTTTGTACCATGTGATATATTAAGGGCATGTTTGGTATGATGGAATGGAAACAAAAGAAAGAAAATAAGAATAGAATCCTTTGTTTGTTTCACACAATGAATGGAAACGTGGGTTTCCATTCCATTCGCAACCCTTTATTTTGATTTTTCAAAAAAAGTGAGAAAAGGCCGGGAATAGAAAATTATAAAGGAGCCATCCTCCATACGTGAATCATAAAAGAGCATCAAAATCAGAAATATTAAATAGATTATTGGATTCATCATATGAGATCATGTCTTTATATGCAAAGTCTTTGCGAAAATATTTGTGTGCCATTAATTATGCATTAAATATAATAGTTTCAATATTTTTATTTCGCTCTCTCATAATGACCAATGCATATCCAATAATTTTACACATTCATATGTACGAACTTCAAGTCCAGTAACCATGTCGTCACAAGAGATTTTAATCTTTCATTAGTTCTTTGCATCTTTACTTATTTTGGCCATTCATTTATACACATGCACTGCTTGTGCTTCCATGATCCCACCATGATTATAGTGTTATCTTATTTATTTACATAATCATTATCATATGTATTATTGTATACAATATCACCATCGACGTCGATTCATTTATATTTTCGATTCCACACTTTACTAGACATTGCAATATATCATTTATTGATATCTTATAGTTTTCAAGTACCGGGGTTTTTTCAACCTTCCGTCTAGTGTCTAGAGAATTATTATAAGGGTCTTTATTACCTCGATTAGACCATCTGAATTTTATTGCTCCATTTTATCTATTCATTCGAGGACTTTTATTTGGAATCGATTAGTCTATCAAGTTCTGGGGCGTGCCAGACTTAATACCAATCATTGGTTTTCATTTTTGGGACATACATTATAATTGGAGCACTAGCAGCGTATATATGATCTAATCACTTCTTTATGTCACTAAACAAACTGGCAATTACTAGATCCGGAATGTAAATTGTCCTTCAAGTTCATATTCATTGGTGGGGATCAACATTTATATTATAATTCATTCCATTTCTCTCATTGCTCATTCTCCTACGGATGAATTATCAATTACAACATCCATTGTTGTCGTTGTGGTGGATTTTCAATACATGTTTAAGCTTTTTACATAAACTTTAATGGAAAACATATGGTTGGTGACCATAAACCATTGTATTGGAGTATTCATTAATCTTGTTGGCATGATCACGAATTCATATTTTATAACATGCCCGTAATATAAGATTTTTTGTTCTCATAATTATTGGGTTTGCAATCAAGTGAAGACATTTTATGAATGTTTCAACAGCAATTCAGTATGAACTTGGCTACATAAAGTTCAACACTTATTCCAATAATCGCCCGATGCCTGAAGTTTTCACCACCATTCTCAATAATATAATGTGGAAAACCGTGCTCGCATTTTATAAGTCGAGCCACTAATTAGCTGTATAAGTTGCGTGTTGATGATCATTTTGACAATGCATCGATTTTAAAACTCAAAATGATCCACATGGCAGATGTATAGGCCTACATACATCTCCTTTATATTCTTTTCAAAACTTCATAGGACAAAGTCCTTACTTTAATTTGGTGATAATAAGTGAACAATGCCCTTCTATTAAGAACAATAAAAGTAATCAAGTAACATTTGATGAACTCAAGGTTCTTGTATATAGTTCGCATCATTATTGATCCGGGATTGTTCAACCGGTCATGCCAATAAATAATCCTGCCTCATAAATTCTAGTTTATGGCCACATGTATTTTAGTTGCATCTTGTTATATAGAAATCAAATACTCCATAACACGAAGAACTTAATGCATCATCATATTTCTCCAATTAAATTGATATAAGTACTTTTATAAACTACTTAGTTCACTATAATATGCCCATTAGCCCATAGCATTATCAAACAAGAAACACATTTTTTTTTTTACTTATGAAGTTGCACAATTTGCTAAACACATATATACTACTAACCATTCAATAAAATGTCTTGCAACTTAAATCACATATAATAAATAATGCACACATGAAGAAAATCATATAAAACATCTTATTCTTATATTTGATATATCTATATATATAATGTCTATAATTAGAATATTTATTAACCAAAAATATTTTCATATAGATGAAACATTTTCAATTGGACGAGTTTCATAATATTTTACTAAAAGCTCACTTTTATATCTGGTCATATGCAAATAATAGTCCAAAATGTATCAAGGCACGTCACGTTTCATATAACCGTTATCTTACACTTTATCATAGATTACCTTAACACAACACAAATCAATTTACAAGTAATTACATGGCTGATTTCATTCACTAAATAAGGATAATAATAAGTGAAAGTGATATTATCTATGACCAAGCTTAAGTCACAAAATAATCAACATCGAAATAATCAACCTTAGAATTTATAGATCTCCATCATTATACAAAATAATCGATGCAAATAACTCATGCTAAGGTATGAAGATCTTAATACAACATCATAATTCTAAATAGTGTCTAGATCACATTATGCAAGTTCTGATATCATAGTTTACTATGGCGGCATATCGTATATCTACTTGTGAGGGCAAAAATAGTGAACATAAGTTTTATATTATCCAACTAATATTCAAACTTGTAAAATAAGATTTAAGATTATTTGAGGACTAAAGATTCTTTACATATCAAGTGATCAATCTCCATCATTCATTTTTATTTGATCTAATGGATAAGATTAATCCCAACAATTTAAAAACTCACTTTTGTCATTTTTTCAAATATTAATATCTTTCAAACGTTAATGCGTTAAGCGAAAAAATATATCATTGTGACGAACATTTAATTATCTTTCTGGATAGGCACTTTGATATACTTTGACAAAAAAAAATCTTATTATTTTTCCGTTTTTTTTAAGTTTTTTAGTTTTTCGTTCTTGAAATTTGCAATAAAAATGGGTTATGAATACAGAAAAGTTACTAAAGTTTACAAAAAATATCCTAAGGTAATATAGTTTCATTTTGTTCGGTTAGGTTACTAAACTTTAGGGTAAACACTAAAATTGATGTTAGTCCGAGTAACTTGGATGTATATTTTTGATAAGTTGATGTACGGTGAACAAAGTTCAACGTTCAATAACTGAACATTCACTTTTAGTAGTTTAGTTATGTGTGAACAAAGTTCTGAAGTTGATGCTTGCGGATGAACAAAATGAAACTATATTACCTTAGGACAAATTATTTGTAAACTTTAGTAACTTTTGTGTACCATAACCCTAAAAAATCATATATGATAAAACACTAATTTGAATATCACATGTGATATTAGTGTAATATCATATATGATATGTAATATCACATGTGATATTAGTGTAATATCACATATGATATTACATATCATATATGATTTAACATAATGTCATGTGATTAATTTTTATCATATATTTTATCATTCAAATTCGATGCGCGTAAAAAGCGAAAAAATCGAAAGCGTGAAAAAACGATTTTTTTCTTTTTAAGTGTATCAAAGTGCCGATCTATAGAAAGATAAATAAATGCGTCACGGCAATGTAAATATTTTCACTTAACGATTAACGGTTTAAGAGATATTTAAATTATAAAAATATGTGAAATAATAAAATCTTTTAATCCGGTAGTTGATTTCTTTTTAAATGGATAGTGGAAACGAGTCCCTTGGTATGTGAGAAAAGTTTGATATGTAAAATAACTCTCCTCGTAAAATAAACACACAACCTGAATCTTTGTTGAGGAATATGACATACTAGTAGCGATTACAGAACACAGATTAAATTTCAAATTCGACAAATTATATACTAGTGTTTCAAGCACATGAGTCACATTCTTAATTTTTTTTAAAAGCAGAAATTTATTAACCACAAAAGGGAGAAAAAACCCCCACAACCAAAACAAATACCAACAGGAACCCAACAAGACACTTGGAACCTGCAGGAGCTAGAACTAGACATTTACAACAAGGGAAAAGAACAAACAAGAAGACAAGAGAACTAGATGCCTACTGCAATTAGACAGCAAGCATAGAATCCTCAAAGCAACCTATCTCACTGAAAACAAGCAGCCCCACAAAAACAAAGGAAAGACAAAAGCTAAAACCAAACACCCTGAAAAAGTCTCGAAACACAAATCATTTTGAAACTTTGCATTTCGAAGGTGCGAAACCAATTTTGCCATGTAAACGATACTTTCTTTGACCTTCTTGATATCCAATCAAAGCTTTTAAGTTGAATATCTTGGACAATTTTGATGCTGCTTGCCACTTTCACACTAAAGACCACGGAATTACGTTCCTTCCATATCATATACGCAGTCGCCCATGTTACTAGTTGCCACAAATTTCCCGAGGTAGAATTAGAGTCTAACCTACCATGTTGCAACATATCACTAACAGAAAAAGCATTAACATCACCTTTCCTCCACCAACCGAAAATCGTTTCCCAAACACTCATTGCCACATTACAATTACTAGAACATGATCATTCGTTTCTACATTATCTCATAAGGGACATAAAGTAGAATCTAAGTCGATACCTCTTTTATTGAGCTCCACAGACCGAATTCTCCCATTTAGAACTCTCCAAATGAAAATATTCACTTTCTTTGGCACGAGTTTGCTCCATACCGTCTCTTGATTTGAACCCGCCACTTGAAGACTCTCATCCACCATATGAGATAAATCTTTGACCCTGAATTTTCCATCTTCAACAAGATTCCAGTGCCACGAATCCCTATTAATTTACTCCCTCCGTCCCAAAATTATTGTCCTCATTTGACTTTTTCGGTCTTTCTTTTACAACTTTGACCTTAAGTATTTTTGTTTGTGTTATGTAATAATTGATGCAAAATATATGAATGAATTGGGTTTTAATTGTATTTTTCATTGGTATAATTTTCATCAAACATCATATAACACAAAAAAAGATATTAAGGTGAGTTAAAAAGGACAAAATAACAGTGATAATTATGGGGCAGGAGATATCCTCACCATTAATTTATATCCTATAGCTTTATCTTGAAGTGCGGAAGTTATAAAAACAAATCAATAAAAACTAGTTACGAGAAAACAAGCCATAAACACAATTTTTTTAAATGAGTAAGTTATAGCTAAAACAAGTAAATGCCTGGCCATTAGCCTTTTTAACAAGTACTCGTATAATTATAAGCTCCATAATACGTAAAGATAATTCTTCATCTTTGACACTTTTCTCCGCCCCTAATAGAGAACCATTGATTTATTCTAGTAGATATAACTAATCACTAATATCGTGGGGCTATTGTGGGTATAACTAGAACTTATTAGAAGTTTCACTCAAGTAATTGCATATCTAATAAAGTTTATAAGATTCGTCCATTGATCCAATAATACTTAATTTTACTAATGACTGATAACTTCGAGTTAAGATTTTATAGTGATCACAATACAAGGCAATTCAATTGTAATTACAGTCATCAAAACAATATCGATTCAAAAAATAAATAAATAATGCCAAACTTGAATCTAAGGAGGCGTTTGGTTCACAGAATGTTTTTGAAGGAATTGTAATCTTTGGAAGGAATTGTAATTTGATGTAATTGTAATTTAAAGAATTGGAATGTGTTGTAATTGTAATGTGTGTGTAATTGTAATGAGTAAATCACATGCGATGTGTTTGGTTGACTCGGCAATAATGTAATTCAATTTTTTATAAAACTTTAAAAGCTAATATAATACTTGATAATAATAATAATAAATAGTAATAATAATAATAAAATAATAATAAAAATAAAAATAAATAATAATAATAATAATATAGTAATAAAAAAAATATTAATAATAAAAATATAATAATAAAATAATAATAATAATAATAATATAATAATAAAAATATAATATTAATAATAATAATAAAATAATAATAATAATAATAATAATAATAATAATAACAATAATAATAAATGATAATTAATAATAATAATATTAAAAATAAATAATAATAAATAATAATAAAAATAATACATTATTATTATTATTATTATTATTATTTATTTATTATGTATTATTATTATTATATTAATTATTATTGTTATTATTATTATTCAATAATACTAATAATAATAATAATAATAAATAATAACAATAAATAATAGATAATAATAATAATATTGATACAATTATAATATTATAATAATAATAATTAATAAAATAATAATAATAGTAAAATAATACTAAATAATAATAATAATAATAATAATAATAAAAATAATAAAATAATAATAATAATTATTATAATAATAATAATAAACAATATTACTTAATAATATTATAATAATAATAATAAATAATATTACTTAATAATAATAATAATAATAATAATTTTTTAAAATAAAATAGTAAATAAAATCACAAATTTAATATAAAATAATTATTTAAAAAATTAATTATTTATTTAGATATTTATATATAATATAAAAATAATTATTATTTATTTTTTAAATTAAATAATATAATAATAATAGCGATGAAAGATAAATCTTGATATTTAACTCATAAAAATCGAATTACAACACATTCCATCAAGTTTGCTATGTAATCTGATTATTACATCACTTTGGATAATTGGTTGTAATTCAATTCATCGTTACAAACCAAACACTTAGTAATCACAGATTACAATTCCATCCATCCCACGCCAACCAAGCGGGTTGTAATGTAATTCAGATTACAATTACAACACATTACATCGAATTCCTTCGAACCAAACGGCCCCTAAGTATTTAGACCATAATTATTAGACTTGTCATGCACCAATCATCATATAATTCACATGTATTATAATTTTCCAATTTTATCATCATTAGTGTTCTTGTTTAAAAACCATAAAAGAGCTTACGGCGATGGCTTTACCGTAAGGCTCCTTGTTTTTATTTTTTCATCTTTAGCTAAAGAACTTGTTAATACAAATATCGTCATTAAACGTTATTTATATTTTTGATCTTAACCTAAGTTTTGTTAACGACAAAAGTAAATTTAATTTTTATAAAGCTTAAAGCTTGTCAAGTTTAATAGATATTAAAACAAGTTTTTCAAATAATATCTTCATCACTCTAGCATTTACATTGTGATTAATCATATCTTAATGTGACTCTAACCATAATGTATGATAATAGTTTTTAAAATGTTTTAGTTTCTTAAAAACTAAACATTACTTATGTATTTGCATATTTCTAAAATAGAAAAACAACACATGACATCATGTGATGCATGCATCATAAATCATTGGAATATTTCATTAAATATTTTGTGTAGATTTGTACTCTTCGTATCTTACACAATCTTGCATAGATATGGTTGACTTTGGCAAGATCTTGATATCTTCTCATGTGAACCTCGGCACCAAAAGCCATAGCAGGCGGAACCCTTTAAGGGGTCCAGCGGTTACGTGGAGGCTGATAGTTTTATTATAATGCAAAGCCAACCAAATAGTTTTTCATCTCTTTCTATCATACTCTCATACATATCTTCTCTCAACCTTTCTAACTTCGGTTTCATATCATATTAGTGATCTCTTTTGTAGCAAACAAGATCAAGTCACATTCAAGCTTCAACGAGAAGTTGGAAGTCTTGTTTATTTAGTGTTGTATGATCTTGTGTTGATTCATACTTCATTGTTGTACTAAACTATCATAATCTTGTGAGTGTGAGTGGTTGGTATTATTTTAGTCCTCAAATACATTGTGTGTGGGAGTTGTTTGTACCCTTGGAAAGAACTTCGACATTTAGCTTAGTGAGGAAATAGTGTAGCGAAGTGTAAGGTTTCTCCACGGTGAAAGGAGCTTGTTGACTAGTGAAGTTAAACTCTCGAGAGTGTGAGACTCGAGTGGGTAGGTGAGGAGAAAGAGTCCTTGTAGAACGAACCACTATAAACAACTTGTTGTGGTTTGATCATTTCTTTCCTTATTTACTCTTTACATATTGCTTACATATTTCATTAACATATCTAAGATCAATATCAATTGATCTTTCAATAAGTTCAAAACAAGTTTTAATTGGTAAACTATTCAACCCCTTCTAGTTTTCTACAATTGGTACGAGCCTCGTTTGCTCAAGAATTTCTAAAATAATTTGTATTTTATAAACTTGAAACGATCCATGAATTACAGAAAACTTTAAAGAAGGGCAATCTATGCAAAGACCACCACTCTTTGAAACAATGGATTTATCTATTGGAAAAACCGTTTTGAAACATATGTAAAATCAAAAGATATAGATCTTTGGTTTGTTATTGTTAAAGGGGATTTTAGTTCTACAACAAAGGATATTTCTATTGATGAACAAAAGAAATTAATTGCTAAAAATAATGAAGCTAAAATTATGCTTTATAATGCTTTGCCTAAAAAGAATATGAAAAAATTTTTTATGTGTGAACATGAAAGAATTTGGGAATCTTTGATTGTTACACATCAAGGTAATTACAGTCAAGGATAACAAAATTGATCTTCTTGTTCAACAATATGAACAATTTGTTATCCATGAAGATGAAACCATTGATTGTGGCTTTGCTCGCTTTAATACTATTATTACATCACTTAAAGCAATTGATGAATCTTTTTATTAGTAAGAACTTTGTCGAAAATTTCTTAGAGCACTCCAACGAAATGGAGATAAAGTGACTATTGAAGAATCAAAAGATCTCTCTCAAAAATGTCACTAGGCGAGCTAATAGGCAACCTCAAAGTACATGAAATGGTGATGGAGAAAGATTCGGAGATCATCAAAGGAAGAAGGAGAAGATCAAATCCGTTGCTCTAAAAAGCAAAGGCGGAATCAGTGATGACGAATCTCTTGCTCGGTAGTGAAGATGAGGAGTATGCCATGGTCGTTAGAGACTTTAAAAAGTTCTTTAGAAGAAGAGGAAAGTTTGTAAGACAACCTCGAGAAAAGAAGCCATTCAGAAAAGATCGGGATGACAAAAAGGGTAAAGGTGAAAGAAAGTGTTTTAGATGTGGTGATGCAAGTCATCTCATGGGAGAATGTCCCAAGCCACCTAAAAGCAAAACTCAACGAGCTTTTGTAAGTGGTGCTTGGGTGATAGTGAAGATGATGAAGAATCAAGCAAGGAAGAAATCGCTCTAATGGCACATGAGTCAAACGAGGTACATTCCGACTCTTCTTATTCTTCTATTGATGATGACACTTTGCAAAAACTGTTGGGAATTCATATTGATTAAACCATCAATACTACGAGTACGCAGCGGATGGATCTATATTTAATGTTATGAATTAAAACACATAATTAAAACACATAAAATACTAACCTCGAATCTATTGAAAAATAGATAAACACCGGATCTTGATCTTGAAACAAAGTGATTAAATTATCACCTCTAACGAATACACACTACGTCAAGCGAAGCACGTTAGGGGATACTAGTGCTTGCTTCACATAAACAAACAAACAAACTTGTGTTCTTGTTACACGATCGAATACTAAAGTAGTATAAATTGAGCGTGTATTAAAGTCGAGAAACAAGAATTATTAAACTTCTTATAGCTTGATATGTTTGAAAAGTCAAACAAACCAAGATATCTTGTTTACTATGAATGAAGATTGGACCAAGGAAGGAAAAATATTATCTATGTATAATATTATAAAAACTTGTGTAATAGTGATCTCTTCACCAAAACAACCGAGAGGTTGTTTTATAACAAGCTATCTTGTCCACCAAGTTTAGGTTTTCCTCCTTTAATTCCATAAAACCGCACTTAGACCCCTTCAGTCCATTCCATGGCTGGTCACTTTAGGGAGGAGGACGAGAGTTTTAATTTCGACATCTAAGTCCATCTCTTTTATATTTAGCGTATATTTAAAATAGTTAAAGCAAGCAGCTTATAACTAACAAGATTAAATTATTTTGTGAAACATATTATATATTAAATATATATAAGCGTGTTCTTAGTGTATTGTTCCGATGAATCACGTAATTCCATTGATAGTTATGGATTTCTGGCGCATAACTATGACTCCCACTTGCGATCGTAACAATCAATAATGTATACTAACAATGCTAAGCGTCTAGCAACACCGCATTGCTCCGGAATACGAGTGTGGTTTCATAAAACAACTAGGTAAATGGTTTACAATTTTAAATTATCCTTTTGTTTAAGATACTTGTTGAACTATGGATATGGATCAAAGTCATTCCATATTGTTCAATTATTATTCATTTCGTTTTAGAAATTAATCAAGATTACCAAGCGTAAAACAAGTATCATCTTGATTTACACTTTGAGGCCTTGGTACACATGCGATTAATTCAGAGGGCCCGATGTATCATACTCCAAAAGACAAGTGGAGGAACAAATTCTATTTTGACTACGCGTGTGTTCATGCGCTTCAACCAACTTCGAGAATAGCCTTTATAACCACCTTGTTGAGGATAGCGTTTGACTATAGTCAGAAGAAAGATCCACACATGCAAGACCGCTGCATCTCAAGTCGAAGACAAATAAAATAACCATTTCACGAGATATCCTTAATGGCCGATCCATAAAGTGATGACTCGTGGGTTGGAAATCAATATCCATAGCATGTGGATAACATGTGAGTTTGGCGGACACAACCTTAGTATTCATAGAATATAAATCTACATTTGCCTTAATTCAACAATACTCCCATATCATTGATCGACAATGGACAATTTAAAGTAATAAATTACTTAAGGATTAAACATGCAAATATAGGACACAATTAATATATGAATGAATAACTCAAGTGCATATATTAATCATCAAAATAATAAATGTTTTACATATCCCATTATCCAAATACTAAAATCAAAAAAGATTTACATGAGACTACTAAGCTGACGAAGTCCAATACCACTAGCATGCTCAACATGCTTGTTTAAAGGCAAGCGCCTAGTAAATGGATCATAAGTTGTCATCATGTGAACTTTGTTAAGTACTACTTCATTATCTGCGATAACCTCCTGGGAGATAGTGAACCTTCCTTTTGTAATGCTTGGCCTTTACGAGCTCGGGCTCGTTGGCAATGGTTAATGCTCGGTGTTGTAAAGGCATTTCCATAGGTTCTTTATTGGTGGGGACTACTTCAAGCTCATCAATAAACTTCCTTATCCAAATAGCTTCCATTGCGTACGACAGCGGTTCTATTAAGCCTGTAGAGACGACATCGCGGTGATGCTTTGCTTGGCACTCTTCGGTTCTGACGCCTCCGTTTAGAGCAGCATATCCGGTTTGCGACTTGGTGTCATCCTTGTGGTGCGCCATGACATCGGTATAACGGGTAACTCTCGCTCTGTTTGGGTCTCCGTAAACAAGAAACATATCTTTAGTATATCTGAGATACTTCGGTATATTTCTTCCTGAGACCGGTGACACTCACTTTTGGATCTACTGAAATCGACTTGTTAAGTTACGGCGAAGCGCAACATCAGGTCTAGTGCACCTCCGCATACATGATGGATCTCTGACCGAGGCATAAGGAATCCTCTTCATGTTCCACCAGCGTGTTGAGGGTCCTTGAGATTTTCTCAACTCAAGTTTTACTTGCATTGGGGTATTTCCACGTTTGGGTCCATATTAAATCTTTTCAAGATTTTCTCAATGTATGCACTTTGACAAAGTCCAATCAGCAGCTTAGATCTATCTGTAGATCTTGATTCCTAGAATATATGCAGCTTCACCTAAATCTTTCATAGAAAAACAATTTCCAAGATAGGCTTTAATAGCTTGTAACATTGGAATGTTGTTTCCCATGATCAATATGTCATCAACATATAAGATTAGGAATGCTACATTACTCCCACTAGCCTTACGGTATACACATGGCTCATCAAGGTTTTGAGTGAAACCATACTTCTTGATCCCCTCATCAAACCTTTTATTCCATTGCCTAGATGCTTGCTTTAATCCATAAATGGATCGTTGTAGCTTGCATACACGGTTAGGATATCGTGGATTAAAATCCTTGGGTTGGTCCATGTAAACCTCTTCGGGTAAGTGACCATTTAAGAAGCGATTTTGACATCCATTTGCCAAATCTCATAGTCAAATGTGTTGCTATGGCTAAAAGAATCCTAATAGCTTTTATATACAGTGAGAAGGTTTCCTCATAATCTACGTGAGGTTTGAGTATAACCTTTTGCCACAAAGCGAGCTTTATAGGTGTGTACCTTTCCATCCATGTCAGTTTCTTCTTGAAGAGCCACTTGCTACTGCTGTTTTTAGCGTTGGGAGAGTCAACTTCAATCGGACTTCATTGTCTCTCATGGATTTCATTTCGTTCATAGCCTTAAGCCATTTTTGATTCCGATCTGCTGACTTATAGTTAGCGAGGCTCATTAAGATCCCCCTCATTCTCCTCTCTGGTCGATATAAACACATTCGATCAGGTGTGTGTGTGAGGACCTCTGACAGGGACTTCACTACGGTTCAACACTTTCATGTTCAACCATCTCGGGGAAGTTGGCTAGTATTAGAAGGATGAGTATCTTCTTGAATTTCATCAAGTTCTGGATCCTCCCACGCCTCTTGTGAGATGAGGCGATTCTCAAAAACTCAGACAAACCTAGCAACAAATACCTTGTGATCAGGTGGATAGTAGAAGTAGTAACCCATTGTTTCCTTTGGGTATCCTACAAAGACACACTTAATAGATCTTGGTTCTAGTTTGTCAGTGCTCGCGTTTCACGAATGCCCACAGACCCGGACCTTTAAGTAAGGAGATTAGGGACTTTCCCATGCCATAGTTCATATGGTGTCTTTTCAACCTTCTTCGATGGAACCATATTGAGAATGCGTGGAGACTCAGAGCATAATCCCAAAAGGACATTGGTAGAGTTGTTTGACTCATCATAGATCTTACCATGTCAAGCGGGGTTCGATTCCCTTCTCAGATACACCATTATGTTGTGGTGTGCGTGGAGAAGAGAGTTGTGAACAATCCCACACTTAAGATGATCAATGAACTCTTGACTCATATATTGCCTCCGGTCCGGACGTAAAGCCTTTATGGTCTTTCCAAGTTGATTCTCAACTTCACTTTGAAATACTTTGAAAGTTTCAAATACTTCATGTTTATGTTTAAGCAGGTAAACATAACCATATCGACTAAAAGTCGTCGGTGAAAGTTAAGAAATAGTCGCATCCTTGTGACACACGGTTCTAAAGGGCCACATACATCGGTATGTATGAGTCCAAGCAGTCTGTAGCTTTCTCCATTTTATCTGCGAAAAAGGCTTTTCTTTCTTCTACACAAGATTCACACTTATCAAAAGACTCAAGGTCGATTGATTTAAGAAGCCCATCGTGTTGCGACTTCTCAATGCGTTTCTTGTTAATGTGCTAAGTCGGCAATGCCACAAGAATGTAGAGTCCAGTTCGCTTGGATCTTTTATTATTAGAATACATAGAACAATCATTTGAAAGCGAGAATCATGCATATCAATTTCAAAAATACCATTCCTAAGCGACATTAAAATAAAACAAGTTATTCATTGAAGCGAAATACCAATATCAGTAAAAAACAATGAGTAAAACCCTTGTCTTTCAAAAGTGAAACGAAACAATACCCCTAATAACTAGAGCATAATGACAATTGTCTAAACAAATTATTAAACCACTAGGAAGTGACAAATCAAAGTTCCTATAGCTTCGGTATTGGTTTCCATTCCCGTCAGAGACTTAAAGCTCAGACTTGATTTCCTACCGGACCACAGGTAGTATTACGGATGTAGTACCAGTGTCATATATACCAGATTTATGAGGAAAAGTATAAAGTTCTGGCGAAGATACGATGTGCTAGCATTGCTACCCACATTGCACTTCTTACGCATCTTCGGCTAAATAGGTAGGACAATTCCTCCTCCGGTGTCCAATCGATGACAATGATGACACTTAGTGTCCTTAGCGGATGCTCCTTTTTAGGTGGAATCTTGGCCTTGGGGGCATAAGCAAAGCTTAGCCCATTGCCGATTCTTGCCACGAGAGCACCATTATCGGCTTCTTGTTTTTATTGTTCTTACGGATCCTTCACTTCTTATATGCAAGTCTGGCGGGAGCAACATCTCTTTTAGAAAGCCTTGTTGCGGCAAGCGACACATGCACTTCATTCAGCTTCCCCTTCCCATTGCATATTATAATTACTCTAAATCCGCAAGAGTCCTTGTTGGGAGGTAAGAATCATGCTCGACAGGCGGATGACATGGGGTGACCAAAGGCGTTCGGTCGATCTAGATAGCCCTTCATTTTGAACATAGGTGCTAGCAGTTGACCCTCCTCATCTTACATGCATGAAAGGCACCTGCGATCTCAAGGAGTTCTGTTACGCCTTGAGCAAACATGGTCTTCAATTCCTTAAGCATGTTATATGCATCAAAGTGCTCCAAATTCTTTTGAAGTTATGGAGTCATGCTTATGAGCATAGACGTATGTCCTTGGATGCTTTAACCCATTGAGGCGTGGCGAGCAAATACATCGTAGGAACTTGCGTCGGAGTTGGAGGAACAGTGGCGGGTATGGGATGCTCATAGGTTGCTTATCCTGTACATGGGGCGATCCTCAAATTCGATACCGGTCGAAAGTTAGATCGGTAAGTTTTTCCTTTTCAAGGAAAGACACGAAGATCGAATTGTTGGCGGTTTGATTTCTTTGCCATCTACAATAAAACAAAGTTCAAAATTTTAGTACCTTTGATAATTAATTCTTTTACAAATTAACTACCCATGTTTTAATAAATAAAACAATTAATTTACTAAAGACTAAGACCCCCATGAACTCCCACTCATCACGGTAGTGCTTACTACTCAGTAAGTCTTGTGGGTACAAGAGGTAAGCGTCGACAATTACATTACAAGTGCAATTCTTAGATTTATGAGACTTGGCAAGCAAATTTGGTACTAGTGTCATGTGCATTTTTGTCTCATCTATGCCTCGGGATCAAGGATCTCACCAGCTTGACTCGATTAAACGTCCAATTAGAGAACATGTGTAAATAACTCTAGGTCTCATGGGAGAATAAACACCTTGGGTTGCAATTCACTTCGCGTCCACGAAAGCAAAGGCAAAGTGCAAGTGTTCTTAAACTTGGATGGCATAGACTTAAATTTCAAATAGGGTATCACATAATTTTTGACAAAACTATGTATCAAAAATTGTGTAAAAGCTTATGCAAACATCTTTGTAGCACAAGTTTGCAAAAAAAACAATTTTTTCAACTTATTTAGGTGTACTAATATCACGGGAAAAACATGGTCAAGAACCCTATATTGTACTCTACATGAGTCAAAAGACCCAAGTTCTTCCAATAATTCCCACAAATGCAAGAACATATAATTGGGTGAGGAAAGACCATGCAAAAACCCTAGATCTTGGTGTTAACCAAAAGATCATTAATAAGAGCACAAAACTTTAGGTATCATATAGTTAAAGTTTATTAAATCAAACGATATCCATCATGCTATATCACGGTAGCTTGAGTAATGATCCACACCCTCAATAGCATGATCGAACCAATGATTTAATCAAATCAAATTTCGATAGTTTATAGTCCGTTTAAGTGTAAAAAACAAGTTTTACACATAACACAAGCGGTCATAAGGAATTAAGTGTGTATATTAGACAGGTAATTAAATCTCGATATCGACAAGCTATATATCGGTAGCAGGTAATGATCCACACCCTCAGTAGCTTGATGGAACCCACGATTTAATTAAAAACAAGTTTCAATATAAGTAATTAGTGCATTTTTTATTTCCAAAATCAAAAACATATATGTAAACAAGTCACAAGGAATAAAACATATAAGCAATTAAAAGAATGAGAGAAGGGTAGAGGTGAAGGCAGACTCTAATGGAAAGCGGTAACAAGTAATGCTCCAAAACTCAGAAAGTGCTTCAATTGGAGAATCTAAGGCTCCCACAGGTTTTGAGCTAGGTACCAAGTGGACCACAGGCGTCATAGATCATGACCGCGTAAGCCTTAAGATCGGAAAAAGAAAAAGAATAATCCATATTGCAATATCTTTTAATTTTTCCTAACCTCTTTAATTAACCATTAATATTAAACAAGATCAAGATTTAATTAAATGACAATAATGCATGTTATTATTCATAACATGAATTAATATATGTATGCGTTTATAAAAACATGAAAATAATGAATCTATATTAATGTTATGAATTAAAACACATAATTAAAACACATAAAATACTAACCTCGATCTATTGAAAATAGATAAACACGGATCTTGATCTTGAAAGTGATTAAATTATCACCTCTAATGAATAACACACTACCGTCAAAGCGAAACCGCGTTAGGATGCTAGTTCTTGCTTCACATAAACAAACAAACAAACTTGTGTTTTGTTACGGTCGAATACTAAAGTAGTATACGTTGAGCGTGTTATTAAAGAGATCGAAACACAAGAATTATTAAACTTCTTATAGCTTGATATGTTTGAAAAGTCAAACAAACCAAGATATCTTGTTTTCTGAATGAAGATTGGACCAAGGAAGGAAAAAATATTATCTATGTATAATATTATAAACTTGTGTCGTGTGATCTCTTCAAAACAATAGAGAGGTTGTTTTATAATAAACTATCTTGTCCTTAAGTTTAGGTTTTCCTCCTTTAATTCCATAAAACCGACACTTAGACCCCCTTCTAGTCCATTCCATAGCGGCCACTTTAGGAGGAGGGCGAGAGTTTTCGTTTTGACATCTAAGTCCATCTCTTTTATATTTAGCGTATATTTAAAATAGTTAAAAGCGTCTAGCGCTTATAACTAACAACCGTTAAATTATTTTGTGAAACATATTATATATTAAATATATAATAAACGTGTTCTTCGTGTATACGTGTGTGCCCCGATAGGCTCACGTAATTCCCAGCCGTATAGTTATGGTGAAAGAAAGTGTTTTAGATGTGGTGATGCAAGTCATCTCATAGGAGAATGTCCCAAGCCACTAAAGCAAAACTCAATGAGCTTTTGTAAGTGGTGTGCTTGGTGATAGTGATAATTATGAAGAATCAAGCAAGGAAGAGAAATGGCTAATGGCACATGAGGTCAAGCGAGGTACATTAGACTCTTCTTATTCTTATATTGATGATGACACTTTGCAAAAACAATACAATCAATTGTGTGAGCTAAGTTTAAAAATCATAACTAAAAATAAATTTTTAAAACCAAAAGGAATTTTGGAAAATGAAGTCCATGAGTTAAAAGAAAAAGCAAAGCGACTAGAAAGGGAAAAGCAAATGACGATGATTGCAAATCATGTCAAGAGCTTAATCTTGAAATAGAAAAACTAAAAGCTCACACAGATGTCTAATCAGAACATAATTCTAAATTTAAAAGGTTTAACATAAACATACGCTCTTGCAGGTGAAATAGTTAAAATTCATAAAACACCATGAGACATGAATGGGCTAGGATTTAATGAGGTATTAATTCCAAAGAGTCAAAACAAAGCGGCGAAAAAAGACATCGCTCAAAAGCTGCTGCGATCTGATGCACGCGGACAGACGAACCCAAAATAAGGGTTTCGTCAGTTGAACAAAATGGTGTATTGGGTACTTGGCGAGGATAGAATGTTGTGATCTGGACCGTAATGAATTTTTCAAGGTAACAAAGAAAACCAAGGATAGTGTTAAACTAAAACCGGTACATTACATGTCAGGTAGGACTTGCTATAAATGAATTTAGATCAAAAACTACTCAACAACGACATAAACACACCTTTTGCCAGCGCCCTTTCCTAAGACAACCATAGCATTACAACCCAACTACCAACACAGCGGTTGGAAACAAAACTTTCCTAGACCATATCAAACTCCAGTTACATGTCATGGAACTCTTTATCATTTTTCATACATGAATCAAATAAATGGTATGTTTACTTAAACGGACCTATGAGATATTGGGGACCAAATGCTTGAGTTATTTGCCTCTTAGGTATGCTTGAAAGTTGGATTGGAACCTGATGAGTGGATAAAAGATAGTGGATGCTCCACGGCACATGCGAGCAACAAAGTCTCTTCTCATCATACAAGAGTATGGCCAGGTAATGTCACTTGGTAGCAATCTCAAAAGCAAAATCATTGGCAAATGTATGATCGCTCATAACTCCCTAACTATTGAAAATGTTGCTCATGTAGATAGGTTAGGATTTAATCTACTTAGTATTAGCCAATTATGTGATAAAAGTATAAAGTACTATTTGATGAAAATGGTAGTAAAATACTAAAGATGGTATCACCATAGCTAAAGGAGTTAGGAAAAATAACATATACGTCATGAAAATAGATAAAACATCTAATGACAAACTTTGTCTAACAACGTTAGATGATAGCTCATCTATTTGGCATAAGCCTTAGGTCACGCTAATATGAGACTTATACAAAACCTATCTTCAAAGAGCTAGTTAGGAATTTACCAAAACTAAAATATGACCAACACTTTTGCGGCCTTGCAAATTGGTAAACAAACCCATAGTAGTCGTAAATCTAAAAATATGGTGTCCACATCTAAGTGTCTAAAATTATTGCATATGGACTTGTTTGGTCCATCCATATAAGAAACTTCTGAGGCAACTTATACACTTTGGTCATAGTAGATGATTACTCAAGGTTTACTTGGGCGTTGTTTTTGAAAACTAAAAATGAAGCTTTTGATAAATTTGAATATCTTAGCAAGAAAATTTAAAATCAACTAGGTGTTAAAATTGTGTGATCCGAGCGGATCATGGTGAATAATTTGACAAGAAACTCAATTTGGAAACTTTTGTGATACAAATGGTATAACACATAACTTTGACTCCACGACCTCAATCAAATGGAGTAGTAGAGCGTAAAATAGAACAATTCAAGAAATGGTAGAACAATGCTTAATAACAAAACATTCCTCAAAAGTTTTGGTGTATGCTGTGATCGACACTTCTACATATATTTTGAATAGAGTCTTAATATGTCCTTTCCAAAACAAAACACCATATGAGCTTTATAAAGGTAAAAAGCCAACTTTAGGATATTTTAGAGTTTTTGGATGTAAATGCTTCATTCTTAATACTAAATATTATCTCACCAAGTTTGACCCAAAGTCTTATGAAGGTTTATTTCTTGGTTATTCTCAAACTAGTAAAACTTACATTGTCTAAACAAAGAAACAATGATATTAGAGGAATCGTTGAACATAACATTCGACGGAAGTCCACCTCCCTCTAAGACATCACCTTTGGTAGATGATGACTTAGTTGAAAGTCAAATGATGGAAAGTCAAAAAATAATTAATAATAACAAGGAAGATGAACCATTAAATAAAGAGATTTTAAACATCAAAGAATCTAAAAGTCATCCTTTAGAAAAGGTCATAGGACAACTAAATCAAAAGAACCTTGAGGTGACAAGCCCAAAATCAAAGTAATTATTTTTGTTTTGTATCCACCATTGAACCGAAAACATAAATGAAGCAATAAAAGATGAATCATGGGTAATTGCCATGCAAGAAGAGTTAAACCAATTAGTTAGAAATGATGTTTGGAAATTAGTTCCAAAACCTAAAGATCAAACTATAATTGGAGCAAAATGGGTTTTTCGAAATAAAATGGATGAAAATGGTGTAGTATCTAGAAACAAAGCTAAGCTTGTTGCACAAGGTTATAATCAACAAGAAGGGATTGATTATGATGAAACTTATGCACCGGTAGCTAGACTTGAATCTATTAGAATATTACTTGCTTATGCATGTGCTTATGACTTTAAATTATTTCAAATGGATGTTAAAAGTGCATTTATTAATGGATTTTTTAACGAAGAAGTATATGTTGCTCAACCTCCCTATTTTACCAACTTTGAGAAACCACATCATGTCTGCAAACTCAAGAAAGAATTATACGGTTTTAAGCAAGCACCAAAAGCATGGTACGGCCGACTTTAGACTTTTCTTATTGATAACAAATACACTATGGTATTAGTAGATAATACTATTTTACAATAAAAGGTCACATATTATCATTGTTCAAATATCGTTGATAGCGTCATATTAGGATCAACTTGTCAAGAACTATGTGATGATTCTCTAAAATCATGCAGCAGAGTTTGAAATGAGTATGATGGGTGAATTAAATTTCTTTCTATGACTTCAAATTAAACAACTATAAGATGGCATATTCTTTAACCAATCTAAATATATAAAGACATGCTTAAGAAATTTGGTCTTGAAGATTCTAAACCAACTAAGACACCCATGTCTCGGACACTAAACTTCACCAAGGATGAGGAAGGTGAATCCGTAGATATACTAAATATAGAGGAATGATTGGTAGCATACTCTATCTTACGGCTAGTAGACCCGACATTATGTTTAGTGTTTGTCTATGTGCTTCGCTTTCAAGAGAAAACCCAAGGCATCACACTTAGAAGCCTTAAAAGGATTTTGGATTTTTAGATACATTAAAGGAACAACGTGTTTAGGATTATGGTATCCCAAAGGAGCGGGTGTAGAAACCATAGTGTATGCCATTCAGATCATGCCGGCTATTTTCGATAGAAAAGTACAAGTGGTATTTGCACTTTTGTTGGACATTGTCTCACCTCATGGTTTGCAAAGAAACAAGCAGTTTAGCCATCTCAACTAATGAGTATTCGTCGGTGAAAAATCATATCAACAAGCTCTTTAGATGAAGCAGCTCGTAGATTCTGAATTCATCTCAGCGATATTGTTATACTTTGCAACAAAGGAGCCATCGATCTCGAAAAATCCCGTTCAACATGCCGTCAAAAGCATATTGAAATCCGTCATCACTTTCTTGCGACAATGTTCAAAGGAAACATCTCAATCGAGAAAGTATCCTCCGAACAACATTGCGACATCTTAACTAAGCCTCTTAAGCGAGAACCTTTTAATCTTCTTAGACTTGGTTTAGGGTTAATGGAACCAAACATATAGGACAAACATAGCCTAAACCTTAGAATAAACAAAACAAAACAATTTTGTTTTGTATACTGCCTCTTGTAATACACGGCACAAAGCGACAACACGGATCGAAACCAAAAATTTTGGTACCGTCGGTCCGTGGTGACTCTGAAGCAAAAAAGCTACCTACAAAACATCTTCTTCCTCAAATCCCACCAAAAGCGTGTAAACATTAAACCAAGCTCATTATTGACACCTTCTCACTCACTAATCCTTTGGAGATAACATCATTATAAGTATCCTAACTACATTTTATCTCTTAATTCTGAGTCTAGGATTCTTATTTGTGCACAAAATCATTACAAATCATTACATGGGGTTCATGTATACTTTTGTACTAAATATGAATTCAATTAGAAAATTCCATAACTAGTCATTGAAATTAGGTACTACATTATCATATTGCATAAACAAATCATGCTTCCCACTAATCAATAGATAATGACTATACGGCCTTATTTAAATAACCAAACACCCCATGTCAAAAGGTTTTGAAAAGCTTCTCACTTGTAGGAAAATAATTTTCATTGTTAATACAAATAGAAACATTAGATTTTCATCACTTGCATGCTCTTGAATACTAAAGGTATTGCATAACTAATATGCATTCCCGGGTATATTCAAATGAAGCCACATTGAATTAGGAGCATTTGGGTTATCTCATGGTATTTGCCAAACACCACTAAAACCATTTTTATACATAAAATGAGTGAGATAACCTTAACTCCAAATCGTTTTCATATAGGCACACTACTAAACCAAAGCGTTAAGTTTATTTTCATTTTAACATGTTAATTCTTGCTCCTAGGAATAACCATGGTAGATAAGATTCTATGATCCTGAAGGACACCCTTGGCTACAATCCCAAACATCACAAAACCAAAGGACTTTCCAAGGAACAAGTTGAAATCTTTAAGAGTCTAGAATCAAGGTATTTCCATGAGGGTAGAACCATTCACTCACCTTTCATTGAAAACACCAATCTCCGTCAAGAACTAGCCGCCATTCGATTGTTGTCTTGACATCGATGAACCGATTGTCCTAGGTTTGTGTTAGAGTTCTATGCTAGTGTGACCGGCTTCATTGATGAAGATGATGAGTTTAGTCTTAGGTTTAAGATAAATCAAAACGACTACACCATCTCCTTATTAACTTTTGCTCAGTTCTAGGAATTCCCAACAGGGGACATGTGTCTAGGATAAGTGGTAGCTCGCCACCATCCTTGATGCAATCGATGGCCAGCTCTCTTCCCTCTGAACACCTCTAGCAAATTAGGATGTCATTCGTTGAGCACCTATTTATCCCAAAGGAATACAACCGAGTCTGCCGAAAAGGAAAAAAAGTGAACCGAGATCCATATGGAATGGAGCTAAATAAACTTAAGCCCGAATTTAAGAAATGGGAATAACTACTTAGAGCCAATGTCATTAGCACCATAGGAAATAGGGATCACATCAATGCTTGTCTTTGCCATATGCTCTACTTGTCCACCGTCAACCATTCAATTTAGCCTACACGCTAGGAGAATGATTGATATTCCAACACAAGGATCGGTTGCTCTTCCATGCGGATGCTTCTCACCGTCTCTATAGAGCCTTTGCACCAATTCCACCAAGCCCAAAAGGGATGCACCTTCACTATGAGCTCATCCCTCATATCTTTGTACCTTTGAGTGATGAGCAGTTGCTAAGACAAAAGGCAGAGAGCAAAACCTCCAACTCCATCATCATCATCATCATCAGTAGCTCAGATGATGGTCTTCCAGACTCTTCCGCTCATAGGTGTATATGAATCTCTTCCTGAGATTGAGAATGAATCAGTGAGTTCAAGCAAACCAAAGGGATGTTCAAGTGCCTTGGTAGAATGATGACCAAGATCTACAAGAAGTTGGATAAGTGAGAATCGTTTTAAGGAGTGTTTGGAACAATACATTATCTTTAATGTTTGATACAATTTGGTTGTTTTTATTTTGTAGGATGATAATATAACTGAAACAATGATGTAACTAATCTTATGCGGGGATAACACAAGTATGCTATCAAATTTTACCCACTATAATGTGAAAATCAACTTGGCCTTGCTCGAAATCTATCCTCCATTATGTTTGTTCATGTGTTATTTAATTTTCCTAACTAGAAATGATTAATGTCACATGTTTTGAGCAAATTTCCGGTTTAAATGTCCGACACTTGAAAATACACTCTGTGAACTTTTACAGTACATGCGATCAGTGTGGCACCAAAATTCACCGTCATTATATTATTATGCCGTGCACTGCCGTGATAGGACCAGTGACGCACCCAAGGGTTCGCCTATATAAAACCAATGCGATGGATCCTCCGGTAAATTTATGAATTTCGGTTATTCGACATTTCCAAATTACTATACATTGCTTGTAAGTTAATCTTAACTAGTCTTTACCCATATAGAACTAATTATAACATACTTAAGCATATAAAGAAATCCACTTCCCACCAAATTCAAAATTTGAAAAGTTAGCACAGACCCCTTTAATAAAGGAAGGAAGCAAAATTTGGTACCTTACCAGATTAGGTAGAGTAGCTCGATTGTTAGGATCTTACAATCATTAGAACACATTTATTGCAAATCTCTCTTCTCTTCCTCCATCCCTCTTGTAAGCGGCTTGGGTGATATGACCCATTTAACCCTTCAAATCATTAGGAACCTCATCCCTTCTATGATTTAACATCAAATCAAACACATTTCTCCATAATTTTTCCTTATATATAATAAGAGGTTTTACCATGATCATCTTCACACTTAGCACCATTCTTACCATCAGCTAGCAAAAACACAAGTTAAAAAAATGACAAATCTTCACCTTCCACCAAGCCTTGCAGAAAACGCTAGGATTAGCGTGAGGCCATGTTGTTTGATCAACTTGAGCTCTTCATCCAGATCTTCTCCACTTTCACCATCCTCATCTCCCATAAGGGATAACACAAGCCTAACATTGGCTTCCACTCCTACCGATCACCCATTGTCATCACCACTCCACCACCTACAAAACACCAACCTCACCACCACTCAGCGCCCTCTCCAAACATCAATCACCTCACCGCAAAGTCTCAAACCTTATTCCTTTGAGTTATTCTCCACACCACCCACTTCTCCAAATCCTTTCTTGGAGGACTTGGAAGATTTGCCTCCTATGCCCAATAATCCACCACCATTTCCATCATTTGGCACCATTGAAGCGGATGCGCTCATGAGGTCTCCTAGACCCTGGTTTGATCAAGCGCCGTTAGAGCCAAGACCTCTTCTCTTCCACCCCATTCACAAAAGCATCCATGGTCCTTTGTATGGGATCAACCCTCCCTACATCAATGTCCTTCACATGGGGACATTGAGGAGTCCAATGGGATGCTAATCCCACAGAGAGAGAGATGGCAAGCTCCAACATCTCCACCAATTCACAAATATGGTGGATTCTCACCAAAGTGAGACTATGCAAATGCAAAATGCTTTGCTAGCCTCCATAATCACCAACTACAAACACTACCAACATGACATGCCATTTCCACCCACATGACCTCCTTCAACCATACTACCCCTAGGCATGGTTGCTTGCTATGAGCAAGCAGCCCAAACTAGCCGTTGATCGGACGGGTAATGGTCCATAAATTCCAAGAAGAAATGAGGTTCATCCTCAATCACATCCTTGAGCGACTAAATGCTCTTTCTCATCCGTACTCATTTAGAATGGTCTAGATTAGCTTTTCTAAGCTTTTTTTTTTTTTCTAGGATTTCCTTTATTGTACTAAAACGCTTCATTTGTGTTCTCTTTTCATGGTTTTTAAATCATGAAAAATTTAAACTAATGAATGGTGGTTTCTATATTGTTAGTCTTATTACATGGTGTTTGGAATGCTTGTGAATGATGATTATTACTAACAAATCTTTTTGTAGCTTTTTCATAATCCATGTATCTTCCCGTTTGGCACGAATTTAGGGGGAGCTTTGATCAGGGAGATAATGGCTCGACTCATTTTCCATTCCGCAGCATCTTCTTTTGTTGAGACAAGGGAGAATATATAGAACTTGGTTATATTTGACTTTTTTGAAAAGTCAAGTCGCATACATTGACTTTCCAGAAAAAGTCAACATGATACATCATTGGTAAATACTTGACTTTTAAAAGTCAACTGCATACTGACTACGAAAAGTCAACATCATGCTTCAACTAGTGAAACTTTGACTTTGAAAAAGTCAAACATCATACACTGCATTATCATTTCTTTTCAAGTTCTAAAACTAATATTTTATAACTCTTGTACAATCTTTTGTATCTTTATAAAAATAAAATTTATATTTTGTCCTCGACAAAAGGGAATTGTTAATACAAATATAGGTCATTAAAGCGTTATTTATATTTTTGATCTTTACCTAAGTTTTATTAGCGACAAAGTAAATTTAACTTTTATAAAGCTTAAAGCTTGTCAAGTTTAATAGATATTAAAACAAGTTTTTTCAAACAATATCTTCATCACTCTAGCATTTACATTGTGATTAATGATATCTTAATGTGACTCTAACCATAATGTATGATAGTAGTTTTTAGAATGTTTTAATTTCTTAAAAACTATACATTACTTATGTATTTGCATATTTCTAAAAATAGAAAAACAACACATGACATCATGTGATGCATCATGAAAATCATTGGAAGATTTCATTAGATATTTTGTTAGATTTCTTCATTATCTTACGCAATCTTGCATAGATATGGTTGACTTTAATGAGATCTTGATATCTTGTGCATCATACCTCATGCACCAAAAGCTAGCGTAGGAACCACCTTTTAAGAGGTTATTGATCGTCATCTTGATAATTTTGGCTATAAATAACAAAGCTAAACTAAGTAGTTTTTCAAATCCCTATCATACTCTCATACATATCTTCTCTCTAACCTTTCTAACTTCGGTTTCATATCATATTAGTCTCTTTTGTAGCAAAGAATATCAAGTCACATTCAAGCTTCAACGAGAAGTTGGAAGTCTTGTTTGTTTAGTGTTGTATGATCTGGTGTTGATTCATACTTCATTGTTGTACTAAACTATCATAATCTTGTGAGTGTGAGTGGTTAGTATTTTAGTCCTCAAAATACACATTGTGTGTGGGAATTAGTTTGTACCCTTGGAAAGAACTGACATTTAGCTTAGTGTCGAGGAATAGTGTAGCTGAAGTGTAAGGTTTCTCCCGGTGAAAGGAGCTTGTTGACTAGTGAAGTTAAACTATCGAGTGTGAGACTTCGGGAGTGGAGTAGGGCAAGGAGAAAGAGTCATTGTGGTAGAACCACTATAAACAACTGGTTGTGGTTTGATCATTTCTTTCCTTATTTACTCTTTACATATTGCTTACATATTTCATCAACATATCTAAGATCAATATCAATTGATCTTTCAATAATTTCAAAACAAAGTTTTTAATTGGTAAACTATTCAACCCCCCTTCTAGTTTTCTACAGAACTTCTATTAAAGAGTCGTGTTATTAAAATAACAAGCACATATTGTTGTAGTATTTCACGGTGACAATTCTACCCAAACCAAATCAATAGAGATGAACCTTGGAACAAAACTATGCAGTGATGTGACAAACCTGAAACAAGAACAAAAGAACAAGCAGTACGCGAATGACTCTGTCCTTTAAGCAATCTGAACTCATTATTCATTGCCTGAGTCTACTATAAATTCAAGCCCGAGGATTGATCACGGTCCAACTGCGTGTATATTAAGCGACTGACAGAAAACACACAAAAACAATGGTAGTAGAAGAGGTTGAGTATGGTTTTGCAAAGATATTCTCATTTACATTGTACATCTATTAGAAGAAGACCATTTATTTATATGCGAATAAGTAACCGATCCGAAATACATTCCAACTTCCCACTAAATCATGCATGAAAAGTAGTGGCAGGTGGAAGTTTTCAAAATGCATGAATTTATGGAGAAAATGTGATCCTTGAAGACTAATGCCTTGTTTGTTTTTTCAAATAAGAGCTTTTTTCCTCTTTTTGCAGTATACCGGACATTATCTTTGAAGACGTTTGTTTTTTTGGACATAAAGGATATAATCCTTCTTTCCTTTTCACCATCTGAGACATAATTTGGTCTTTTTTCCCTTCTTTCCTACACCAATGCGGACATAAGAGGAAAAATGAAAGAAGTATTTCATAGCACTTAAAACCAGCAGTGTATACTTTGCGGAAGAGCTTAAATGTACACCAATAAGGTTATACATCAGTTCCCTCAACTATATCAATTATCAATGTCATTCAGTTAGATCATATTATGTTTGTTTTCTTCTTCAATGTAAATGGCATCTCATGCAACATATTGCAATGCAACTAATTTGAAATTAGAGTTAACTACATTTTTGGTCCTTGTGGTTGTACATGGATTTCACTTTTGGTCCATTTGTTGAAAAGTTCGATTTTAGTCCAAAATGCATAGTTTGGTTCCCTTTTTGGTCATTTTTCGAAGTTAGTTGATTAGTTAAGTCGAATTGTAAAGTGGCAACATTAGTCCTTTAACCTAGCGGTTAGTTATAGCGTTAGTCATTTATACCAAAAGATCGTTTTGCAACATTAGTCCTTCTGTTAGTTAGTCCTTTAAAAAAATTCTAAAAAAATTCTAATAAATTTTTTGTCGAAATTTTTTTTCAAAAAAAAAATAATTAAATTTTTTTTCAAAAAAAATATTTTGAAATTTTTTAAGAAAAAATCTTTTTTTCAATAAAAAATTTTTTTTAAAAATTCTAAAAAAGTTTTGACAAAAAACTTTTCCTAAAAAAGAATAAAAAAATTTCTAAATTTTTTTCTTAAATAAAATCTAAAAAATTTGAAAATATTCTAAAAAAATGGCATGATACTAAAGAATTTCTAATTTTTTAAAAAAATCTAATAAAAAAGCATGTAATAAAGTGTGTGTGATCTTTGGTATATTTTTTTAAAAGCGTGTATACATTTACACACTTTTGCAATGTATATCTCATTTTTCAATGTATATACATTTTTAAAAATTTTAGATTTTTTGATTTTTTAGAATTTTTTAGGAAAAAAAGTTTTTTTAGAATATATTTAAATTTTTTTGAATTTTATTTTAGAAAAAAATTAGAGAATTTTTCTAAATTTTTTGAATTATTTTTAGATTTTTAGAAAATTTTTATTAGAAAAAAAAATTGAAATTTTTATCTTAAAAAAAATTTGATAAAAACATTATTTTGAATTTTTTTAGAAATTTTTAATGGACTAACTGGCAGAAAGGACTCGCGTTACAAATGTTACAAGCGATCTTTGGTATAAATGATTCGCGTTATTAACGTCGTTAAACAAAATTAATATTGCTCACTTAATTCGATATAGCAATTCATTAGAAAAATAGACAAGATGGAACAAACTGTCATTACCTGAACTAAAATAACACAAATGGACCAAAAGTAAGAATAAAAACATAATGCTCAACAGAAATAATATTTAATAAAAGCACTAGCTTTCATTAATATTAAAAGGTTACAGGAAAGAAAACAAGCGAAGACTAACATGGCTGAATTAAAGCGACTACACTGGGCTGAAACAAACACATAAAGTAGAAAACATTGACAAGCGAAACTCAAGAGGTCTTTGAGCACCTTGCTAGTGTTCTAATGATACTCAGAACCATTTCACCCCGAGACTTCATCTCCATCATCAAGATGAACATGAGCGCCATCTGACTATCGGTGTTCCCCATATTCATTTCATTAGTATCCGATTTCATGTCTTTTGCACTTTCCTTGGTATAAAGTGGCCAGTCTCTCTACAAACATGACACTTGAAGGACCGCTTTGATGGAGCGGATTTCTTGAAGTTGTTCTTTGTTACTCCCATCTTGGCTTTGTTTGTATCATTTTGAAAGACTCTTTTTTAGCCTTGACACATTGTTACCCCGTTTATCTCTAATTTTAGCCTCTTCCTCCATACGAAGATGCTTTAAAAGATCATCTAACGTATAATCTTCCGTTTTACAACATTCTCTTAGAGAAACTTTTCCAGAAGGTGGAAGTTTGGTTAGATCGCACCAACTGGAACGGCATCACTAGGGAACATCAAGAGACTTCAACTTGTTCACTAGCACTTGGAGCTCATGCACTTGCTCATAATTAATTTCCGCTTCAATCATTGCATATTCAAAGTATTTTGAAAAAAATACTAATTCATTGCCTTGCTGTGAGTTATATACATAAACTCTGGCGCACTCCAAAGCTCTTACGGGTTATTAACCGATGCATACAATCATAAAGTGTATCCGAGCATGGCATTCTCTTGATATGGCAACAAATAGTCTAGATCCCTCTTTGTGAATCATTCGCAACTTCTCCAAGCTTCGACAACCTTTTCATCCTCTGGTTGGCAGGGTGCGGGCACCGTGGTTACATGGAATGGGAGCCAATGTCGGTCCAACCTTAACAAGATGAGCAAGAACTTCATCTTGTGTGACAAGTATAGGTACACTGAATCAAACCTATCGAGTTTAACCACTTCTTGGTTCATCATTGAGAGTTTGTGATGGAAGCGAGTATGCCGGTTGTCCATGTCGATATTAAGCTTAAAGATTGTTGTAATATTTCACAGTGACAATTCTAAAACCCAATCCCAGCAGGTGAACCTTGGAACAAAACTGCATGTGTGCGACCAGAGCACAAACTCGGCGAAACAAAAGAACAAAGCGAGGCTACGGAAT
>OU343217.1:272320112-272423526 GCA_910596185.1 Chrysanthemum makinoi
ATTTTCGCAAAAGTTATTAAGTAAACATCGCTTTAAAGTTTCGTTTTAGACGGTCCACCGCTTAAACATCACGCGATAATCTGAAAATCAACTCCGATAATTTTCCTCGTGATCGATAAATTTTTAGATTACTCATGATTAATTTAATAATTTTTAATATTTATTATTTTTAATATTACCAAATAAGCCCAAATGCAGTAACAAAACTAAACTTACGCTTTTTAAACAGTTCTACTTACATCTAGACTTAACGCATTCCTCGCACTATGTTTCTAATATGTTTTTGAAACTTTTATATTTTTTTGGAAAATTCAAACATATTTCCCTCCTCCTTTAACCATAAAGGAATTAACCTTATACGCTCTACATTTTGCATAAATCGCGAACTTTTAAACTTCACTAATAATCGAAGTTATCCCTGAATGACGAAAACCACATTTTAACATCTCATATCACTTTTAGACTAATTTTAGCCTACTCTAAATAAATTCACGATCGTTTCCTAAATTTCGTTTTTTCGATAAACTCATGAATTACGCTTTTTTACCCAGATTTCAGCAAATTTTTAAGCAAAGGCTTTTGCACCCAATGAGACTTATCACCCATTTTATATTTTTAGATGGAGTATAATGATGTGTTTCATCATTCCTACAAGTTTCATATTTTTACGATACCCGGTTTTACGTTTTATGGCTTAACGACTTACGGTTGACATTTAACGGAACCAAATCATGCTCTAAACTCAAGATAAGATCAAAATTATCCATCTAAGTCATGTTATCACTATATGGCCGACTTAGGGGGGGGAGTCATCATTTTGGTGGCAAAATCTTAACCATGGTTCCTTTAGATCATTACAAGTGTCCTAACCTAACCATGGTTAATATTTAACCCAATATATGGTTAACCAAACTTACCCTCCTATAAATAGGAAGTAAAATACATCATAAACTCCCTCACATACTGATTTTGGTCGTTCATACCCTAAATCATACACATCTTCCATCATTTGATCTATAAACTCCAAGTTTATGCAAGGAAGTTCCAAAGATCAAGCTACTTCATCAAATCTCTAGCAAGTTTAAGTGATCTTCTTGAGTTTAAATCCACTCAAGTCACTTAATACTTCATCACCAACTCTTCAAGATTGCAAGGGTGCCAAGGTGTAGAAAGCTAGCTCAATCCAAAGTCTTAAGCGATCAATCAAAGTCCTATCCTTACTAAGTTACTCCTTTCTTATTGAAAGCCAAAAGTTGTAAGCAACTTATCACCACCATCATCTCATCTTTATTATTCATAATCTTAACTATTTCATGCTATATATATAGTTACTATGTTGATTCATGATGTACATATACTCAATCACTTGTTTTAATTCACATATTGTCATAAAAGTAACAAACTAGTAAACTAGTCATATTCTACACATGTGAGACCATTAAAATCAGTAATATATGGACTTTCTAACTTACATAATATGGTATACAAGATAAAAAGGTAAACATAGCATTTTGAATCACCCGAAACGGACAAACGAGTCAAAATTTATAGGCAAAAGAAGTTAGCGAAACGTAAACGCCAAAACTGTCATGTATAAGCTGTTAAGAGTTCTGTCTTTTTAAAAGTGGTACTTCTGGTCCGAATCATCAAAAAGTTAAAACACAAAAGTTGTCCAGAACGATGTTTTCCTTCAATGTTAAAGAAGCTCGGACCTTGAAAACGCATAAATAGGCCAAAATCTTTCAAAAACATAAACTGCCGTAAATATAGTTTCATAACTATACTTTTGTCACAACTAAAAGCAAACCACGAGGCCTAATGGCCATAAGCCAAGACCACGGCTACGGCTAAGGTCAAAGCTAAGTCTCAAGACCATGGTAGTCAAGACCAAAGTCACGGCAAGGCCATGGCTAAAGCCTCAAGGCTTGTTTGCCCAAGACCGTTAACTATGGTAATTATATTTATGAAACGACGAGAACTTGTAAAAACTAGATAGTTATTAAAACATGATAAACTTTATGTTATAAACAATCTTCACTCAAAACATATGTTGTATTTACTAAGTGCTACAATAGTAGGGAGCTTCGTGTGAGGGGTTTCATTTGAGTAAAACATTTCGACGAAGGCCGGATTTACGATTTAAAGTGTCCTAGCTCCTCGAACGTTTACTGCTTGACCTCTGAATTATGATGGCCCGAACGGTAGAACGATATCTATAAACTAAATACGTTTTCACATATTAAAGATCTTTCTATAAACATAATATGATAATTGACTACATCATGATCAACATAGGAATATATATATATATATATATATATATATATATATATATAGAGTAGAGATCCAGTGAGAAGTAAATTAAAATAAGAAGTGGTGAGAAGTGACCAAAACAACGCATTTGAGATGCAACAACTTGCATTAGATGCATTTCTATTCATATAGATGCAACATCTTGAGTTTCGAAAGTTAATTCGATGTATAGATGGTGCAAATTGATTTTCATGATTTCCGCACGCAGTGTGAGAAAAACAAAAACAAGAGAAATCATGAAATGTATCTAGTATACGTATATGCATCTAATTAAAAGCTAAAAAACACACTATGGTGCGTTATAATGCATCTAAGAATATAGGGATGCATCTAATTTAGGTCGGTGCATCCCGGATTTGCGGTTATAGTTCTTCTTATTCCTTCTTATTTTAAGTAATCTTCTTCTTATTTGATCCTAATCTATATATATATATATATATATATATATATATATATATATATATATATATATATATATATATATATATATATATATATATATATAGGATGGTCTATGTTTTCCTAAACATTATTCCAAACCTAAGTCGCAACACTCTATTTTAGGTTGCTCGTAGAAGTTCTCACGGCATATCCATCATTCTCGTTATACATTTGATATCATTTACTCTGAGGTGAGTTCATAGCCCCACTTTCTCTTACTTAATTGTTTTACAAACCCTTGGGGGAGATACATGCTTTATTTTTAAATCGAACACATTGCTTTGAAACTGTATGCTTATCTGAATGTATTATGTGCACTAAGTACCACTATTGCCAACTTAAGTCCATATTATCATGAACCATTAATCACTTGCGGGTGAACGCGAATAATGTGGATATATCTATCGGGATTGATTTAATCCCGTTTGTTTGACCAAGTCCGTAAACAAACGCACTCTATTTGAAGAACCATAGGTTTATTGGCAAATTACCTATTAGGGCAATCACTATTTTATCAATTTCTATTGACAAGCCGCATTAACGCTTTCTAGATCATGAGCTTAGTGCAATAATATCTCTTTTGGTTTTCAAACCATTGGTGTGAATTTATAACTCGCACTACAAACATTATGTGTTCAACTGATTTCCAAAACTCTATGAATTTCACTCAACCTTTGTGTTGACAGTTTTAAGCATGTATTTCAGGTCCATAATGTCGGAAGGTGGCACGGAAGAGCAAGGATACTGAAGAAGGCTATAAATTTTATTATCATTCGAAAACCCTTTTAATGTATTTTGTAAACATGGAACCATTTGGGACCTCATTTTTGTAAACTCTGATATTTATATAAATCGAATGATAAATCTTTTTAAACGACTCCATTAGAGTTCGTTTTCTATTGTTATGATCATGTGCCATGAAGTAACACCTTGAATTCACAAGCATATCACTGTAAATTGGGGTGTTACGATTGGTATCGTGAGCCACAGTTATAGAGAAACGAGTCTAATCGAGACTTAAACTATAACTACTTTTTCAAACAAAAACATTTTATAGCCTTCCGTACTTCGTGCCTTCCATCCTCCAGACGATTATGTGACTTTTAGGCATTTTAAGCTACACAAACATACTAGTATGTTGATATATACACTCAACATATTTTCAATCATTTTAGCTAAACGACAGACTAAACATATCTGCGTATGCCTATTCTAAGGCATTACGGCATAATCATATTTTCCCAATCTCCCAATCATGCATCTACTCATGCATTTTAGGATTATGAAACTTCCTCCAAGACATTGTAACCGACTACAATGGTCTTTCCTACTTCCCAGACATTGTGAGATACAATGGTCTCATTCATTTTTCAAGACACAGTGAGATACAGTGGTCTCTATTACATTCTAATCGGACATGTAAATCCTACAGTTGGTCTCTATTACAATCCTCGCATTAATCAGAAATCCTACAAAGGTCTCATTTATTTCTCAAGACATTGTGGGTTACAAATGGTCTCTATCATTTCTCAAGACATTGTGGTTACACAATGGTCTCTATCATTTCTCAAGATCATTGTTTACACAATGGTCTCTCCATCTTTTCTCAAGACATTGTGAGTTACACAATGATCTCTCCATCATTTCTCAAGACATTGTGAGTTACACAATGATCTCTCTATCATTTCTCAAGACATTGTGGGTTACACAATGACCTCTCCATCTTTTCTCAAGACATTGTGAGTTACACAATGGTTTAATTTACTTCACTGGTATTGTAAGATATACAATAGACTCTAAAAATTATCTTATAAACATTATATGATATTGTTTTACATGAAACCCGTCACAATCTATCGATTTTCCTAATGGAAATACAAGAAATGAAATTTCTAAAGGACAAACTAATTCATCATCTACAAAAGCTAAAGTTCAGCAACTTTCTCTACATTCATCAAAATTCTCTTTTGAAACCTTCATTATTAAATGTCCGTGAATCTTAGAATTACTTAAGATTTCATTTCCTTTCCGCACGTATCTACTCATACTATCTTCTATGCAATGGAATGTGAAAACATAGGTTGCAAGTCTTTTATGGCCAGGACTTGCAACTGGATGGTTTGATATCGCCTTTGCTTAGTGGACAATTTCTCAAAAGCTATGGACATATCACAAGTATACCTAATTTAGGTATTTGGAAAATTTATCGAACCTCGGCTAAATATAGTCTAGTCACCTATATTTAACCTAGGGATAGTGGAACATAGTCTGACTAACTATGTTCGACTTAAATTTTTCAAACACTAAGAATAGTTATACAAGTGTTATATTCAGGTTAATTTCCTTCTTAAACTCGATAAACCACCAGAATTCATTAAAAGGATCTAGAGACACGATAGTGTCTTACCACTCACCAAAATCTTAACATCTTATTTATTCTACCTAATTTCATTCTTGAAATTTTCATACATTGGATAATCCGAACTACTATCTTGAGATAGTCATCAAATCTTCTCGTCATTTCTTAGAAGTACTAGCCTGATTAGATTTCAAGGATATCATTCCGTAATTCACTTTTGATTTTAAAACAAACTTGACATCTCTACCTAAGAATAATGGTAAGCGTACGCTACACTCTTCTAATCGTCAACATATCACATCATTATCTGAACCCCATTGAAAACCAGTATGTAAAACTTCACGATTACCGCTTCTTTGAAACACTAGTAGACATAAACACTATACATATAGCCTTCATCTCTAAAACCACCTAAGACAGATCAACTTTGGAAATGGTTTGGATAACCACTTGCCACTAGCAAGACTTTCCTACAACATCATTACAAACCATTTTACATCAACAAATACCTTACACCTTTGATTAACAACAGTTACCCTAACAACAACAAAACTATTCCATGTTGAGGCACTATATAGACTTAAAGTGTTAGTTAACCATTTGTCAACTAAGGTGTTTAGGATCACCCACATAAAACAATTATGAGGAAACCATACAAATATACATTAGGCTCCATGCCGCAGACACACTATCACCAAAAACTCCATGTTAGAAATTAAGGTTTTATTGATAACCTCGATATAATAAGATATGATTCGTTTTGAGAATCGGGAAAAACCAAACTTTAGGTATATTGAAGTCTATAAGATTTTAACAAAACCCTTTATATTATCAACTTAAGCCACATGGTATATAACACATTCTATGACCAGAAACTTGAGAACGCAAAGATTAGAATTCGGCGCCTACATCCACATTTTCCTAGACAATTCAACATCGGATAACACACCCTGAATTCCTCGGACGGAATTCCCATTAAGGGGTGAGATGTGAACCACCCGCATTTTTAGGTTACTTTTCATTTTCGAGAATTTACTAGTCACTTTTTACTATTCACATTCACTATTCATCTCAGTAAAATTTTTAATCCACATTCTCGTAAGATAAATTATTTTAGTAATAACATGAGAGTTCGACCATCGTTAGATCATTTTCGCAAAAGTTATTAAGTAAACATCGCTTTAAAGTTTCGCTTTTAGACGGGTCCACCGCTTTAAACATCACGCGCATAACGAAAATCAACTCACAATTTTCCTCAAGACGATAAATTTTAGATCACTCATGATTAATTTGAGAATTTTAAGATTTATTATTTTAATATTACCAAATACGCATTGTAACAAAACTAAACTTACGTTTTAAACAGTTCTACTTACATCCGGACTTAACGATTCACGCACTATGTTTCTAATATGTTTTGAAACTTTTACATTTTTGGAAAAGTCAAACATATTTCCCTCCTCCTTTGACCATAAAGGAATTAACCTTATACGTTCTACATTTTGCATAAATCGCGTAACTTTTAAACTTCACTAATAATCAAAGTTATCCCGCATGACTAAAACCACATTTTAACATCTCATATCACTTTTAGACTAATTTTAGTCTACTTTAAATAAATTCATGGTCGCTTTCGAAATTTCGTTCTTTTCGATAAAGCTGCGAATTACGCGCTTTTTACCCGTATTTCCAAATTTTAAGCGGGTTCTTGCACCCAATGAGACTTATCACCCATTTTATATTTTTAGATGGATTATAATGATGAGTTTCATTATTCCTACAAGTTTCATATTTTTACGATACCCGGTTTTATGTTTTATGGCTTAACGACTTACGGTTGGCATTTAACGGAACCAAATCATGCTCTAAACTCAAGATAATATCAAAACTATCCATCTAAGTCATCTTATCACTATATGACCGACTTAGGGGTGGGGAGTCATCATTTTGGTGGCAAAATCCTAACCATGGTTCCTTTAGATCATTACAAGTGTCCTAACTTAACCATGGTTAATATTTAAACCAATATATGGTTAACCAAACTTACCCTCCTATAAATAGGAAGTAAAATACATCATAAACTCCCTCACATACTGATTTTGGTCGTTCATACCCTAAATCATACACATCTTCCATCATTTGATCTATAAACTCCAAGTTTATGCAAGGAAGTTCCAAAGATCAAGCTACTACATCAAATCTCTAGCAAGTTTAAGTGATCTTCTTGAGTTTAAATCCACTCAAGTCACTTAATACTTCATCACCAACTCTTCAAGATTGCAAGGGTGCCAAGGTGTAGAAAGATAGCTCAATCCAAAGTCTTAAGCGATCAATCAAAGTCCTATCCTTACTAAGTTACTCATTTCTTATTGAAAGCCAAAAGTTGTAAGCAACTTATCACCACCATCATCTCATCTTTATTATTCATAATCTTAACTATTTCATGCTATATATATAGTTACTATGTTGATTCATGATGTACATATACTCAATCACTTGTTTTAATTCACATATTGTCATAAAAGTAACAAACTAGTAAACTAGTCATATTCTACACATGTGAGACCATTAAAATCAGTAACATATGGACTTTCTAACTTACATAATATGGTAGACAAGATAAAAAGGTAAACATAGCAATTTGAATCACCCGAAACGGACAAACGAGTCAAAAGTTATAGGCAAAAGAAGTTAGCGAAACGTAAACGCCAAAACTGTCATGTATAAGCCATTAAGAGTTACTCTTTTTAAAAGTGGTACTTCCGTCCGAATCATCAAAAGATAAAACATAAAAGTTGTCCGGGAACGACTTTTTCCTTCGGTCTTAAAGAAGCTCGGACCTTGAAAACGCATAAATAGGCCAAAATCTTTCAAAAAGCAAACTGCCGTAAATATAGTCTCATAACTATACTTTTGTCACAACTAAAAGCAAACCAAGAGGCCTAATGGCCATAAGCCAAGACCACGGCTACGGCTAAGGTCAAAGCTAAGTCTCAAGACCATGGTAGTCAAGACCAAAGTCACAGCAAGGCCATGGCTAAAGCCTCAAGGCTTGTTTGCCCAAGACCGTTAACTATGGTAATTATATTTATGAAATGACGAGAACTTGTAAAAACTAGATAGTTATTAAAACATGATAAGCTTTATGTTATAACAATCTTCACTCAAAACGTATGTTGTATTTACTAAGTGCTACAATAGTAGGGAGCTTCATGTGAGGGGTTTCATTTGAGTAAAACGTTTCGACGAGTTCTGGATTTCATTTATTTAAAGTGTCCTAGCTCTCGACGTTCTAATGCGCATGACCTCTGAATTATGATGGCCCTAACGGTAGTCATTTATATCTATAAACTAAATACGTTTTCACATATTAAAGATCTTTCTATAAACATAATATGATAATTGACTACATCATGATCAACATAGGAATATATATATATATATATATATATATATATATATATATATATATATATATATATATATATATATATATAGTATGGTCGATGTTTTCCTAAACATTATTTCAAACCTAAGTCGCAGCAACACTCTATTTTAGGGTTGCTCAGAGAAGTTCTCACGGCATATCCATCATTCTCATTATACATTTGATATCATTTACTCTGAGGTGAGTTCATAGCCCCACTTTCTCTTACTTAATTGTTTTACAAACCCTTGGGGAGATACATGCTTTATTTTTAAACCGAACACATTGCTTTGAAACTGTATGCTTATCTCAATGTATTATGTGCACTAAGTACCACTATTGCCAACTTAAGTCCCTATTATCATGAACCATTAATCACTTGCTGGTGAACGCAAATAATGTGGATAGATATATCGGGATTGACGAATCCCGTTTGTTTGACCAAGTCCGGTAAACAAACGCACTCTATTTGAAGAACCATAGGTTAATTGGCAAATTACCTATTAGGGCAATGTTACTATTTTATCAATTTCTATTGATAAAGCCATTAACGCGATTTTAGTATCATGAGCTTAGTGCAATAATATCTCTTTTGGTTTTCAAACCATTGGTGTGAATTTATAACTCACATTACAAACATTATGTGTTCAACTGATTTCCAAAACTCTATGAATTTCACTCAACCTTTGTGCTGACAGTTTTAAGCATGTATTTCAGTCCATAATGTGGAAGGTACAGAAGAGCAAGGATAATCAAGAAGGCTATAAATTTTATTATCATTCGAAAACCCTTTTAATGTATTTTGTAAACATGGAACCATTTGGGACCTCATTTTTGTAAACTTCGATATTTATATAAATCGAATGATAAATCTTTTAAAACGACTCCATTAGAGTTAGTTTTCTATTGTTATGATTGTTGTGCCATGAAGTAACACCCGGTTTGAATTCCATGCATATCATTTAAATTGGGGGTGTTACAACTCTTACGCATAACATGCTACGCGTAAGGTGATCCTTATGCGTAGATTGGAAGTAACCTTGATTCCTGAAGTTATACACGCCGTAGAAACTCGAAATAAAACACATCATAACATCAATATTATCATCTATATACATTCCTTTTCAGTTCTAATCATGGAAACACTTTCAAGCAGTTATGCGTAGAAACAAAGTTACTAAGTAAAAAACTTAAAACCCTAAAGCTTAATTTCTATGAGTAAGCATTCTAGCCATAGGAATTGCACAAAACTTGTTCTGGTAAGTCTAAGAAGCCTAATGAGTTGTTCTATCCAAGTTTTAACATCAAAATCTAAGCGAATCAAAAATACCCAAATACTTATGAATATAAACCCTAATCTTCAATTTTCATGCAATTAGTGTTTCTGGGTAAATTCTAAGCATGGATATGGTCAATTCAACTTGCAAACAACATCACTCAACTATCTTTTTATCCAAAAACAGTCACATTTGAAAACCCCCAAATCGACTTATGAACCCTAATTTTGAAAAGTGGACAATTCATGTTTCTGGGTGGATTAGTTTGATAAAAATGGTTTTGGTATATAGTTTTGAACATTTTAACACCATTATATCATAACAAACTCACACCTGATGATCTTGTGTTCATATGCTTACGCGTAGAACACGAAGATCATCCAAACTCAAGTTTTAACCGTTGGATTTGCAAATAAATCAAAACCATTGTTTGTAAACACGTTTAGATTATGAAATCACTTACAAAATGATGATCAAGAAAACGGATTTGGAGATTGTATGATAGGCATAGGATGAAGGTTGTTGAGGTATTAAATGTAAGTATTGAATGTGTAAGAGAAGTTGGTGGAGATATTTTGTTTAAAATTAGTTTGAACATTTGACATCTTTAGTCCCTCCACCTTAACCATTTTCATCCAACGCCTATAACTTCCATTTTGGTTACCAAACGAAGGATATTAAGAAAGAAACTTGACGACACTCCCCCTCGAGTTAAGAAATAATGAAGTTTTATAAATATGAGTTCGAGGAGTGTCAGTAAACCAGAAATGTGACCACCATTAATAAATAAACAACCGATATGAGATAACAGGCAAGTACAAGGTTTTATGAAACTGAAAAATATTTGCTTTCTCCCCCTCAACACTTGATCGAAAAAATACTGAATTTGAAAGATTATAGTGTTGGCGGAAGGTTTGTACTTGCCATGTTAAAAGAAATATAGATTAGAAGAATATTTTTGTTGTTTTATCAGATTTTATATTTTTGTATTTTGTTTTTGAAAAATATTTACAAAAGAGGTTTTGGTGTTTGACTGGCTTTTAAGAATGTTTTAGAGTTCATCCAGCCTCTCGAGTCAAACACCGCATACCAATCCGGTGGACCAACTCATTAAACCTAGCAGGAGCTAAGGCTTTGGTGAGAGGATTTGCCAATTGGTATTCAAGTACTCCACAAAGTATAATTCAACGGTACTCGCTCCATGTGCTCCTTGATGAAATGATATCGAAGATCAATGTGCTTTGATTTCGAATGTTGAACAGAGTTTCACGAGATCGCAATAGCACTCCGATTGTCGCAGTACATTGGGATTCTGTCAAATACATAACCATAGTCTTTGAGTTGTGTTCTCATCCAAATGACTTGAGCACAACATGCAGACATGGCTACATATTCCGCCTTGAGGGCGAGGACAAATGATACAATCACTTAGCGATTGCCATGACACCGGTTTAACACCAAGAAATTGTAATGCTCCTCAAGTACTTTTCGTGAATCTAAGCATCCCGCGTGATCGATCATCGAAAAAGCTATTAGTTCAAAACCGAGAATCCTTCGATACCGGATCCCCAAATTAATGGTTCCCTTGATGTATCGGAGGATTCTTTTAGCCTTAGAGATGTGGGTTTCAGTTGGTCTCGACCGATAACGGGGAGCAAAGATGTACGGAAAAACAATATCGTGTCCGCTAGTCTGTTAATACATGAGAGACCCAATAATACTACGGTATTTGGTAGGATCAACCAATTTCCCATGTAAATCATGGCCTAGTTTCTTTGTATGAGCCATTGGTGTGGCATAGGTGTCACAATTTTGCATTCCAAATTTGTTAAGAAGTTCAAGGGCATATTTGGGATGACTCAAGAAAATACCACGGGGTGATTGATGAACTTGTGGTCCTAGAAAGAACGTAAGTTCACCCATCATGGACATTTCAAAATGTTTCTTCATTAGTTTTGCAAAAGCGATTAAGTACTTTTTATGTGTTGACCCAAAAATGATGTCATCTACGTAAATTTGAACAATTAAGATGTGTGCCCCGTGATATTGTATGAAAAGAGTTGGGTCAACCGAACCATTGGTGAAATTATTGGCAATGAGGAAGGATGATAACTTATCGCACTACTCGAGGAGCTTGTTTGAGACCATACGAGCTTTGTTCAATTTTAGACATGGTTCGGGAACTCGGATCAACGAATCTTCTCGGTGGCCGACATAAACCGCTTTTCTTCGGTTGACCATTCAGAAGCGGTTTGACGTCCATCTGAAAGACCGTTATATTCATATGAGCCGAACGCGAGAAATATCCGAACGACCTCAAGACGAGCAACCGGAGAATGATTCTTCAAAGTCAATACCTCTTCCTGTCTATAAGCCTTAGCCACGACGCGTGACTTGTTTCGATTACGTTCCTTCAAAGATCCAATTTGTTCTTCCAAATCCATTTGAGACCAATGACGTAGACCCATGTTGGTCTTGCAACCAGTTCCCATACTTCAAGACGTTTGAATTGATTGAGTTCTTCTTGCATGGATTCAATCCAGTTGTCTTTTGTCATTGCATCTTTAATGTTTTTAGGTTCAGATTGGCAGACAGTGAGTGCATTAATGCAATGTTCACCATCTGTGTGAAGACGTTGTCTCGTTACGACTGGTTAATTCGGGTTACCAATAATGTTTTCAAGAGAATGGTCTTTTGTCCAACGATGTGTAGAGGGTTGATGCTGGTATACATTGTGCAGATTTTGAGGATTCAAATGGCTTGTAGATGATTCCACAACATCAGGTGCAGCAGTGTCATTAGCAAACGGGTTAAAGAACGCATTTGGATCAAAATCTGCAGTGGGGCACTTAATTGCTTTAGAACATCATCAGCCGGTTCGGTTAGTCGTTGGAAGCAGTTTGTTCAACTGTTGTTGTAGAGTCAACCGGTGGTGCTTCTTCAACAGTAGTTGTTGTAGCGTGTGTATCGTGTATAGGAGTATGATCGGGTTGAGCAAATAAGCATTGGATACACTGAGCACGCTCATCAATGTCATTACTAAACAATAGAGCAAATAGCTTTTCCATTTGTTGACGCAGTAGTCGGGCTTGGTTCAGCTGATGATGGGGTTTGAGGGAAATTTAAACGGTTGTGACCGGGTTTCAAGCTGTTATGCTCAGAAGCCATTTCAGTAAGCTCATCAAAATTTGCATGAATCGCTTCCATAACTTTTTACCGCTTGCGACGATTCCGGATCCTAACCTTTAGAATTCTCACAAGTATCAATAAAGACTCCAATGTCAGCTTTGGCTTTGAGCTTTCCAAAGTCATCACGATCTTTATTTGGGTAGCAAAGGGATCCAAATACATGAAAGTGTTTGAGCCTTCGTTTTCGTTGTGGATAAGCTCAAAAGGTGTTTTGTTGTGGCGTTTAGTAATCATAGAGCGATTTTGAGTGTAGCATGCAAAGATGGATCGCTTCCGCCCACAAGTAATCTTGAAGTTTAGCATTGATTAACATTGTTCTGGCGAACTTCCACTAACGCATCGGTTCCGTCTTTCAACAACTTCGCTTTGTTCGTGTATGCGTGCAATAGATGTTTGATGCTCAATTCCCACTTTCTCATAAAATTCCCCGAAGAGTTTGATTCACAATTCCCAGTTCCTTTGTCTGCTCTTTCGATTTGTCTGACCGTGTTCGGAGTGAACTTGAATTTTCGTGAAAAGGTGATGATCATCTGTGGAGCTTGATCTTTGCTTCGAAGAAAGTAGACCCAAGTCCATCTTGAGTAGTCATCTACAATTTCCAGGATGTAGCGTTTGCCATTAATCGTTTGCACACGCATCGAGCCACATAAATCCATGTGAAGAAGATGAAGCACATTCTGAGAGCTGTGTTCCACCTTTGAAGGAAAATGAGCACGAGTGCTTTTCCCTTGTTCACAAGCTGAGCAGAGGTGATCTTTAGAATACCAGAATCTCGGGAGACCTTCAACAAGTTTGTATCGAGCAAGGTTGGTTATGGTTTGAAAGTTTAAATGTGAGAGACGTCGGTGCCATAGCCAAGATTTTGTAGATGTTGCCTTTGAAAGTAGACAAATGGGAGATGAAGCAATCATGTCTTGCATAGAGATAGTGTAGAGACTTGAATTGCGAGTGCCAGACATAAGATCGTTTCCTTGTAGATCACGAATGAAACAAGTTTTTTCCCTAAATGCAACTTCCAAATCTCCATCACGAATTGACCAACCGAAAATAGATTGTGACCGAGACCTTCTACATAATAAACCCTGCTAATTTCGATGTTGCCATTGATGTAATCTCCGTAGCCCATGATACTTACGAAGTGATCATTCCCGAATTTGGATGTGCCAATGAACTTTGCAATAAAGTTTGATAACATTTGAGATTGCTCATGTGTCGGGAACAACCGCTATCAACAATCGAAAGGATGATATGTATCACTGCATTACACAGCATCGACACAGATGGAATAGAAGTAGATGTGGAACCCGAAGAGTTAGAGGGTTCCGTAGCAGTTATATTTGAAATACACACATCAATGATTTTAGGCATCCATTTAAATCCTAGTGTATTATGTATCCATTTCTGCCATCTCCAACTAGTCTTTGCTTTAGTCTTAGTGAATGCACTAGGTGGTACTACATTCCTTGGTGGTGATACCGGAACTACGGGGACATCAATGTGTTTCTTAGAATCTAAAGAGGGTAGTTTACTACCAAGACTTAAAAGAATTGTGGGCCTAGAGGTATTCCGTTTCTTAGGATTCCTTAAACGAGACAAGATAGCTTTAGCAACACATTTATCATGACAATCAGAAAGCATACTTTTACGACAAATAACACAAGAAGCTTCAGAATGAATATCAAAAGTACTTAAAGGTTTAGCATTCGTTACATCACTATTTCTATTACATTTGTCATGACAAATATCTAAAGTGGGTGCAACTTGAGTCTTATTCAAAGTCCTAGGGTGTTCTTCTACTTCAGCATTCATTATTGTTCTTTTCTTAGGTCGCAACTTCCTATTCTTCCTTGTATTGCTCCTAGGCCGCTATCGGACGTTGGGAAAAGAGGCAACTATTCCTGTTTCAGTAGAGGGAAGCACATTAGATTCTTGTGATTTGTCAAGAGGCATTTTAGTGTCACTTTTTCTAAGTGTTACAGGTGCAAGTTTCTTAATGTTGCTAAGCTGAACATGTTCATACTTTCCTAACTTTTCTTTTAACTCAATGATAGTGTGCAACAAATCTTGATTTTGAATGAAGATTTCAAAAAATTAAGGACTTCTTTAGTGTGTGCAAGATAATGATCAAGTTCGTTTGATGCTTCATCACGAGTCTGTTTGAGTAAATCAAATATGACACCATATTCCTTTTTAACTTTTGTAAGTTCTTGTTCATATTTTGAGAGTTGATATTTCAAAGACGCGTTTTGATCATCCAGTTGCTTAGGTTTTGAATTAAAGGTTTTTTCTTGCAACCGCAGCGATTTTTGTTTTGCCAAGCGAGTTCAAGAGAATGACAATCTTTTGACACCATTGAAGACGGCGTTTTGCATTTGAAAGATCGCTTAACAGATCGTTCATTTTCAACTTTTAAAGACTCGATTTGATGTACATTATCGAGATTCTCAACAATTTCAACAGAATCCATGAGAATCACAGAGATATAATCGATGCATATGGCAAAGAATGCAATAACACAACATTATGGATATCAGACAAGATAACATCTTCCAAGAGTCGATCAACATCTTTTTCGTAACATTTTCTTTTACGTTTGTATTCGAAATAGATGTTTCAGTTTTCTCAAAAACGACTTTCATTAATCCAAGTTCCTTATGAAATTCCCTTTCCCAATACAATGCACAATTTTTCAAAATTTTAACATGGGGTAAAAGTCTTTTATGAAAAATATCTCTTTGTTCTCACCAGGCGATTGAAAATGTTCAACTTTTATTTCAGAATGAAATTCAATCTCACGTTTCAAAAGTTTGAGGTCGGAAGTGAAAATGTCAAAATATCTAAGAATTTGGCGATTTTGGTTTTGAATTAACTTCACCTGAGTGAAGGTAAAGGACCATAAATTTGTGCATAATTTGGTTGGGGAGCAACATTAGAAGACGACGCTTTTGTGATAACCAGGTGTGTTAGAAGAATCCTTTTGTGTGACGAAAGTGACAGCTTTTGAATAGTTAAAAGGTTTGTTATAAACAACATTTTCCATTTTGACCGACTCGTCATCAATCAATTACTCTTGACGATGATATTCAACAACACTCATAACAGAATCATCAATTTTGTATTCGCACTTTGGAAACTTCGTGGATTTGGTTTGAATGCTTTGTTTGAAAGCTTTGGTTTTATGTCAAGATTCGGTCCATATCCATTTGGATTGGGTTTTAAAGTAAACTTTTGAATAGTTGTGATTGATTCACCATGTTTATAAAAAACATTTCGAAACTCTTCAAGTTTGTTTTGTAAGCCGACAATTTCTTCAAGATAGTCATCTATTCATTTCGTTTAATGCTTTTGTATGTAGAGAACTGTTTTTGACAAGTTAACAACTTCGGCCTTTGGCTTTTGAGTTTCCAAAGTAAGAGCGTTAAGTTGTTTTTATGTTCATGTTTCAGTTGTTCTATTTGAGACAACAAAGCATCCTTGGATGCGACTAGATCGCGAATCATGTCGTTCTAAAGATTTTTCGTTTTGATGTGATTTAGCAAAAGCGGCTTCAAAAACTTTTTCACGGTTTTCTTGAGTTTTTAAAAAATTGAGTTGCCGTTTTAAGCATTCAATATCCCTGGTTAATAGTGCATTTTTACTGTGTAATTGCTGATTTAATGCATAACAGTCATCCATTTGGGATTGATAATCTTTAAGTAAGAGGTCAATATCTGGATTAGGCAAAGGTTCAGCGTGTTCAACGTGAGTCACAACATGATCACTATTCAGATCCTCAAGTATAACCACGGAGTCAATTTGAGTATCAAAGGTAACCATAAGATCATCTTGATCATCAAATGTAACTACGGGGTCTAGTTGAGAATCGTCAAAATGAGATGTGGACGACTCATGTTGAACATTCCGAGCCTCGTCGGATTCGGATGTTGGCCGACATAGTAGATCAGAGATGACTATGGTTTGTTGTACATGAGACAAGCCATCATGTCATACTGGGCTGTGTCACTCATGTGGAGTTAGTGCATATTAGCCATCAACATAACTGTGCATTAGCCCGCAAATCCTCCATATCATCATCCGAAGTTTGCATCGCCATAAAGCTCGTTCTTGTCTCTGTGAGAGTTCCACCAGCTTCATCCTTAAGAGCTAAAATTAAGCCTCCTTGTGATAAGCAACGCCTTTAGTCCTCGGCTTTGGGCATGCATTAGCCAGTGACCCTTCTCATTACTGATTGTAGCGGTGAAGACCATTTATCCCATTCTGAGCATTACCCTGTTCAACCACTTGAGATCTCTGTTGTTGTGGAGCACCCATGTTATTCCTTCCCATAGCATTAAACCTTGACGCAGCCCATCTCGACGACCATAACCACGATTGAACTTCAACTCGTCCATTGTTCAACAAAGACCGATTCCTTGTGTTTGATGAGGAACGAATGCGATTGTTGGATTTGTTTGTATAACGCCAAAAGCTTTAGCAATCATAACAAATCCTTGTTGCAATGCATCGAAAGCATCTGAGTCCTCATTAGCTTCACTGTAAAGTGCTTGATCATTGTTGTTGTTGTATGGAACCAATTGAGTTTGTTGAGTTCGTTGCTGTGATGGATCATATGGTGTAATTGTGGCGGTTGGTTGAGAGGCTGGTTGAGGAGGATAACTAGTTTGAGCCCACAAAGCAAGTTGTTGATTGTCCAGAAGTGACGGTGGAGCCGGAGTCCACGGATAGCCCTTTCTTTGTCAACTTCTTTTTGGTGAGGCTTCAAATAGTGTCTACAACAATCCGTATGAAGCATGATGGAGATTTTTAGCTTGACGGATGAAAATGACATACTTTTCCCAATCAGGACCAAGACTACTTAGGAACTTAGTGTTGACTGCAATTCTTGGCATAATGATGTTATGTTTGTCCAAGTCATTGATGATGTCTGAGAATCGATGATGGTATGACTCTAATGTCTCTCCTGGTTCAATCATGAAGTGTTCATAAGCCAAATAAATTTTGGATTCCATGTCTTCTTGATTGAGTGCAGTGCCTTCCATGAGAAGATGAATATGTTCCCACATTACTTTTGCAGTCTTTTGAGCGTCAACACTTCGGAAGTTGGATTGGGTAATCCTAAAAGGATATATTGCATTGCCGACTCATCACCTTGAAATGTAGAAGTTCATCACCGAGAAAATTCAGAATAGTTGCAATGTTTGTGAGATCATCTCTTGGTGGAATAGCATTAGGATCTCCGGGTGTAACGATAATAGGCATCTGGAATGGACCTTCCAATATGACCTTCTTTAAGAACTTTCCATGTGGCTTCTTTAGATCGCAAAACCTAAAGAACCTAATTACCCATTGATCAAAGTTTTCGGGAGTGAGCATTGGAGGTCTATCAAGTGATCCTGCCTCATGAATGGATTGTTGGCTACTTAAAGCTTCACACATCTTTGCAAACCAAGTCGGTTCCTTCATAGTATTCCTTGATGGATGTTGATTTTAAACGTTTGTGTAAGGTTGTACTTGAAGACTAGGTGGTGGTTGAACCATTTGAGGTTGAATTGCTCCTTGTTGTGGATAATGTTGTTGATTAAATTGTTGTTGATAAATTTGTTGTTGTTGATTAAATTGTTGATGTTGTGGACTTAGTTGTTGTTGTTGATTATAAGTATAAGGAAAGTAGCTAGAGTATGGTGGTTGTGACATGTTGAAAACTTGTGTTGTTAAATGGATCTTTGTAGTCGAATGAAACGTTGTTGATGAAGTGTCCTTAGGCGTAGAAAAACCAAGTTTAGGCAAAGCAACACTTAGGCGTAAAAACACCAAACTTACGCGTAAGAATTGACAAACACTAAAAATTAGGCGTAAAATGAAAGTTAGGCGTAGAAAACTTATGCGTAGGATTAGCTTATGCGTAAGACAAGGCTTAGGCGTAAGAAAAATCTTAGGCGAAAAGAGTTCTACGCATAAGTTTGAGCTTATGCGTAAAATTAGGGTTTTGCCCAAAAAATCTTTTACACTATCACAATGTAAAGGATATCCAAAGTCGAGAAGTGTTTTCGGCTTATCCAAGCAAGAAAAACAACCGAGTAAACCACAAAAACTGAAGATCGATCTAAGGAAAAGTTATGCGTAACTTTAGGGTTTTGTTACTCGTAAAACTTAACCAAAACTGATTTTTAGCCCAAAGTGATTCTAAACCAGATTTTTGTGATGAACAAGCGACTTCAATATCACCAAAATAGCACAAAAGTGTGAAACTTGATGATACAAAACTTAGAAACACCTTACGCGTAGAAAAGCATACACGTATAAAAACAAGCCTAAAATCAATGAAATACACGTAAAGTTCGAAACTTTTTGCCAAAAAAAGGTATTTTAACACCTAAAAACGTTGAAAGTACAAGAATCTTGGATTGAAAAGTGTAAAAAATGAGTTTTTAAGCGTGACAAAGTTTGAGAACCGTGAGTTACGCGTAAGACTAAAACCAACTTAAAAAACAAAACCTTTTCACCCAACTATTTGGCGATTGATACCACTGTTAGGTCACCATATTAGTAACACAAGCATCAATATAAGAAATAGAAGAGAAGAGTGATCGGTTGAACACTTAACACACACACACGAATGTATAAGAAAGGTTATGCGTAAATGTGAAATGATAAAATGAACAACTAACCCTCAAGTGAGGGTTTACAAGAGTATTTATAGGAAGGAACTAGGGCAACATGCAAGTTCCCTTCCTTTCCTTTATGGGTTTGGGCCAAGGCTCATGGGCTTTCTACATAAGCCTTGGCATGATTACTAACATAAAAGTCATATTAAGCTAACTATTACATATTAATTACTAACACTTGAAATATAGTTTAGGAGTGATTCCAACAATTATAAATCTTACATTCAATATCTTTAAATAAACAAGCATGACCTAAATTGATCATGTTTATCACTTATAGATATTATTATTTTGTACTACTTGTCTAACAAATACAAACTTACAAACCATCTGCCTAGCGCAGATGGCCACTAAACATAGAAATATCCCGGGCCCATCCATGTGATGATCTTTGTAATGGCGCGAGTTCGAATCCGGACTAGCAGCATGGTGTGGGTATCGCGATCAGGTATTTCACAGGCATCAAACCTTTGTTGGGTAGGGTTGATGGGTACCAAAAGGTACACAGGGTTGAGGTGTCCCTGTACATTTTTTTTAAAAATACAAACTTACATCATTATCTATACTATATAAAATGGAAAAATGGTCAAAGTGGAAAAAGTGAAAAATGTTGAAAGTTGAATGTTGAAAACATGGTCAATGGAGAGAGAAATAAATAATATAATTAATACTCTTATTAAAACACCTCATTACTTAAAAGTACAATAATTTATTCACATTGTACACCCAATTAAAAGCACATCTACCAAATTAAAAACAACCAATTGAAACCGATACCGGGTTGACCCGTTGAAACCGATACCGGGTTGACCTGTTGAAACCGATACCGGGTTGACCCGGGTCGCTTCAAACCCGGCGGGCTGACCCGGTTTAATTTGACATTTTTCACCCAACCTATTGGTTTGACTCGGTTTAAATCGACATGTTTTTTATCGTAACGGTTCAACCGTTGAACCACCGTGAAATCGGGTTTCAAATTTGACAAAATTATATGAGAAATGATGAAGTAGTTGTGGAACCCGTGACAATTTTTTTGAAAGGAGAGACCAAGTAATTGTAGTTTTGGTTTATTTTGCTTTGACACATGTAATTTGTCATTTGTATAATGTTATTTTAAAAATGTTGCTCTTGCACCATTTAAGGTACTAGCATATATGAATCGTCGTTTAAAAGTTAATATATATATATATATGCCCTTATTCAGCCAGTGTATCAATAATGTTATGTAAGTTTATTAAAATCACAAAAATAAATAGTATTGTTATCTTTAGCGATAATTATTTGTACCTCAAACAAATAGCTTTGAACAATGCATAAATATCTATACAAATTGATAGTACAAAATAATCTTATATAGTGATATCCAATTTGCAAAGTTACAATTTTAAAAGCCACACACCAAATGATAAGCGTTACACATGTAAAAAAAATAGTTATCACTGCCTAAATTACTGACAAAAAAGAAAAAACGGTCCGAAACAATATGTAGCATTTATCTCTAAACTACAATATAATATTGCCAATACATATACCGTTGCTTTTGTAATGCTTGAATCTATTATTACTAAAAATCTTAATAACTTAAAATAATCATATTAGAAAATATACTCACACACTTAGATCGACTCCACATAATTTTAAAAAAAAACTATATATTTATCTTGCTATGCAACCACGACATCAATTGTAGTTATTCAAAAAGCGATTATCTAATGCTACAAATACAATTTGTTGAAAGAAACTTATGGGTCATCGGAACTTTGCAGAAAACTAGACATCGCTACCGCTAGGCGCGGGTACTCGTCTAGTCTTTTAAATGTTTAAATTTGTTTTACTTTTGGTTATTAGATTCTCCAATTGTTTATATGATTTGACTATTTGAACTATCCAAGGTCATAACATTGTCAGTTGATGTTATTCTACGTGGTGTCCAACGTCCTTCAACATCCCATACCCCCATTTTGCTTTGGGTCGTTTAGTGTGGATGTTTGACACCCATGTGCTCGATCAACGTCATATAATGGTATGTTTTTGAGTTTATGTAATCTCGAAAAACCTCATAATACATATTTTTAGTTATAAGCTTATCAAATCAAATTTATGTCTTTAAACAAATCATTATCAATAACTTATAAGCCAAAAATACTGGTTTATAAACTCTTTATAATAGTTTGTGTTTGGCAACAAGCTTATTTGAGCTTACAAGAGCTAAAATAAGTCTTGTTTATCACACAAGCTTATGATAACTTTATAAGCTATAAGCTTCAATAAAATCAAACTAATGAAAATAAGCTTTTAAGAACAAGTAAAGTTTGTGATTAAGTCAAATTTCAAAAAAAAAAAAATCTTACTTAAAAAGCTATCAAATATCATGAATGAATAAACAAAAACTTGAATTTAATTTGGTGATTTTTTATATCATTTAACAATAAATAAGCTATAGCTTTAACTAGTTCACCAAAGAGCTCAACAAAAATATAAACTACAAATACAAGCTCCAACTAGATGTGTACATTTGAGTTTGTCCAAAAAAAGTTAGAAGTTGGAAACGGTTTCAAGATTAACCTGGTAAAACCGTACACATCTAAGTAAAATAAGCTCGCATTCCCAAAGAACGTAGGAAAAAAAAAAAAAAAAACTCATTTGTTCACCCGTTTTATAGTCGCCTGAAGAAGTCTGCGGGTAAAGTCATGTTATCTGCACTGCTACCTAAGCTTTTACCATATAACAATTCTATAACAGAGAACCTAAAAAACACACTCCGAGTAACATTTCTATAACATAAAACAACAAAAATTTCACTTTACACTACAGAAAAAAAGAGTAAAAAAAAATCACACACACAAACAATGTGTTATTCGTATAACGTGTACGCGTATAACTTACCTATAACACAAACACACTTGACGTGCAGTTTAACATGTTTTAGGTACAAAATCTCTACTCAATAACCCATCTAACTTTCCCACTCGAGGACGCATACTCTTACCCCTAGGTAAGACGCATCCCATAAGAGATTTTTAGAAGAACTCGGTCTTAAATAGGATCGAGTTTGGTGTACGTGAGTATTTTCTTTAATTGATTTTTTTTAAGATACATTTGTATTTAAATAAGGTATGTTTATTGCCTAAAAAAACTGATTAGCTTCGGGGGTGTTTGTTGAACTACATAGTCGAACTTAACGGCTTATTTGGTTTTCGTTTATAAGTTTCATTAAGTTTATGTTAAAGCTTATTTTATTGGAAACTTTTGATTTATAAAACTTCATATGTCATATAAAAGCTTATATAAACGGAAAAGTTTAAAAATAAGCCACAAAAAATAGCTTATAGCCGGCTATATAATAAGCCGAAACAAACACCCCTAATATTTCAAGTTCAAACACCACAAAACAATTTCAGCGTAGTCACTAAGCACACACAACACATTAGGTTTTCACCACCATATAAATTCCCGCCCAAATCCACCTTCATCATCCCCAGATATCACATCACCAATGGCGGAAGCTGACGTCATCAAAATCTCAACAGAACTCGAAGGAGATCGAGACGGCACATCTAACTACCGTTTCTCCAGACTCGGTGAACCTGTTCCGGTCACATCCGATGAGAACTTCAAATTCGATATCGAAAACCTTCCGTCGAGGCCGTTCGCGCTTTCGGAACGGTTCGGAGTTGTTTTCGTTGCTCATTTGAATGGTAATAGCCTTAAATATGCTGTTTTTGTGTTATTAGAAAGTTAATTAGGTCTGTTATATACTGATTAGGTTTACTTGTAGCGATTATTGAAGCGGTTACGGTACCAATTGAATTGTTAGGGTTTGCAGTATTTGACGGTTAATTATGTCCTGTTATATGTACTGCTGTGTTGAAGCGGTTATAGTGCCGATTGAATTAGGCATATTGTAGTGAATTAGGTCTATTGTATTGAAGTGGTTACGGTGCCGAATGAAATGTTAGGGTTTGCGGTTTCGGAACGGTTTGGAGTTGTTTTTATAGCTCGTTTGAACGGTGAGAGACCTAATTATGCTGTTTTTGTGTTATTAGAAGGTTAATTAGGCCTGTTATATGCTGATTGGTTGAAGCTGTTATTATAATGATTGAATTAGGTTTATTTGTAGCAATTATTGAAGATGGTACTGATTGAAATGTTAGGGTTTGCGGTATTTGACGGCTAATTAGGTCTATTAGAAGCTTAATTTGGTCTGTTATACACTGTGAGTGACTTGTGCTGATTCGGTTATCATATCGATTGAATTAGGTCTGTTTGTAGTGATTGTTGTTGATGCCGTTAGAGAACCGATCGAGTTAGATGAATTGTAGTGATTTGTTGCTATTGTATTCAAGCGGTTACGGTACCGAATGAAATGTTAGGGTTTGCGGTGTCGGAACGGTTTGGAGTTCTGTTTGTTGCTCATTTAAATGGCAGTAGCCTTAATTCTGCTGTTTTTATGTTATTTTGAAGGATTAAATTGTTAGGGTTTGCGGATACAGTTAGGACTTTTTGTAGTTATTGTTGAGTATATTTGCTGTTGTGCTGCTGCGGTTAGTGTATTGATTGAATTAGGTCTGTTTGTAGTGATTGTTGGAAGCCGTTATATTTTCGGTGTCTGCTGTGGTAATTTGAAGGTGTATTGAAGCAGTTATAGTACCTACTGGCTTAGGTTAGTTGTAGTGATTATTGAGTATACAGTACCGGTTGAATTGTTAGGTTTTGCGGATACTAAACATTTAATTACGCAAATTTTGTTAGAAAAACTGTCGAAAACTTGAAAAGGATTTCTGTTTCCTGTTAAAGGGGGTGCTTACTCCCAAAACACACATCTAAGTTTCCACTATATAAGTGAAGTTAAATAGGTCTGTATATATGCGTGTGTTAACCGGTGTTTTTGTAGTGTTTATTGAGTATATATAGAGTTGTATTAAAGCCGGTATAGTGCCAACTGAGTTGTTAGGGTTTTGTGGATTAACTTTGTCACTGTGTCTGTGTTTATTGTAATATTTTCGTTAGGTGTTGAATGTTGACGCAGTTTGAAGGTTAATCAGGTTTGTGTCTAGTGATTGTTGAGTATATATGCTGTGTGTTGAAGCGGTTACTGTATTGATTGAATTGTTAGGGTTTTTGAATATAGTTTGTGATTGTGTCTGTATTGACCGTTATTTGTTGATGAGTAGAGGACAGTCATGTTTTAGCATTTTGAGCCTCTATTAGGATACAATTGTTCAATGAATGAAATTTTGGTTGCAGTTCTTTTGTGTTGCTTGTTGATTGTAAAGATTTCATTATTGTTTTGGTTTTTCTAAAATCTGTGTCCACTCTCAAACTTCTTCAATCAAAATGTTTATATAAGCCTATAAGGTCTCGCGAGTAGTTAAAAGAAGTTAGAGGTGGTTTATTAAGAAGTCAAATCTTGTGCTTCAAACAATCTGAAGGTTGTGCAAGACCCCTTTAACCTCACTTCGTTTGTTAGCTTGCCTTTACTATCACTTGCTTTCCTGATGTTCTTACTGGCTAGCTTTTCTAAGGCAAGAGTTAGTGAACCTTATCTAGCGTTATGTCTTGCTTGCAAGTGCTACTTGAGACATGTGTTGTAATGTGAAGGTTTCAGTATTGTCTGTATGTCGTTATTATTCAGTATACCCTGCTGTTTTACTGAAACTAGCATGCATTCTGAAATGTGAAGCGGATAATTATTCCAGTCAGTCACTTTCCTCTCACTTCCACTATATAATTGGTTTAAGTGGTCATTTATCCCCCTAACTTTTCATGATGAAAATAGAGCTGGACGACCAACATTGAATTTGCATTAGCATCGGATGAAGAGCTAAACGCTTTATGATATTATGTATAGATAGATATAGTTTACTAGGATAATGTTCATCTTCACTAAGTTTCTCATGCGCGCTTATATCATGGGATAATGGTTGTTAGTTGTTACTCCTTCAGTTTTAATAGGGGAAGAAAGACGGAACATTGGTGCTATTAAATATGTACATTGCAGTTAGCCATTTACAGTAGAAAATTACTAAGGTAAAAACCAAAAAGTTACTATTCTCGCTTACTTGATTCCATAACATTATTCGCTTGGTCGATCCAGGGTTTTGTGTTGCGAGGACCAATGATGTAATAAGTACAGCGAAAGCATTGAAAGGAGGCGAGGGTTCTTCTATACAGGAGCTGAGTATCGTGGATGTTCCTCTTGGAAAGGTTTCTATATTGGCATTATCTGCGGACTCTTCCACGCTTGCTGCCTCTGTTGGTTCCAACATTTATTTTTTCTCAGTTATTTCTCTTCTTGAAGGGGTATGTGCTGCTTTTGATATTTTTTTTGCTAACTGTATAACCTTTATGCTTGGTATTAACATGCATTGGTCAGTGCTAAGATTTGATTTACAAAATGAGTTTCTCTGATTGGCCCGATTCTTGAAGTTGAATACTTTCTAATACTACCATTCCTCTCATTTTCAGGATCGTGAACCGTCATTTTCCAAATCAATCAATGACTCAAGTTGCATCAAGGATATGCATTGGAGTACACACTCGAAGGACCAGTATGTTGTTCTTACAAGTGCTGGTAAATTGTATGGAGGAGCTGGCCAAAACGATCTTAGTAGTCTTTTGGACGATGTTGATGCTGGTAAGTTCAATAGTTTTAGGCGTTGAAGATTTTCTTGGGTTGGTTAATAGCTTGTACTTCGTTATTTTTGTAAAAAAGCTCCACTGCTGAGTATATAATTTAAGGGGGGTGTTTTTTTTAGCTTTTATAAGGGCTTATGAGCTTATTAGCTTATATGGCAAAAAATAGTTTGGATAAACTTATAAGCTTAGGCTTACGAACTTATACAAGGGGAGTTGATAAGCCCCATTTGTGTGGCTTATGGGCTTATAGAACTTTTAAAGCCATTTTTTATCATAAGCTTATCCAAGCACTCAACCTTACGTTATGAGCTCGTCTATTATAAGCCATAAGCTTAAGCGCACAAATAAGCTTAAACAAACACCTCTTAAGAGAACTTCAATGTTGCTTTTACTGTATGAACATATAAGGTGGGCAGGGTAATAGGGGAACAGTAAAGGAGCATTGTCACTTGGGTGACATGTTTTACCTTATTGATTATATTTCTGTGTTTTTTTGCTTCGTCTAGTTAACTGGAGTTGGAATGGCAAATATCTTGCTGTGGCAAAACATGATTGTTTAATCATATTATCATCAAAGTTTAAAGAAAAGGTGCGGATAAACTTACTGTTCGATTCATTGGTCGATGGTGATGCAGATTGTGTTGTAAAAGGTAAATTACTATCCGAATCTTGTTTTGTTTGACTTAGTAAAATGTATATGCATGTTTAGTTTACCTCCATGTTACTGGTTCTTGTTTGCCATTAATCAAGGTTTTGCCACAATGACATAAAGATTATATGTTCTGGGCTTGTAATGACTTCTAGGTTTTGAGTTTTAATAAAATTTCTTTAACTCTAAAAAATGTCTCTTTCTGAAATAGCAAAGAATTGTCAAACATGTCTCTAAAGATGCTAGCCATAGCCTTATTACTCACTGTACAAATCATGTTTGATGTTAAGCACCTGGAGCTCCTAAACGTAAAGTTGAATAGCTCTTCTTTGGCTCCTAGTTACTTTATTGCCAAGTGCCACTAGCCCACTACTGTTAATGATCATTTACGTCTTGTTTACTTTGTTGCCAGGCTCTCTATTTTAACACCATTTTTTCTTTACCAGTCATCTCTTATGAAATGTCAAAGAAGTGCACTACCATGTGTCGATTAATGTTTAAACTCAACCATAGGGTCGATGAGACTTGATTAATACAGTTTGGCCAAAGTCCATTTGGTCATCTCCAGACCAATTAGATGTTAGATTATGCAGTTGAAGCTCCTAAATACAGAGCTGAGTAGCCCTTTGTTGGCTTTTGTTTACCTTGTTGCCATGCACAGCTATTGCGAATACTATTGATGTTGAGTCTATATGCTGTATATGGATCTCTGAGAATGTCTATGGAGGATCGCCTGGATGTTTATATTTGGGATGTGACATCATGTTATAAGAATTAATATAAGAAATCTGGGAATTTATTTTTCAACTTACACTTGTAACTCTAAAAAGAATCTAGCAGTTCTGGGCTTACTATATAAGCAAGATGCTAGCTTTATAGCTATTACCTAGTCTCGGATCAGTTGTAGAGGGTTGAAAACTTCAAGACACGTGTGCACCTGCAATATTTGATAAATTATTATTTTTTAACATGTACGAATGGTTTGTGGCATGAGTTGAAATTGATCCTGACGTGTATGTTTGCTTTCCTTACAGTGGATTCTATCAGGTGGGTTCGCCCAGATTGCATTATGTTAGGGTGTTATTGTTTAAGTGCGGATGGGACGGAGGAGAATCACGCAGTTCAACTCATTAGTGTCAAAGATGGCAAAATTACAAATGTAAGTAAACATATTAGTGTCTTTTGATTGAAGAGGATATAGATTTGTTTCTTGAGCATTTCATTATCAACATATTTCTGTATTAGAGTTCTATGTTTTTCTTCTGATTCGTAAATTTAGTGTCTTGTGTTGATCAAATAAATGTGTTTTCTTATAGACCTCTTCCAATCCAGTGGCATTGACCTTTAGTTCTCCATATCTTGCTATAAATGAAGATGACATTCCATCTGGAAGTGGACCCTATACGCTCGTGAGCTACTTGGATGAATTGTAAGTTTTTTGCCCCTTGAGTGATGTTTTGACAATAATATTGTTAGTGTCATTTTGAAGTTAATTTTGTAAGACATTTTATTTGTATGTTGGCTGTGAGGTAGCTATCCGTTAAATGGGATAGTTATGCTATACTTAGTGGCTATAAGGTTGGCGTACACACCAACATTGTTATGGACTTTATTGATGCTTACTGCAAGCGTTTCTTTACATCATCTTGTTTCTTGGTTACGTGTGTGATATACTCGAGTAGTTGAGATCATTTATAATCTGCAACATGCTTTCAATATGGGTAGGCAGAGTAGCTCTTCATATTTCTGTTCTTGACATTTTTAAAGAAATTTACATAATTTTTAGACGGCTTTAACAGGCCACTGACATAGATCCTATACGTGACCAAATCATAACTTCTAACGCTACCTAACTTAAAAAGTCAAAGGTAAGTTTCCAAATAGTATGTTATCTAAAACTAAACAAATTAAAAGTTTGATTAGCTCTAAACCAAATCAGCCTTTGACTTGGTTCTATTTTTTATTATGAACCTTGTTACATTGAAGTAATCCATACTTAATTTAGGGCACATCAGGTGATCTTAAGACATTAGGCACGAGCTTGTGGATGATTTTTATTTGTACTAACTTTTATTATTATATGCAATATTCTTTGCATGATATGTGCTAGGTATGTGCTAATCACATGTTCTTTTTGAATCATACATAGTGAACTTGCATTTGTTGCTAATACGAGAAACACATGTGACTACATTGGGTTATTTGTTTGGTCACCGGATAATGAGAATGGAGCTGAAATGCTGGACATTATAGGTGGTGATGCCTGGATGCCGACAGTTGATCTAGGTAACATTGGCATCTGCCTATATTTTTGGCTTATTTTTGGAGGATAGATTAGTAAGATTGTAATTCTTTTGAGATCTATGCGTACACAATCATGGTTATTGCTGTTATTGAAAGTTGTTTTCTGCTTCAGCTAACGGTGATGATGCTAATATGATATTGGGGCTCGCCATTGACAAAGTTAACCAAAACGAGAATGACAAACTCGTGTGTGGGGAAAAAGAAACCGAAGTTTCCCCATGTTGCATTTTAATGTGCCTTACTGTTGATGGAAAGCTTTTTCTGTTTCATTTTGCCAGGTATGTCTCAGTCTCGGTCTTTATTATCAATACGCATTATTTTGGCTTGATTGATGTGTTTCTTAACAAAATAATGCTTAACTTGCAATTTCACATTCAGTGCTGTAGGCCCTTCGGTTTTGCCAGAGGAAGTAAATTCTGTTTCTGATGAGGAAGAGGAGTCTACTCTCTCCAGTTCTCAGCTAATCAGGGATCAGGCTCTTTCCCAATCACAAGCTCAGACGCTAAAAGTGAATGAACCAACGAGAGATGAGCAAACCAAGTCTACAGCATCCTCACAGCTGTTTATAAGTAGTACACAACAAGATGTTCCGGTTGTGAGGCCGAATAATAGTAAAGTTCAATGGCAACCACTTGATTCACAGAAGCAAGATGGCAAGTCTGAGCCTGTAAAATCTGGGGCTATGTTTAAAGATTTCAAGTCAACTACTGAATCACCTGGCAATAAAGTATCATTCAGTTTTAATGACTCATCTGGATCCTTTTCAAGTGGATCAATCTTTTCCTCAAATGTTTTTGGAGTGCCGTCTTCCTCCTCAGCTCAAACAGTTGTCCAAGGGACTGCAGGACTATCAGGAAAAATAGCATCAGCTAGTCTTCCTGTTCAATCAAGATCATTTTCTAAAACTTTTGATGTGAAGTCTTCGCAACCACCTCATGCTGCTGTCCAAGCAAACCGACCTGATACCAGTGTAGCGAAATTTTCATTTTCCAAGTTGACATCTGGTCCATCGGCGTCAAGCACTTCGCTTCCCCCGGGACCTCAAACTGGACCTGCACTTACAAAATCATTGCCTGTAGTTTCTAATGCACAACCGAAACTGGAAAATCTTAGACATCACACTCCATCAAGGCTGTTAAATTCTGAGTCCAATCTATCAGAACAACACAGCGTAAATAATCTTGAACTTATTCATATTTGACTCAGTTAATATTTTTGTATATCTCTAGTATTAGTGTATGTTTTACTTAAGCGCCCTTCAACTGATTGTCTGTCGGCTCTATATGAGGTTTTTATCTATTGACCTGTATACTAACTTTTACCTAATTGGTTTATATAGGTTGAAGAGATGGCAAAAGAACTCGATACCCTGCTGGATTCTATTGAAAGACCAGGTGGTTTCTATTATGCTTCTGTTGCTGCTCATGAACCATCTGTTGCAACACTAGAAGAAGGCATTCAGCTACTTTCAGACAGATGCCAAACATGGACAGTGAGTTTCTTCAAATTTTTTCTTATCTTATCTCCATTTGGTATTTTGTTTTTTCATTTTAACTCTTGTATGAACGTTGTATGACTATTGAGATTTTCATTTCCAAGCAAAGCTTCTCTAAATAATCTTCATTATTTTTATTTATGTTTGCTTACTGCTTCAAATATGTATAGTTTCTATTCCTTTTTTTTTTGTTAAAAACATGGTGCTCACTGCTCGCAATTTAACTTTTGATCTACATATAGTTTGACTTTCTGTACCCTGAAATAGTTTCCATACTGACCTTGTAGGACACAATGCAGCAAGGGATTGAAGAGGTTCAACTTCTTCTTGATAAGACAGTTCAAGGTATTTTAAGTTTCTTAACTTGGTTTTTCTTGATCTAATTCTGTGGCCATATGTATTGCCAAATACCATACGTTTTTATGATTATCTTATTCTTTGATCATCTGTCTTATTTTCTTTTAGTTTTGGCAAGGAAAATATATATGGAAGCACTTGTAAAGCAGGCTACAGATAGTCAATACTTGGATATTTGGAATCGCCAGAAGTTGAGCTCTGAATTGGATATGAAGCGTAGACATATATTAGAGATTAATCAGGTATTCAGTTGTTTGTGGATATGTTATTTATTATTATTATTTTTTTGGTTTTGATTCTTTTAATGTGTCATACTGACAATTTTAGTATGCCAGAATTTGACAAACCAGGTAATACAACTTGAAAGGCATTTAAACACCCTCGAGCTCGAAAGGTTTGGTGATAAAAGTGATGTCCAACTGAATCGCAAATCTTTCCATTCCAGACATAACCCACCAAGGTATGAGGTTTCTCCTGTGGCACATTTTAGTTGTATTAAATATTTTTGTTCATCTATGAACTTGATCTTAATGAAAAAGTATCTTTTTGTTTTCAGACATGTTCAGTCTTTGCACAGTTTACACAACACAATGAATGCACAATTAACAGCTGCTGAGAAACTTTCTGAATGTCTTTCTAAGCAAATGGCCGCGCTTAAAGTCGAAACGGAACCTGCGAAGAAACAGAATGTTAAAAAGGAGTTATTTGACACAATTGGAATCTCCTACGATGGATCCACTTTCAGTTCTCCAGGTCAACAAAAAGTTAAGGAGATACCACCAAAAAGTCAACTAGTTTCTTCAAGGTCAGCTGCTGTTCATTCTGATCTGAAGAAAAGTCAAGTAGGTGCCCTAAAGAGTTTTGAGCCAGAAACTGCGCGGAGGCGCAGAGACTCACTTGATAGGGTAACATGTTTTTCGTTTTCTTTTTGTTAAGTCTAGCACCATTTCTTAGCTTGTTATATTAGTGTTGCATGTTTCATCTTAAAACATTGATATCTAATCTATCAACTTGATTGCAGAGTTGGGCAAGCATTGAACCTCCAAAAACAACCGTAAAGAGGATGCTTTTGCAAGAGGACCGTCAGATGAGTCCTGCCAGATTATCTTTACCAGCCACTACACAAAAAAATAACCACCGGTTGTTTGAGCGTTCAATGGTTTCTCATGATATCTCACAGGGGGCCTTAAATATGTCTCAAAACAGAGGTAAGACATCTTTGGATGTAGTTTCAGGCTGAAATGGGCCAGGTCGGGGTTGTTCCACAACTAACTTTTTGCCATTTTTTATGCATAGTAAACTCTTTAACTTTCAATTGCTAATACGATTTTCTTAGTAAAATATACTTGCCGGAGGTCTTTCTGGAAGCAGTCCCTTTACTCACGGGTAGGGGTGTGACTCTGTACATCTTACCTCCCCCATACCTCGCTCTAGCGGGATTGAGTATAGTTTTTGTTGTTGTTGTTAGTAAAAGATTCTAAGTCTTTGAATAAAACGATTTTGGATGTTGTATGCGTTAAAAATAGTCTTTGGTTGACTTTTTAGCTATTTTTTATATGATATTGGCTTCCAAAGTTGTTCAATGATGGTTTTTTGATCATTATATGTTCATGCTCTGCAGGCAGCCAGGATGCACAGATAAAGCGTCCTGAGGAACAGTCAAACTCACCCTGGGGTAATTACCGTCCAGATTCATTAAAAACTCCTGCAACTGCTGGGCCTTTTTCAAGTTCTGGTTTCCAGTCAACACCTACTGTAACTCAAGATGCTGCAAGAGACTCACGTGACCCCACTGCTGAAAAGTCAAGAAGCCGCTTATCCTTCACCTTGAAGTCTGATCCCGGGGTAGTCAATGACCCAAAATTTAGTCAACAATCCCACAGCGTTCTGGAACCTTCATCAAATACCGCAAGGCCACTAGCCACAAGTATATTTCAGAAGAAACCGATTGATTTTTCACAGTCTGGTAATAAAGATGTTGAAAGCTCTTCTATTTGGTCCAGGAAGACTCCCGAAGCTTCATTTTCTGCTGTGTCGAGTGCCAGCTCATCCACTGCCTTCTCAGGAAAAAGCTTCTCTCTGGAAGCTTCTACAAGAACAAGTCAGGCTGGTGAAGCTGTGTCGTCTTCTATTGCATCATTGCCTGTTCCTGTTACTATAGCGTCTTCATCCTCAGTGTTGAAAGACGCCACCTCATCCTCAACATCACTCGGTAAATCATCCACTGAATCAATGGCTGTTCCTGTTACCTTAGCACCTTCACCCTTTTCATTTAAAGACAGTACCTCATCCACAACAGCTGCTACATCACTCGGTAATTCGTCAACAGGTTTTAAGTTGAATTTGGGAGCTACTCAAACCGTCCCATTATCTGGACCTTCACCATCTTTTCTCTCATTTCCATCTACCACCTCCTCCAATAAACCCTCTTTTAACATAGAATTAAACACGTCTAAGTCAGAGCCGGACAAATTGAATCCGGTAACAGTTGAAAGTTCTAAACCGAACGTAGTTTCAGTCCCCAAAATTGACTTGAAACTAAATGAGACTTCCTCTGGCCAAGCTTCGCCTCCTCAGCCCGTGGCATCTTCAGCTCCATCAGTACCTACAAGTCAACCATCAACCATTTCTTTTTCTGGAAGTCAACTCAACTTAAGTGCTACAGCTAGTCCTGCATTAATATCAAGTTCTAAACCAGAACAACCATCGGTATCGCCTGCTGTATCCTCACCACCCATCTCAAATCCAGCGGTCGGGGTTGGTGGAGAGATCAACAGTTCAGATCAGGCGGTTACCCAGGAGGATGATATGGAGGAAGAAGCTCCTGACGCTGCTCAACTTTCATTGGGAAATCTTGGTGGGTTTGGACTCGGATCAACCCCAAACCTATCGGCACCCAAACAAAATCCGTTTGGTGCACCATTTGGTAACCCACCAGCAAGTACACCAATTATGTCTTTTGATGCTTCTCCACCATCTGGTGGTTTGTTTAAGCCTGCATCTTTTAGTATTGCGTCTCAACAACCTTCCCAGCCACAACAGCAGAGTAGTTTTGGCGCATTTACTGGTGGCTTTGCGAGTAACAACAATCAAAGTGCTGGTGGACAAGGGTTTGGGCAGCCTGCTAAGATTGGATCAGGTCAACAGGCTCTAGGTTCGGTCCTTGGTTCTTTTGGACAGTCAAGACAGCTGGGTACTGGTCTTCCTGGAAGTGTTGCTTCTCCAAATCCGTTTGGCAGTGGGTTTGCTGGCAATCAATCTGGTGGTTTTGCAACTGCTTCCTCAGGTGGCAGCGGGTTTGCTAATTTGGCCTCAGGAGGTGGAGGCTTTAGTAGTTTAGCGACAAGTGGTGGTGGATTTGCTGGTGCAGCTTCGGGTGGTGGTTTTGGTGCTCCAGCCACGGGAGGTGGTGGATTTGCTGGTGCAGCTACAGGCGGTGGTTTTGGTGCTCCAGCCACGGGCGGTGGTGGTTTTGGTGCTCCAGCCACGGGCGGTGGTGGTTTTGGTGCTCCAGCCACGGGAGGTGGTGGTTTTGGTGCTCCTGCCACTGGCGGTGGGGGTTTTGGCGCTCCTGCCACTGGTGGTGGTGGTTTTGGTGGCGGTGGCTTTGGTGCTGCACCAGCAGCTGGTGGGTTTGGTGCTGCAGCTACCGGTGGTTTTGGCGGTGCTCCAGCAGCTGGTAATTAATTATCTATGTTATCTTTTTAATCTTATTTGGTTATAAATAAAGATAGCAGGTCTAATCTATTTTCTTATAGTGTTGTGCGTAATTTCAAATGGGTCAACGTAAATTTTTATGGGCAATAAGGGAACGGGTTAAACAGATTAAAAGTGAACCAAAGGTGTTTTTTATGCATTGAACCTCTTTTTATATTATTGTAATAGTATTGATTTTTGTTATCATACTGAACAAGAATGTGTTCAAAATGGGTCAAAATGTAATAAATTTAACTGAAAGAGGCATCTGGACCTATAACAGTAAACCGTAAAACCTAAAATCAGAACAGATTGTATTGGCAGTGTTTTCACTTTGCTTTATTAATCATATTATGACTGAATATATCGTTCAAATCGTTTAGGTGGGTTTGGAGGTTTTAACAGTCAAGGCGGAAGTGGGTTCTCGACATTTGGTAGTAGTGGAGGAGCAGTAAGGCCTCCATCTGAGCTCTTTACACAGATGAGGAAATAGTTTACTTGAAGACGCTAAAGCAGTCACTCGTCAGGTGACTTGAGATGTGCAGAAAGTAGCTTCCGGACATTGTTTAAACTAGAGTATGAGGTTATGGAGTAAATATGACCGTGTTAGATGTTTTACATGTCCAAAATGAGTCATCAAAGTGCATTTCGCATGACAACTTAATCGACATGCCAATTGTTGATGGAATATCGGGAGTTGGTTAAAAATATATCGAGTTTTGAACCAAATCATTTACTGGTATGTTTTGGTTTGGTTTGGTGCAAGGAAATTTAGCATTTAGTGAACTGAGAATATTTTTGTTGTTTTAGTTTCTTCTTGGTTATCAAGTTCATTAGTATCAAACCTTTTTATTTTATCTTTGTAAAGTCAAATATTGTTTTCAGTTGAAGTTCCAGATGCACAAATGCGCATAAGCCCAAGCTGATACCCAGTTCTTTAAAACCCCTTTTTCCAGATGTGACTTTTGTTTTAAAGTATATCTACCTCTATACAATGAAGATGTAAAAAAAATAAAAATGTAGAGTATTTAGTCATTCATTGCATCAAGTGATTGTTGTTGGTTATCGCTAAATGTTTGTGTCACACTATTAACCTTGTGCAAAGGATCTACACACAATGCCATTTAGGGCATGTTTCACACAAGTGATTGTGAAAGATTATGGAGACTTAAAAATATTTTCTTGAAAAATAAGTTTTTTGTCAAAAAATAATTTTTGTTTGGCTAACAAAGATTGTGGACTATTTTTAGAAAAATAAGATTCCAAAAAAACAGTTCCTAAAACAATGCTATTTACGCAATTTAAAAGTACATCTAGTTTGGCAAACATCACTACAACAAAAAAAAACTACAATTTTAATATTTTTTAAGCAACAACACTAGCACCAGTAACAACACTTAATCTTGTTAGTGGTTTGATTGAAATGTTTTCTAATCATATGATTAGGAAAACGGAAAACCATCAAAACAATAATCTTGAGCTTATGTTTGGCTATTTTTTTCAAGCTACAAGACGCAAGATTGTTCAAGTAATTCTTTGTTCTGCTCAATCGTCATGAACGTTGGTTCAAGATCATGACCAAGACCGGGTGCAATGGTGACTGCATCAATCACCGACATTTCAGCATTCACTCCGTTCACCAAATCAATCATCACAGTGGTAGTGGTGACCACCAAATAAGCGCCACAAACATACCTATTAAAACACAGGGGTGAGATCAATAAAGATCACATAAAAACTAAATATCAAATGTATCAATCTCAACCATTCATTTTTGATCAAATTAATTAAATTCACTTTCACCCTTATATTTAAGAAGTAAATATCTCACAAACCGTTAATAGTTAGATAAAACTAATTATACCATTGCGACAAGAATAAAATTATCTTTCTATACAGATCTAATATTGTATACTTTCGACAAACTTATTTTTTATCGTTTTTGCAGGTTTCAATATATTACACCATAAATGAAAATTTAAAAAATACTCTTTTGTGTTAACACAACCCCTACACTACAAACCTTAAACCCTAAAAACCCTAACCCCTAAACCCTAAACCTTATAACCCTAAACCCTAAAACCCCTACAACCTAAAACCCTAAACCCCTAAAACCCTAACCGCTAAACAAAAAAAACCCTAAACCCTATCCGCTAAACCCCAAGAAACCTAAACCCTTAACCCCTAAAAAGCTTAACCAAAAAAGTCAAACCCCTAAACCTTAACCGTAAACCCTAAACCCACAAAAAAGTCGGAAAAAAAATTCGTCGAAAGTATATGATGTGAGATATCAAATTAAAGGTAATTTTATGCTTGTCGTGATAGTATGATTAGTTTCGTCTAACGATCAATGGTTTGTGAGATATTTAGTTTTTAAAAATGAATGCGAAAGTTTATTTTTTTGTTTTGATGAAAAACTAATATTGTTTTGATGAAGGTGAAAGTTTATTTTAAAAATGAAAGGGGACTTGATGACGTATAGTGTGTATAACGGGCCCACTAGACCCAATACACACTATACACATATTGGGCTCAGGCCCAATAACGATAAAATAACCATGAATTCTAGACAAACAGTAAGTCTAATGACGAAATTGGCTATAGTCCAGACTTAAAGACGCACGCAAGATACATGGCTGGCTAAGCCATCAACCGCTGAAGGTATCCTGTGTCCGCATCCGCGATTGACACGGAACCTTGTCCGACAAGGGTCCGGCTCCGGCGACTAACCACTATGTGCGAGTATCTAGGAAACCCTAGCGGTAAGCCTCGCCTATAAAAGGGGCTCTAATCCCCATACATGGTACAACTTTCTCTCTCATAATTACACACACATACTATTATTTTCTCTGACAAGGATGTGTACTTACTCTCACACCGGAGTCTAATCGTGGGGTCCGTTCCCACGGTAAGGCTAACGGTTTACTCTTCTTGTGCAGGGAAATCCATCAAACTACTTGGATTAGTACAAGACCAGCCTGTTAATAGCTTGTTGGCCCAGTCCGGCAAGCTACGCTCACGTCCATTACAATCCGTCACACTTTTTGTACTAACAATCTCTGCTAGTGACTTTGTATGGGCCCTATACATCTAGATGAACAAGTTGACCAATTTTAGTTGACTTATGTTCACTTAGAGGGAATGGTTCCCTGGTTTGTTTAGCTTTATTGCAAGTATCACAAAGATGATCAGATTCAGATGAACTATCAAGATTAAGAGTGGGTTTAAGAATATGCAGGACTTGGTCAGAAGGATGACCAAGTCTTTGATTCCAGAGATTTCTAGACACATAACAAAAAAAAAATGCAATTATTAGAAGTGATCTTACAGGAAGGATCAATATCAAACATATATAACCCATTGCATTGTTTACCAATCCACACAATCCTTTTTTGATGTAAATCCTGTATATAGCAATTAGATTCATTAAAGCCAACAAACATCTTATTGACTCTAGCAATCTTATGAACAGACAGCAGACTGACATTATACTCAGGAACAACTAGAACATCAAAAAGAGTTAGGTCATTATTGACTTTTAAATCATCAATTTTTGTAATTAGAGCCTGAGTGCCATTGGGATGTCCAACAGTCAGACCAAGATTTGAAATATCCACAACATTGATTAAAAAATTTGCAGATACACTCATGTGCTGATTTGCACCAGAATCAACAATCCATTCAAGGCGATGTTTCCGGATAAAGAATTTGTGTTGTTATTAAAGAATTTGTTGAAGTTTATATTGAACTTAACACTCCCATTAAAGAAAGTTCCTGAAAAAATTTTACCTGCCATGTTGGCATTGGCAGAAGACACATTGTTGTCATTAAGAAGAGTCATAAGTCTGGAAAGTTGTTCATTAGACAAAGAGACAGGAGAGTTGCTAAATCTATTATCAGTGACATGATTAGCATCAGTAGAATCATTATTACTAGTGGCAGATTTAGCATTGAAGTTTCTTTTAACATACCCAGCAGGGTAACCAACAAGGTCATAACACCTATCAACAGTGTAGCAAAGTTTTTTTTACAATTAGTACATTTCAGATTCAAGTTTTGTCCTCTGTTTCTTGAACTGTTACCAGTATTAAAACCAGATCCTTTGTTGAAATTGTTATTGTCGTTAAATCCTTTTTTATTATTAAAAAATTTTGCACCATCAAAAGTTTTTGCAAAGAAATGCAGTAGCATTAGGTTTGACAGAACTATTCCCAGAGGAAACATTTCTGTGAGATTCTTCTCCAGAAACAACAGAGAAAGAAGTTTTGACATTAAGTAAAGGGTCTCTGGTCAGAAGATTACTTCTAATAGGCACATAGTTGTCATCAAGGCCCATGAGAAACTGCATTAATTTGGTTAGCTTATTGTGTTTTTCAAAATGTTTTGCAGCCTCGCAAGTACAGGGAGGTAAGCTAATCATAGAATCAAATTGTTTACATAAAGAATTAAGGTTGTTGTAATAATCAGCAAGAGATGATCCACTTTGACTAAGAGATTTTATATTTTTATGCAAATTAAAGACAGTTGAACCATCAACCCTTATCATAAGTATCTTTAAGGTCATTTCACATTTCACAAGCTGTTTTAGCATAGATAGCACCAGCAAATAATTCAGGACTAAGAGAGTTTATAATCTAAGTGACAACAACAGAGTTACAGGTATCCCATTGATTGGCAAGAACAGGGTTTGAGTCATCCCTTAAGCAAGTACCATCAATAAATCCTAACTTATTATGATTCCTTAAGTCAAAGGTCATGGCCATACTCCATATTTTATAATTTTCTGTCCAGTAAGTTTGATGGACACAATGGGAGTATCATTTGTGTTATTAGGATTTAAATATAAAGCATCACCAAAAGACAGACTTATTTCAGTGGAAGAACCACCACCAACATTATCATCACCAGCCATAGTACAAATAATATGGAAAGCAGGTAACACATACAAGAAAGAAACACAGATAAACACAGAACAATAAGATAGCACAACCAGAATAATAACCAACAATAGCTCAAACAGAGATAAGAGACAGTAAGATAAATAACTTGAAATTAAGAAACAACAAGTACCAAGCCAGTGGATTGGGGTAAACCAGAGCAGGTATTCGTACCACTCAGAGGTGGCAGATCAAGATGTTAGTCTACCCGTTTGCACCCACAAGACTTAAATACTGTTATTTTAAGAATGAAAGTAGACTTGCAGAGTAATATGCAGCGGAAGGAACAAATCACAATTACCCTATATTCACTTAGTCTAGGGATAATTGTGAACATGAAGCAACCAGCAATTATGCCAGTAGCAACCAGGGTGATCCCACCGATCTTCACCTTTTGGAGAATTATGCCAGTAGCAAAAGCCCCAAAAAACACAAAGAAATTAGGGTTTCCAGAGAAAGCCCTAATTTTTTCAATTAATACCCAATATAGCGAGGTAATCGAGATTGACCACCTTATGAAACCCAGTAATGCTTTTAATTGTTGCCGGAGGGATCAGGAAGAAGGATCCCCAAGTTTCTAGAGAGAAACCCTACAAAGTAAATCAACCGTTATTATGAGCCTGAAGCTCTGATACCATGTAAGAAAGTATCAGCAACAACAGAATCAATACAACACCTTTATTCAAACCAGAACCTCAATAGTTGGCATAGATTGAACCAACCAACAATAAACAAAGTGTTACAAGGTCAGGTTATTATCAATAAGACAATAACCAGACAGTTGCAAAGAAGAAACAGAGCAGTACAATGGTAAAGAGAAAGTAAGTATAAGATAGTGACTGCACACACAGTTGTGTCTTTAACCCTAGAAGAAGTAGGAGAATAAGATACACAAAGCCCCCTCAACTCTTCTGATATAAGCAAGACCAACATCACACTTTCTCTTATAGAAGATAACTTATGGTTTGTCCATGAATTGTCCCTGATATTAAACCTGCAATAAGACACATCTACAAGAACCATTAGGAATTGATAGATTGATATGTTTGACCTCAGATTATCATGATATATTTGAACACCTTCATATAAGGTGTGAGTTGTTTGTGGTCAAGCATGCGTGGTAGGTGCTCTTAACGCGTCAATCTTCGTATCATTACGGTTGACCTAATATTGACCAATAACTTAGGTTGCTTATGGTATCTCAGAATGAGAATCAATGAATGAATTTTTATTTTTATCATGTGTTTGTTTAAGATGTAAATCTTTCAAATACGGGAATGAAATATAAATATGTTCCATACTCTATATCACTTAAAAAAAGAAGAGATGTTCTCACGGTATACCTATACACATACTTATCGTGATTCATAGCAACATACGCACCCTTAATTTTATATTCTTTGAGACTACTTTTTCGGGATCTAGTAAGCAGAAAACATAAGAAATTGACAAGTGCATGATATGACAAAATAAGCCTAAGTCGATAGCTTAACACCAAACTTTTAGAATATTTTCACACCCATTTTGCCAAAAACAAGTAACTATCATATCATACAAAAATAAACACACTTTCCTTTCCCCCCTTTAAAAAAAAAGTAAATAAAAACAAATCACCCATAATCACAATTCACACACACTAACCCAAACACCCCCAATTTGATTGAATCAACCTATTCATTAGTGGAAGGTTACGTTGTTGTATTCAATGTAGCCAGGGTTAATTTAAGGCTTTTTTTGTGGTGAATTTTGGATTGTTAGTAATTAGGGTTAGGATGCTTTGTTGTTGTGTTTGTTGTCCTGAATTGAACAGTCAGATTCAGACATGGCTTCGTGATTACGATAAGATTCAATCCTTTGCCATCATTCTTATCTACATTCAAGTAATTCTGTCTCCTTACATAATAGTTTTGATATGTATGTATATGATTAGTTATTTTTTCATATTGACGGAACGAAGAAAAATGATATATGTATGTTTGTAATGTACAACCTTATTTGTGACGTAGATGAGTTTTGGTAATAGCCGAACCGAAACTTGTTGGTTTTCGATTCAAACAAATTGAAATATTCTGTTTCGGTTTGGTTATATTTGTTTCGGCTTATATAACGTGCTTATGGCTTATTTGGTTTTCGGCTTATGTTTCCTAACCTCACTTTTTTGTGGCTTATGTTGAAACTTTTCGGCTTATATAAGCTTATTATGTCATAATAAGATTATATAAAAGTTTCAAAATAAGCCACAAAAAAGTGAGATTATGAAACATAAGCCCAAAACCAAATAAGCTATACGCCGGCTATATAAACCGAAACAAACGCAAGTATAGTAAAAAACCAAACAGTGCTCACACAAATTGATACAACTTTAGGTGTAACACACTAACACTCTATTCACCTCATGTGTGAGGCCTAAGTGGCTCGGCGGCTCCCTAGTGAACACCATTACCCCTCACTTTCGCGAAATTAATCACCTGCGTCGGCTGATTTTTAGTGTTTTGTGTGCGAGTCTATGACACGCGCGCGCAGCCCACGTGTTTGACCCCAAAGGAAGTGGTTGGTGACTGAAAGGGAGGGCCCCTGGGATGATGTGGACTTGAGTGGTTGGTTAAATTATGTAGTATTTGTTTTCGTCTATACCGATTTCAGTTAAAGTTACGAGTGATGATATGAAACTACAAATATTCAAGCTAAATTTAATATGTTAAAATATTGCTTATGAAAATTCTCTTATGAGTTATCATGTATACGATTCTAAATTGCGGGTGGTGTATGTAGTTGCTTTATACATGCGTGACGCTAATGAAGAAAGTCTGATACTTGGGTGGCCGCTGCATACATTATCACTAATAATGTTGATATTTGTGTATTATTGTGATAATTGACTGAAGTTATATTTGGATGTTTGAAGATTGCTTGCGGATTGATTGGATCATTGGGGGCATTATATAATGGAGTTTCACTTATAAATGTTGGAATTGGGTTGTTTGCATTGGTTGCCATCGAGAGTAGCAGCCAGAGTCTCGGCCGGACGTATGCCGTTCTTCTGTTTTCTGCGATTTTGCTAGATGTTTTTTGGTTCACCCTCTTCTTTCGTGAAATCTGGTTAGTTTTCCGTTTATTGTTTTTCAGTATTTAAATCTTAAGGTTTTATCTGAGATACTTAAGCCTTGTTTGCTACTGGTGACATAGATTTATATAAATCTTAGGTTTTATCTGAGATGATAATGGATTTCAATGAAATGAATAACGATAACCGCTCGTTACCTCGATAGTGTTAACCCCTTGCATTTTAGTTGTGACGAATTAAGGTTAGTGGATAAAAAAGAATACATATGAAATGGTTTGTGTAACCTAGTAATCTCGAAGTACTTGGTTGGCATCACTCAGATTCTAGATTTCATAAGATTTTTGTAATTGTTGATTGCAAATAAGCAACTGATTAACCAGCTGAATGATATATAACAAATATATGACAGCGTGCAAAGTTTAAAAGCATAGTCAGTAATAGCAAGTGCTCTCTAAGGGTTTTTCGATACCTAAAGTCCAACAGTTCTTTGTTCCGCTTAGATCTATCAACTATATAGGATAGGATATGTTAGTGTTACTTTCCTACAGTAAGCTTGTACAATGCAACATGTTTAGAACAAATAACACTTCGATAGCAAGGGTGATTTTTTTAGCAGATACATTTTTAAGTAGTGATCAACCTCTTCTAAGTTCTAACCACCGTAATCAGTTTTTTGTTGCCAACTAACAATTGTTCTTGCAAAAATGCATAATAACAGCACTTTGCGAGAACAACAAAACTTGGATTAATTGTGAACATACAAATTCAGAAATACCCAACCTACTTGAATGTTGAAACTTCTTGGCATTAAAATTTGTTTTCGCTCTTTCGGAAGGAATGGTGGTTTGTTTGCAATGAAAAGTCAAGCATAATGGTTGAACGTTTGATCACTCGATTTAGATATTGCTGTTAACCTCTTCATGTATCACTATTTTTTTTAATAAAATAACTCCACATATTCATCTGCTTTCTTCAATTTTTGGACATGGTTTCGGGTTTAGATTGTACACAAGCAATTATTTGTAAGCTGCCTAAAATTATATTTTGTGTGACTTTCACTTCTAACACATAAGTTTGTGCTTAACAGATAGAATTTTCAAGAAAATAATATACGAGTCTTTAGTATTTGTCTTGAAAAGCTTGTTGTGTATGCAGGGATATTTCTTCAGAAATATATGGAGAATTTGCCATATTTTCAGTGAGACTGACTCTATTGATGCAAATTATTGGGTTCACGGTAAGATCATCATCCTCATTATTATGGATTCAGATGTATAGATTGGGGCCGTCACTTATAGACAGTACAGTTCCTCGAGATGGAGAGTGGGATATGAGGAACAGTTTTATAAGTCCTGCCACCCCTCCTGTAATTAGGCGTACTTCTGGTTGTGTTGAGCCCATATATGATCCAGGATTCTACTCGTCTCTTTTTTCAGATAACCAAGATGAAGAATCACTACACTCGGTAGGTTAGATTATTATTTATGGTTTTGCTGATTAAATTTTCGATGGTTTGCATTTGACATTGTTGTCTGTTTTGTAGGGGGGTCAGTATCATCGCATTAGCATGGACGGGTCTGTGTCTGATTCTCTGTTGAGGACAAATTTTAGCAAATCTCTTCGGGCTACACCTGTAAGTATCCACTTCCATTTGAAACGTTAGTTTGAGGTGGCTACATTGACGGGTTAGGTAACAAATCAAAATATGTAAACTATAAATGACCCAGGGTTGGGTTTGGTTGAACTTATGTATAAGCCAGAATGGTTTGGCTGGCTTGGAACACTTCTTGATTATGAATTTCATATTTTTCATAAACGGTTGGCGTGTTAAATATAGTTACAAAAGATCTATCTTCAAAAAACACTTATAACTTTTCCTTCCTTTGCCTCGGAGTAGAAGAAGGACTGGGAAAGTGACCTATGGAGTGACATTTTCAGATTATATAAAATTGATTTGGGAGGTTTTATCAATAATGTATAAGAATACACTTTGGGCGGCTTTCTAACCTTGTGGCCCTTTTGCTAAGCTATTTTTTCTACTTTACCCGTTTATAGATAAAACGCAACCCAAACAATCCCTTTAGTTGTAAATACATAAATTGCCGTCTATACTTTTTAGACGAACACGATGTTTTGAAATTCAGCCAACCACTGTTCAGTAAGCTTGGTCCGCCCCTATCACACATCTTGCCACAAGTTATGTTTCTTTCGGATCATCTGTCCATTATCTTTCATACTAATATGAGCGAATGCACAAAATCCTCTTGCGTTAGATTTAGATTCTTATTGGGGTATTTATATAATAGCCGAGAATATTGTAATATAAATGAACATGAACGGCCCATCTGTTCTTTAAACTCAGTTGGCCACCAAGGTTTTCTTTAAGGTGCCTTGGGGAGGGGATGTTTGGCTAGGGGAGGTCTCAAGTTCGAGTCCCACCCGGGACTTTTACCCCTTCAGGCGGTAAAGGAGCGGGTCTCAAGGTAGCATACTGCCCAATTGGATGTCAACCACTAACAACTAACAAGTCGGTCTTAAAAAAGTATTTTCTGATTTCTCTAACAGAAGTGGCAAATAGATACCATATTTTCTCGAACATCGAGGATGCAGACACATTTCAAGTTAGAACTGTGCCATATTTTGAAATGGAATATGCAATACAGTATCAGAATTAGGAATCTTCTGGAACCAACCAACCAACCAAGATTAGTACATAGTTATATGCACCCGAAATTAGCAGAAACGGTAGCTTAAGAGCATACTAGTTGTATGATAACGAGAAGGTACTCTAAACAACTTTAAAATTAGACACCTTTTTTGATAAACTTATTTAAAAAATTCAAGATTCCATCCATGAGTAGCTAATTATTATATCAATGTCTCCCGTTTTGATACCAAAGATACAAGTATTCCAGCTTCCATAGCAGCAGGATCTTAGCCTACCTCTTAAGCTACATCCTGTAGTCTTTACATTTCATATTATAGCTCTGCTGCTCTGCACCACTTGTGTTCTTAATTCAAAGCTTACTTTTTTTTTCTTCTCTTTGGCAGGAAAGGGGCGCAGTAAGCAGGCTCGGGAGCATTTAAAGTAGACTATTTCGGCATATATGATATCTATTGGTATAACGAGCATTACCCACATATTCTTTTTACCTTATGGAGGTCCATTCTTATTTATTAATGTACGCGACTGAGTCGTGATAACAAATTCTGTATAGTTGCATCCTTTAAATCTTCATTATATTACATTAGTGTTTGGTTGCAAAAGGCCGAATCGCTATGCATTTCAAGACATGGCAACCACCTTTTCGCTATTCTGGTATGTGCAACCATGTTCTTTGGCATGTGGTTTGCTTCAAGGGTTTTGTACCTCATGCATATTTCGATCGTACCTACGGGCCTATCCTGTATGCAATTTCCTGGACATAAACGTGAAGTTGCACTTTTGGAACTGTTGATGTTATATTCTTAGGCAACTAGGCAAGTCCTTGTAAAAGATCACAACGACTTTTGAGAAAGTCTATAAAATAGAATATTTAAAATATTAAAATGAAAAGTTATAGTCAACTTATGTTGGATCGAACAAATGAATATTTGATACTGTTTATTCTATAACTAACTAGTAAAATGATCCATGTTAGAGTTCTAAAAAGGTGATTTGATTTGTGAATGGTGGAAAAGTAGGTGGTTGTATAAACCTTTGTGAAATATACAAAAACCTACTATAGCATTGGTTTATAGGTTTATATCAAGCTTGAATAAATTGTACACAATTGTTTTTAGGGAATGTCTAACCAATGCCCTAAGGGTTTAGGGCATTGGTTAAGATTTGTTTTTTTATGATTTTTAATAATTATTTGTGTGGGTCTCCGTTCAAATATGCAATTTTATATCAATTACAAGAACCATTTATGTAATAAAAAGCCACAAGAAGACAAATTTTAACCAATGCCCTTAGAGCATTGGTCAGACATTCCCTTGTTTTTAAACATGCTACATTTACATCTGTTGTTTGACCTGTGGTGGATCCAAAACTAAAAGTCATGGAATCTAATGAAGAATGGGAAACACAAAATGTTGGATCAGTTGCATTTATGAGAAAACCAGTAGACATAATTTTACACTACCTAAGAAATTTCCGTGCACTTTCGGAAGCCCCCTTGGTCCGCTCATTGCTGTCTCATGTCGCCTATCAACTGAGAGCATGCTGAATATTAATGAGTACGACTAATCTTAACTTGTGAGACAGCGTTTTAATATACTCCGTACTATATTGTATGAACGATAATGAGTTGGTTAGCTACAAAACTAAGAGGATGCATGGTAGTAGTGTTAGTGGTGAGCTCAAATTTTCGCTCTTACCAACACACATTTGAGCCCAGGCGTGTGCCACATCACACTCACTTAAAAATATCTTCCAATCACAACTAAAGGCGTGCTTGGTTGAGGGGTTAAGGGGGGTGGAGAATGGGTAAGGTATTAGAAAGGGCCCACCTCACTCATTATTTAGTGCTTGGTTAGGGAGTGCAAAGGGATTGATTACCTCGTAATGGGTAATGAATCATTATAGAAAAAATTGAGGGGTAAGAGATTGATTACCCACCTCACTCATTCCTTTGCATTCCCTTTCTCTTTCCCTTTCCTCACTTTGAACCAAGCGGGCCCTAACTCACTCATCTTCATTTAGGCCCCACCCACCATTTTTTTTTTTTTTTTTTTTTTTTTTTCATATTTTTCAAACAAAATAAATTTCATTCCATTTACTAAAATAAAAATACAACTACAATACGGAAAATAAAAAAAATAAAAAACATACGAAAAATAAAAAAAAAACATACGAAAAATAAAAAAAAGATACGGAAAATAAAAACCATGCGAAACTTAAATAATACAACTTCATTTGTAGTATTTTGCTATCAATTCATATTGTTTCTTCTTGAGGATCGTTCTTTTTTGCTCCGGCAAATTTTCAATATCATGCATGAGAAACTCCAATTCTCGGCACTCTTGGAGTGACTTTTCTTTCGCTATCCTCCCCTCGTACACTTCTCGTGCTCAGTCAACTTTACGTTTATACTCTTGAGCTAAAGCTTCCGCAATAGTATCCGATTGACTCCCCCCGGTGCTCGTTGGCGACTCCAGCGATTTAGATTTTTTGCCTTGGGTCGAGGCTTGCTGGGCGAGCTCTTGGATCAGTCCGAATAATTGGCGATATTATCTTTATTGATCCCCTCCGTGGCGTCCTATTTGGGATATTCTCTCAAAACCTTCCATCTGGAACCATAGTAAAGCTGTTTCCGGTAAGAGACTTGAAAGCAAGTCTTGCATTCTCAATGTGATCAACATCATTTTCCCCGGATCTACGCTGCAAATGCTTGTAAAACCATTAAACTTTTGGCAATCACCGTTTATCCGAGTCCATTTACCCCGTGCACATATTTTTGTATGCGATAAGGCTCGGACTACGAGCCTTGAAGTCCTCCCAATCGAGTCCAAAGCGCGCATCGTTTAGTCGGTCATTACCGATAGCGGCGTTTTGGGATACCTCGACCCAACACTCGGCTAAAAATTTTCTTCCTGGCTTGTCCAACGAATTGTGGTTCGACCCTCTTCTTCCTCCCTCCTCCTCGTCAGCGTCCAAGTTCACACTTGCCTTCTTTTTTTTCTTTGTCGCTTTGGCCGGTTTTTTTCCTTGACGACGTTCTTCACGTGTTTCGGTTGGTGGTGGTTGAGGTACTTTGAATTGTGATTCAAAGTAATCTTGTTGTGAAGCGTAGAATTGCGTTGGTGGTGGTTGTGACGGATAGAATTGCGTTGGTGGTGGTTGTGACGGATAGAATTGCGGTTGTGATGGATAAAATTGAGGTTGTGATGGTTGTGATGGATAGAATTGCGGTGGTGATTGTCTTGGATATTGAAAAGGTTGAAATTCGACTTGCGAAGAAGTGTTTGAGCTTTGAGACGATGGGGTGGACAGATTTGACGAAGACGAGTTGAGGAGATTCATAAACGACATCTCGTTTAGATCTTGGGACATTTTTTTGTTGTGGATTGAGATGGTGAAGATAATATATTTTTGAATGAGAAGTGTGAATTTTTTGTAAAATATGGGTATTATTTATATAGTGGCGGGGTAATATTTGGGTTTGAAAAAGGAAAAAGAAAAAAAAAATAAAAAAAAATTGACCGTTTGAATTCAAACGGTAAAACTTGAATTGGTTTTTGTCGTTTACTATGTCGTTGTAATGGCGAGAGGTGAAGTGGCGAAGCTTGCTGGTGTCGTGGCGGTGGGCGGCGGCCAACGGCGGGGGTGCCACGTTGGAAACGGCGAGGCATCTCGTCACCGTACCCCATGCTCTAAATTAGTTGGTTAGTCCTTGTAGTTTAGCCGGATTTCATGTTTAGTCCTTGCTACAGAGAAATTACTACAGACCCTCCTTACGTTTGGATTTTTACACGCTACTAGTCCAAAATCTAATGACCGTTGCATCCGCTCTTTTTCTCTAGTCACATGCTTGGCACACGAGGGTGCGATAGTTAGAATTTTAGAGGTATGTAGTAATTTCTCAACAGAGGAAGGTCAGCAGTAATTTCTTTGAATTCGCTCGTTATCTTCAGTCACATGCTTGGCACACGAGCGTATGATAGTTAGAATTTTGGAGGCCTGCACTAATTTATCTGTGACGAGGACTAAACATGAAATTCGGCTAAACCACAAGGACCAACAATGTAATTTACCCTCACTAGAATGATCCAACACCTCTCCAAAGTAAACTAAAGGGAAGTGATTTGTACACTCACAAAATTGATTGGTACACTCAAATTATGAGTGTGTTGACATTTATACCCTCATATCACTTTTACCACTCATAATTTGAATGTACCAATCAATCATGTGAGTGTACAAATCCCTTCCCTAAACTAAACACAAATTCATTTATCCAAGTACAGCCACTTGACATTAAATAATTCAAAAATCAACATTATGAAGTCACTTTCAATATCATTATAAATAAACTTTTATAAAAAAAGAAAATAAAAACACGGTATTCGTTGTCAATTTCTTACTTTCTCAGAAACTTCAACATTCTCACATCTCCATTATCCCCAAATCCACTTCTACCAACAAAACCCTAAATTTTTTTTATTAAATTTTCAAGATTCCAAGAAAAACAAAAAAACCCAAGTGAAAAAGATCCTTAATTTTATCTGCTTATACTGGTAATTAATTACTTCAAGTTCCAATTTTTATTACTAAATTATCAATCTTTATTACTCTAAGCTCATTAATTTAGTTTAATTTTTTTAAATTTGCAATTTTTAAGGCTTTTCAACGTTGGAGTTAAAAGGGTTTTTTTAATTGCATCAAGATTTGATTTTTATTACTAATTTAAAGATCTTAATTACTCTAGTTTTTATTTTTTTTAGTTTAATTTTATTAAATTTTCAATTTTTAAGGTTTTTCAGTGTTTCTGTAAAAAGGGTTTTTTTTTAGTTGCATCAAGATTTGATTTTTATTATTAATTTAAAGATCTTTATTACTTTAATTTAAATAATTTGATTTTTTTAATTAAATCTACAATTTTTAGTGAAAAGGGTTTTTTGTTAATTGCTTCAAGATTTGTTTTTTATTACTATTTTTTTTAGTTAATTTTTTAAATTTTCAATTTTTATGACTTTTTTGTGTTTTTGTAAAAAGGGTTTTTGAGTAATTGCTCAAAGATTTGATTTTTAAAGATTTGATTTTTATTACTAATATATAAATAATTTGATTTATGTTTGTTAAATTTGCGATCTTTATGTTTTTTCAATGTTTGTGTGAAAAGGGTTTTTTGTTAATTGCTTCAAGATTTAATTTTTGTCCATTTTTTAAGTTTAATTTGTTTAAATTTGCATTTTTGTGATTTTTATGTGTTTGTGTAAAAAGGGTTTTAATTTATATACTTTATGCTTAGATCTGTATAAAATGAGTACTATTTGGTTTATTGTTATGTTGTAGATCTTGATATATGACTTGATTGATATCAGATGGAAGAAGATAGAGAGTCAATTAGATATTGGTGTCATCAATGTACTAGGCCAGTGGTTCCGATTTTAGGGTTCGAGACGGTGAAATGTTCGTCTTGTAACGGTGAGTTTGTTGAGGAAATGAGTAGTGTAACGGCTGATCAGGATCATCAGGAAATTGGTTCTGACTCTGATCGTGATCGTGCGCTTTCGTTATGGGCGCCTATTTTGTTAGGAATGATGAACAACCCTCGTCGTGCGCGAAGGTTTAGGCATAGTGAGTTTGATAATGATGATGAGGAAGGTGACCGGCTTGATTCTTTTGAAAGGTACCGTCGTTTTCAGTTTCAGAATCCTCGTGATGAGATGGAGCGTGAGGGTATTGATGATGTTGTTAGGCGTCGTAGAAGGGGCCCTACTGTGACTCTCCAGCTGTCTGGGGATGGGGATCGTGAGCGTGTGATTATGATCAATCCATTTAATCAAACTATAGTTGTTCAAGGCGGTGGTGGTGGTAACGGGTCTCAGACTCACCCGATTGGGTCATTAGGTGATTATTTTACGGGTCATGGATTAGAGCAGTTACTACAGCATTTAGCTGAGAATGACCCGAACAGATATGGGACGCCACCAGCTAAAAAAGAGGCTGTTGAGGCAATACCAACTGTGACAATCAAGGAACAGGAAAAAGCAGTCCAGTGTTCGGTTTGTTTGGATGATTTTGAAGTTGGGAATGAAGTTAAGGAAATGCCGTGTAAGCATATGTTTCATGACAAATGTATCATACCATGGTTAGAGCTTCATAGCTCATGCCCCGTTTGTAGGTATGAGTTGCCTTCTGATGAAACCAAACTTAACCAAGAACGAGAAGGGAATACTGAAGATGGGGACGAGGGTAACTTGAGTCGTTTTTCTGTTTCTCTCCCTTGGCCTTTTAGTAGCTTGTTTTCTTCAAGCGGGCCTGAATCCGGGAGCTCAGTGACCTCAACATCAGCAACGGGTGGTTCAAGTTCAGCCCCACCTCATGGTGAGGAAGATCGTAACTAGACTTCCTGTCTGCAGACTGCCCATCATCCGACTGTCCGTGTAAGTGTAAGTTTCTTGCACGTTTTCTCGGCTTTCTGCTTTGCTACTGAGTCGTGTACATTAATAAGTGTAATATTGACAGAGATGTGTCTCCTTTTTCGCCTATTTGTATGTATCCTATCAATAATCGTGTTTCTTTATTGCTCTAGCGTTATTTAAGATCATTGGTTGTTCATGTTCTTCTCATTTTGGTACCACTTATTGATCAGGAAAATTCATAAAAAAAATATTTCTATTAACAAAATGTAAAAAAAAAGTATGTGTTAATACCAAAATAGTCATGAATTCCCAATACTTATTTTACGTACTACGAGTACCTTCCTAGCAAAATTAGCTTTCTTTTAAAAAAATATTATTGACGTTTTTGTGGAGTTGTTTTTCTGTTTTTCTTTTTGGCATTTTTGCGACATTTGGGAAGGTTGACAAGCTGTGCAGCATAAGAGTTTACCGTATTTTGTGTGTATAATCAGAATATTTTACGACAGTTTTTAGTTAAAACCATTTGCAAAATCGCCTTTCGGACGAACGTGTTTTGCATCCTTTTGTTTGTTTCTTATGAATTGAGTTGACTCGTTAACAGCAACAATGGATCAAAACAGCTGGCCTAACCTTGCCAACTGTACTTTTATACGCAATAATACATAAAAGTTCCCATAAAAAACATGGGAAATGCAGTTCTATCAATGGCGTAACCATTGATTTTTGTTTACTGAAATCATACATGCCGACAAACGGGCAAAAAATACAGGGAACAAATTGTAAAGAAGCAGGAGCAGACGGGAATTATCACTTGACATTCACAATCTTGATAATAGATGCAGTTCCAACACGATGTAAAGCCACAACAGCATCACCCTCTTTGCACATCCCTTTGGCTTTAGCATGTTGCAGTGCAAATTCCAAAACTTCTTCGGTTGACTCTGCGTGAGAAGCTCTAGCGGATCCTGCGGATAAAATTGGGACCAAACCCCTAAAGATAAGACTATGCCTAGCTGGAGTTTCATCACTGCATGTCCAGTCAAATGAATCGGTTTTGATTTCAGGAACCACTACTGATAATATAGGCATCCCGGGTCTGTACTTAGCCACAAGTTTTGCAGTACTTCCACCTCTTGTTAGAACCAAAATTAGGGTGGCTCTGGATGAGTTTGCAGTTCGGACCGCAGCTGAGGCTAAGCTCTCGAGTGGGCTCATGGGGATCGGTGCATTTGCAGCAATTCTTTTGAAAATATCAGAGTAATTGATTGTGCTTTCTGCTTCGATGCAGATTCTAGCCATGGTTAGGACTGCTAGTTCTGGGTAGGCCCCAGCAGCTGTTTCACCACTAAGCATGACACAATCTGTACCATCTAGAACAGCGTTGGCTACATCTGTGGCTTCTGCTCGAGTTGGTCTTGGTGATTTGATCATTGACTCCAACATCTGAGTGGCGGTAACAACTGGCTTACCTTGTATGTTGCATTTGTAGACCATGACCTTTTGGGCCAAGAATATCTTCTCGATTGGAATTTCCATACCTAAGTCACCACGCGCCACCATAAAGGCGTCGGAATTGGCTAGGATTTCGTCAAAGTTTGCAACCCCTTCTTGATTCTCAACCTAGCAAAGATTTCATATAAATGTCACAAATCTTGTTTCCATGTTTTATACATAAGAGCAAACAAAAATGATGTCAACACATACCTTTGACATAAGAAGAATGTTCTTAGCATGTTCACCCAACAGCTTTCGGACCTCAACAAGATCCGAACCTTTACGAACAAAAGACAAAGCGATCATATCGATCTGATTAGGAACACCCCATGTGAGAATATCTTCTTTGTCTTTCTCAGTCAAGGTTGGCAAATCAACAATCACTCCAGGAAGATTGACATTCTTTCGTTCACCAAGAACTGCAGTGTTCTCACAGCGACATTGAACCAAACCCTTTTCAGTGTCGCAAGAAAGAACAGTAAATGAAATGGTTCCGTCTGCACACAGTATCACACTCCCTGGTTTTACATCATATGCTAACTTTTTGTAGCTCATGCATATCATCTTATCGTTTCCCTTAATGTCGTAATCTGTTGAGATGGTGATTTCTGCACCTTGCTTCAGTTGGATCGCCTTGCCATCTTCTAGAAAACCTGTTCTAATCTCTGGACCCTGAAAACATCACCAAAATGAAATTGTATGTTAGAACTATAAGAAAAGGTTCAAAAGTAATAAATATTGACTTGTCACTCAAATTCGTCATAAGATTAGTCAACTCGTAATGTCAAGTTAAAAACCTATGTAACCCATAAAAAAAGGAAACAACTTTACACATAACCATGCTTAACTAAATGGCATGTCTACTAATCTATATTTCTAAGTAAAATTAAACAAACTTATTTTTGTTTTTATATACATATCCTATTTTATAACTAGAGCTGCAACCTTTGGTGTCACATGATTAGTCAGTGATCAAACTTATATATTTTTTAACTCTGGTACACATGAAGATTATTCTAGTCAATGATGGAGGGCTTGGAAGAAGAAATAGAATCTCCTTTCTTTTTCGAGAAAATGTTCTATCCTTCAATACCATGATTGGATTGGCCACGCCAGATCATGAGTGAAATATCATGATCAGGTCGACTAGGCCAGATCATGAGTGAATAAAAAATTGAACATGTACGTGTTCTAGCTGAAATACTTGAAATAATCCTACCAATTCTACTAGGAGTAGTCTTTTTAATGCTAGCTAAATGTAAAGCAATGGCTTTTGTTCAACGTTGAAAGGGTCCTGATGTAATGGGATCGTTTGGATTGTTACAACCTCTTGCAGATGGTTATAAATTGATTATAAAAGAACCTATTTCACCAAGTAGTGCAAATTTCTCCCTTTTTAGAATGGCTCCAGTGGCTACATTTATGTCAAGCGTGGTCACCCGGGCCGTTGTACCTTTTGATTATGGTAGGTATTGTCAGATCCAAACATAGAGTTACTTTATTTGTTTGCCATATCTTCGCTAGGTGTTTATGGAATTATTATAGCAGGCCGGTATAGTAATTAGGGGGGCGGCTGTTCGTTCTCCTATGATACTAGGACCAATAGGTGAAAAATGGGTTTCTGTCTAACGAGATCAAGAAATGAAAAAAAGGACCACTTGTCAATTACTAGTAAAATGTATCCTTTAGATGTACTATTTAATTGCCCTCATTCAGATCCAAAGATAGAAACCAATATAATATCTGTCACAACTCAAGAATCTGTTACAGACAATTTTGTATATTTTGAACTTTGATGTATGTTCAGGTAACTGAACTCCGTGAACTCTCACGACTCATCCTGGTTCCGTTGTATATACCTTTTTATTATAAGGTGCAATTTATTTATGAAAACATATGATTCATACTCATCAAATACTAAATCATACATTTATGGTACAAGTCATCATGGTATATACACTGCCAAATGATACATATTCATGTAGACATCTGTTCGATTATTGTTATTTAGATCAGAATCAGACCGACTAAATATAGCATCGAGTGACATATATTCGATCTGCCAACAAAATCGAGAACTAGAATCTGGATCAAACTATACATGAACACTAAACTTGTGACACAATCCATATCTGAAATCATGGTCCTCATCGTACAAAATTCGACCACAAAAGTTTAACTTAAGATACTGAAACAACACATAGATCTAATTCAGTAATTCTAAATCTATATCACACACATAAACACATCACAACTTTAAGTTCAGAAGTCAACTGTTTTAACTTAACAAACTAGACCATGATCACACAATATCATACTTCATATGCATAAAAACACCTAGATTAATCATATAAACAATATCAAATTTAGAAAACCAATAATTAAGAAGATCAACTTACTTTAGTATCAAGCATGACAGCACAAAGTATACCAGTATTATCCATAGCAGTCCTTAAATTATCCAGTGTCTCCTGATGATACTCATACGACCCATGCGAAAAATTAAACCTTGCAACATTCATACCAGCTCTCAAGAGCTTCTCAACCATAGGAACCGATCTAGAAGCTGGCCCAAGTGTGCAGACTATCTTAGTTCGCGGCCTTTTCACTCCAATCTGTTGCAGACTTTGATCTGTCTTCATTTGATCCATTTTTTCGACTTGATCTAAGCAAAGTTCTTAGCTCAGATCAAAATTTAGTAACTTGGTTGATAGTTTTCTGTGGAGAAAACAAGCTTGTTTTGTGCTGTGATTGGAGGATAAGAAATGAAAGTGAGGTCCTAGGGACCATTCAGATTTAAAATCTAGCTTGTGTTTGTTTATTTATTGGCACATGGTGGATGATGCATCACATGTACACTAACACACATGAGACTTCTGATCTACCAATCAATGTCTTGTAACCTTTTTGGTTACTTTGGTTTAACTTTTAAGTATGGTTCTTTTGCCTAGTTCAGTTAGAAAAGTGTCAATATTTTGGTACTATAGACGTAAAGATATTCGATAGCTAGCTAGGTACAGTGACTATCAGGTTGCGAGAACTTAACTTTGTTTGATAGAGACGCTCTTATAACATGTAACTTTTGTTTTTTCAAAAGACTAAAAGTACTACTATTTGACATGGACTTGCCATAAACTAGACAAAATCTTTGTTGTGCATCGGAAATTAGGAATGGGTCTAAAGTTCTTGTCAAATACACAACAAAACCCGATCCCGCCTGAACGAGGTACGAGGATTTGTAACAAGCAAAATATTTGATTGCCATGCTCAAACAACATGTCCTATATCCCATTTTATTAAAGTTGATTATTAAATTATGCTAATTCAATAAATTAAGCATAATCTCTTCGGCAAGATCCAAAGTAATCCTCTTCTGATAACTAACAACACTAAAGTTAATTTTGAGTATCTTGTGATCAAATAATCAGATCTTGAAGACACATTAAAATTTATACAAGAAGTTGAATACATCAAAAGTTATTCTCAAACTCTATAACTCTCAAACTTGTAGAAGTACTCATTTTTAGCATTTCAGAACCTGTTAAACATTTTTTTTACCAGCCTCGACATTGCGAGTCGAGCGACTAACTTTTTTGATATCCCGGAGTCATCGTGGGTGAATCTCTGTGGCCACAAGGCTAATAAACATAGTTCTTAGCATAGTTGTTAAGATCCCGATCTTAGGATCTTATGATTTTACGATAAAACCAAGTAAAAACGATCCGGATCTTACGTAGGATCTTAGTGAACTTAAGATCTTATAAGATCCAGATCTTGACCATAGGATCTTAAGATCTAATCCGATCCGATCCTACTTTTCCCGAACCGCAAAGTAAAAAACTACAAAGTAATGAATTATGTTTTAATAGAGTTTGATAAACAAAATGTGAATCTTCTTAATCATTCCATGTTCATAATTTAAGACAATATTTCCTTAAAACAGTTAGATAATTTTGTGTTTATGATATATAATAATTTATAGATTTGATATATAAGTTACTCTCGAATACCACCAAAGAAAGTTAAAAGTTTATAAATTTATCCTTGTATCGCAAACAAACGAGTAACACGTGAAGAAGAAGTAACATATTTTGATGCAAGGTTTTGCTATGGGAATTGATACCTACACCACATATTTTGATGCATGCACCACAATTTGTGCATTACAATTTGTACCGTATAATACTGTAATGCACACAGTGTGGTGCATGCATCAAAAGATGTGGTGTGAGTATCACCCCCTTTTTGCTATGGATAGTAGTTGGATACATCTAAAAAAAAAAAAGTTATCAGCGTACCGGAAACTGTACGCTAGATGTTGTGGTTCTCAAAATTTCCCATACTTCTGACTCTGATAAAATTGTAATGAGCTTTAACAAGCAATCAAAGGACATGGCAAGAAAATCGACCAGATTTAGAGCATGTAGAAGAAAAACTGGGAATTTTGTGAACCAATGTAACGGGCAAAAGCTAATGTTGAAAACTACTGCACTAACCCAAAGTATCTAGTGAATTCTGGATATTTAAACTTATCATCAAAAAGCTATGCTCATAAGCTTGGTAAATAAACCAGCTGGTCGATGTCCTTAAACTAAGGAGGATTAGAAGGTTGTATACGTTAATATAGTTTCTACACGACCTTCAACCCATTCGACCCATTTGACCCGTTCAAGATAATACACAATCCGAATTTGTAAGTATATGGGTGAAAATTTCACCTCCACAGGGTATGAATATATCCTCTTCGTTATTTGTACCAAACTGAGCCAAAATCTACAAATGATTGACATGCTTCAAGCCTTCAAGTAATAGGATCCTGAATGCTATTTTGAAGATGATATTTTGCTGCATTTGATCACTCTTTTCTTAATTAAAGGATGAATAGCCAATCATTCACACGCTTCATAAATCCAAACGACTGACAAGATTTGAATACTAAATACGTACAATTAGACTTCTATGAACATTGCACCAATTGCACATCTCAAGTTGTCAGTAATACATCAAGGGCACTTGGATACTTCCTAATGAATTTAAACAAAGTGCGGCTACACGTGTTGGATTTTCCTACGGCATTCAGCTGACACGTGTGATCAAGCTTCCTATGGCATTAAGCTAACGTGTTTACTTAGACTTCCTACGGCAATCTAGTAACAAGCCTGTCAAAACTTGCCAGGTCATTCAACTACTTGGCCCAATCTGCAAATTCATCTCCCGACCCTTCCCATACTTGGAACTCCCGTTAATAGATCCACGATAATCATAAGGTTGACAACGGCCAATGGTCAAAAACACATGTATACCCGAATTCCAAAACAACGAGATCAACAACAATAAACCAACTAAACGCATAATACAAGCAGATCAGACTATACGCATTAGCACAACATAACAGCACCCTCACTGAACTTAAAAACCTACACAATAACATAAATTACCATAATAATTTATAAAAACATCAAACAAGATATAGAGAAACAATTGTTTAAGATTTAAGTAAACCTTATTATCAAAGTATCTAATAACAACAAGATTTAACATCAAAAGTATCTTTCAGTTGTATCTAACGTATGCGATCCCTTTATTGTATACATACATAAGCCAAAAGCACGATTTCTAACTAGTATCATCGTCATCATGAGGCTCATATTTATGGGGTGTTTGGATAAGCTTATTTAGTCGGTTTATGAGCTTCTATGACTTTGGAAAAGCCTATAAGCTCACTTACTGAAGCTTATGACCTTATCAACTTCACCTTATTGGCGTAAGCCAATAAGCTAAACTTAATAACCTCTACAAAGTGAACTTATCGCCTTTTCCAAAACCAAAAAAAAGCCCATAAGCCAGCTAAATAAGCTAATCCAAACGCCTATTTCTTAATCCTACGAACCCTTTTCGCCCCCCAAACCTCCAACCTCCCTTTCGGACACCCACACTTTTCACGAAAAATCAAAACAGTCCGTCCATTAACCGGCGCCATTTTCCTCAACTCCGCTTCCAGCTCCTCCTTACAACCACCACCCTCCCCCAACTCTAAAGGCACCACCACATCAAAATCTAACCATCTCTTCAACCCTACCAACTCGTACTTAACACACTCCTCACTCTCCAACTGTATATCAAACTCGACCGCTTTTCTCAACCCCTTACAGTCCTTCCTACCACATTTCCTACTTTTCGCTTCGAATATATTATAAACAATAAGTGTCCCAATAACTCCACTAAAAGCGGAAACTGCCCCGATCACGTACGCGATCGGGGCATCATAAACAACGTCATATACCACATCACTTATATAAGGTAGTACTATATGTAACAATATATTTATATAAGGTAATATTAAATAACCCAAGGAAGTTAGGACTAGTATTAATATAAGAACATCTAATATAGCAAAAGGTGACGAGGAGGTGTTACAACTAGGTTTTTTGTTGTTTTTAAACGCATCATATGACGTAGATGTCGGTTGTTTTTTGTTTCTGGTTTTGTTTTGGTGTTGGTCGAATGCGCGGCAGAATTGGATTAGGCTGCGGCAGTCGACGATGGGGAGTCTCATGTTAGTAAAGATTTGTTTGGATGATGATGAAGTGATTGATGGTTATTTTTGGAAAGGGGTTTGTTTGTAGATGTTGTTGACTTGTAGAAATGTGTGTTAAAAATGGAAGGGAAATGAGGGAGGGGTGTGTGGGTTACGAGGATGGAGAAGGTGCGTGGGTTGTGGCTTGTTGGGTCCTTGTTGTATGGTGAAGTTGCTAGTTTAGTTTGTAACTTTGTACCCTCTTTTGAATTACTCACAATAAGGAGTTGAGATTGAGATTAATATATATCACAAATTATTTAAAGATCAAATGAACTGATTTAAGGCTAGGCAAAATCAATCAAAAACCGACTGACCTAACAAACCGATCCAAACTAAACCGAACAGACTTTATTCGTTTCAGTTTTCGGTTTTATATGATTATTTCTGGTTTACTCAATTCAGTTCGGTTTTAATTTCGGTTCTAGTCAAAACACAACCAGTGGCGGAGGCATGTAGAGGCGAAGGTGGGCCATGGCCCACCCACAAATCTTTAACTTCTGTACATTTATATTAGCCCAATATAGTAAAGTGTCCATATTGTTGTTTTTTGGCCCATCACAAATACTGATATAGTTCTGTACATTTACTTGTACTAGCCAATCTCTAGAAATCCTAACTGTTATACAATTTAAATGATCATCCCATATTAATTCTTATATAAACACGAATTGGCTAAACAATCCTCAACATTACGTCAAGTTCTTGTCTTTAACAAAGTTTTGGCCCCCCCATAAACAAATTCCTGGCTACGCCCCTGAACACAACTATTCGATTTAAACTAGCTAAACCAATCCGAACCAAACCGACCTTAATTATTCAGTTCGGATTCGATAGGTTTTACTCGTTTCGGTTCTCGGTTCACGTTTTACCCGTAATTGATTTTTGGTTCGGGTCGGGTTTGACCTGTTGCTCAGCCCTAAACCAACTACTTAGTTTCTCATCAAAACAAAAAAAACCACTTTACGTCTTTATTCTGAAAATAAAATATCTTGCAAATAGTAAATCGTTAAGCGACAAAAATTACACCATCGCGACAAAAATTACTTTTATTTTTCAGTAAACGAACACTTCGATATACTTTCTACGAACTTTTTTTTCAAGCTTTTTTAGTGTTAAAATTTGCGCATGAAAAATCACATGTGATTTATTATTTTAGAAATCACGTGTGATTTCACAAAAAAAACACATGTAATTTCATAAATCACATGTGATAGTAAAAAAACAACTCTCACGAGATTTTTTCATACGTTAATTTTAACATTCACAGAAAAAACTCGAAAAAAAGTTCGTCGAAAGTATAGAAGTGCCCTTCTATAAAAAGATGATTTAATTCTTGTCGCGATGATATGATTCGTTTCGCGTAACGATTAACAATTTGTGAGATATTTTTCCTTAAAAAAAGAATATGAAAGTGAGGTTTTTTTTTTTTTTACATAAATAACTGTATTTGTTTAATGTATCTTTAGTAAATTTGTGCTTTATATTGAACTTTTCCTGATTATTTGTCCACATGCAATTGTAAACTAGAATATATAAGTGAATCTTATATTGGCACAAATTATAATTAAAAGAACCAAGATTAAATTTGTGACAAAAAGGCATGGTTTTCAGATTTGTATGAAATGAGTCGAGCTTTTATCAACCTGCCAAACTTTGAGCTAAGTATATTATTCAATACACGCACAACCGTTAAAATATAAGTGATACATGTGTGTGAAAAAATTATTGTTCAAAAAAAGTATATTAGCCAACACACGCACAATAACTAAAGCTCTCATGTACTTAAGCTTTCTAAAGGTGTGTTTGGTTTGTCGCTATAAATCATAATGGGTATGAGTGTTGGTATAAAGTGGAATGATAATGAAGGGTATGAAGAAAACACCCACACACATAATATATGAGAAAACATTCACATTTAGGTATCCTTATTCCATTCTGATGGGCCTCATAACCAACCAAACAACATTAATGACTTTCAAATTTATAGATTCATATTCATACACCACTATCAAACGGGCCCTAAATCCTTAGAACACAGGGGTTTCTGACATCGATCACATACAACATGCGTTTTAATTCTCTCACGTGCACCTATTTCATACTTGAATCCTCATATCGAGAGTCGAATTAGGCCCTTGACATGGACCATACATTGGAGCAGGGCTACAATTTTAGGCCTTGTTTGGCTAAGCTTATTTAACATAAGCTGATATGGGCTTATTTTTTATAAGCGCCGATTTTGTGGCTTATTTTGAGACTTGTACTATACAAGTTTATTATGATATGAAATTTCATGAAATTGTCGGCTTATAAGTTTATTGTGGCTTATTTCATGAAATAAAAATAAACGTATATCATAAACATATCATAATAAACTTATATAAGCCGACAAGTCTCAAAATAAGCCACAAAATCGAAGCTTATAAAAAATAAGCCCAAATCAGCTTATGTTAAATAAGCTTAGCCAAACAGGGCCTTAATCTAAAATCTTTTGAGTTTTTTTATTTTTTATTTATTTATTATTATTAATTCTTTTAAGTTAAAAAAAAAAAAAAAAAAAAAAAAAATGACAGTCATTAAAAGTAAGATGACATGAAGCATGATTTCAAATAACTTAGCTAACAACATTAGCAAATAGCAACAGTCTCAAAACATTCTTGTTTCTAACATTGGTACAAAGCAACTTTTTTCCAATAATATGTGAGGTTTAACTTTAAAGTACGAAAAGTTACGATACTTAAAATGGTCTAGTTTAGAAGTGTGATCATTTTGGCCAAATTATTTTAATCTACCCGACCATAGTTTTTATTCAACACGGCTCTTGTATTCATCGTTCATTTATTGCATCCATTTACTTTTTGGCTTAGCTTTTTATTGAGAAAGAAATTTCTATCTCATTGCAAAAATTGGACATTTGCAGTGACTTTTGTATTGTTTGGTACGGTACTTTAATTAAAACGTATTCTATAAGGCTAAGCAAACAGAAGTATAAATGTGAATTTTGGGATCATTTTGGTAATTAAAAGCCATCGACATGTAAACTTTAATTACTAGCTAACGTAACCTATGAACGTTGACAATCGACTATGTTGACCGGTATACATGTTTCTTTTTATAATAATGAATGGAAACAGTTGACTCAAAGTGGCCTCCGCAAGTTAGTCGTTGACGGAACTAAGGTGGGTCACGAGAGTTTGCATGACATTCACGGATTCTAACAATGTTTAGTTTTGGTACAAAGTTTCGCTTTTTTCACATAAGCATCCGATTCTTAGGCTTTTTTTTTTTTTTTTTGATTAAAATACACGGGTTGGTCCCAAAACTTGTCAATCCGTTTCGTGTTGGGACAAACCTTGGCATTATCATCGCCGGAGGTCCAAAACATGGGCTTTATATGCCAAACTCGTCCCTTGACCAATAATGCCGTTGTCAACGTTATGTTGGTGAGGGCAAAACCGTTTTCACTGAATGCGTACTAAATAAACCCGTTATACAGTTTGTAGCTAGTATATGTCTGTGTAACACGGTTTGGTCGACATTTATCATCCATCCCTAAATTATCATACAAAAACAGTCTTCTACAAAACGATAATCGCTTCAAGATGGTATCGTTGCTGTGTGGTAAGCAAGCTATTATTCGCGACTTCGTGACCTCTGCCAACCCAGGGCGTCGATTCTTTGGTTGTCCTGTTGAAGTAAGTGCGTCTTAATATTTATTGTGTTAGTTTGTTTTTGCAAGCAGCAAAGTACATTGTAACAATGGTGGTTGTTTAATGACTTGTCATAATCATGAATAGGGGTCTTCTTGTCGGTGGATAAGATGGTATGATCCTGAAATCTGTGCTCGTTCAAGAATGATCATACCAGGCCATTTGAAGGGGAGAAATGAGCTTGAGGCAAGATTATAAGCTGCTCAAGGTGATGTGTGGAATTGGAAGATTTACCTGGTGCTAAGTTGGATGTTGTTCTTGATTGTTTATGCATTGGGATAAATTTTTTAGCTTTTTTGTAATGAGGCGAGATGGTTAATGTTCATTATCTTGAATTGTAGTAACGTTGTTATGAAGTATTCATTTTTGTTTGTTTTTTATTTTTAATGCCTTATGGGTATGCAGATGGTTAGCAATTTGTTTAGGGTTGACTTTTAAATGTCAACATTCTTATGAGGTTCTGTTTAGCTTTGGTTACTTTTGATGCAAATTATTCACACATCAAGCTTAGTAAATCTAAAAAAATACACAATAATGACATGGTTCCATAGTTAATGCAAATGGATATAATTCCAAATGCATAAAATTGCATACTTTTCAAAGCAAGAGAACTACAGTTAGACACACACACACACATATGTTTTTAGAGTGCATAACTTGTCCATAGGAAATAAACTAGATGAAACATTGTCTAGATAATTAGCATAACAGAATTGACCTATGGTGAGGCCATCATTCTTTCCATTGTAGCCTGCTGCCTAGTCATTCTTCGTGTAGCAGGCTGGGTTGAAGCAGAAACTGCTTGAACATCACTTGACTGCAGTGAGAATCAGACCGGGATTGATCATGTTGCCGGATTGACACCGGGCTTGATCATGCTTGCCGGATCGGCAATTGCTTCATCTTGATGTTGCTGGGATTGTGATAGGGATGCATCATGTATGATGGGATCTTCAGTTGCTGGATCTTGATTTTCAGATTGAACACCACTTCCTTGAACTGCACTAACTTTACTTTCAACAACACTGTACCTTCATACTTCTTTATCTGCTGCTACTTTGTTACCTTTAGGATGTGTCTTTTTTGCTGCAGCTTTAGTAGGCACCTGTTTGACATTTCCCTTATTGGCAGTTCGACTACTTTCAGCTCCACCATACCCTAGGCATGTTTTCCGGTTGTGTCCAGCAATGCCACAAATACTACACTTAACACTCTTCCAAGCCCTTGACAGCTTACCATCCTTCACAATCTCTTCACTTTCAAGAGCTATCCTAACTCTTTTTCTACCTCTTGCGCTAGGCGGGTTTGTTTCAATTTCGTTGGAACAATTGTTGTTGGCACAGTTGATTTTTCCCAATGTTCTGCTAGTTATAGGTGGACATGGTGTTTGTAGGTTGCCTCCCAAGTGAGAAGATAGTAACAAGGATGAGCCCATGTTTCTACAGCTCCTACTTGTTGCCCATTTAAAGCCATATTCCAATTGGTAGCAACATGTTTACATGGTAAACCTGTTATCTCCCATCTTCTGCAAGTACAAGACTTGTGTACAACATTAACTACACATTGGTCACCCCATGGTCTACGAACCTAAAACTTAGTTCCCCCATTCCATAAAACATTATACTTAACAACCGCTTTCTTAATATCCTCTAGCATGTGTTGTGCAGTTGGTGTTAATGGCCCATCACTCTTCTCAATCACCATAAGAACATGCATTATCCTCTTCATATAATATTCCCTGATTTATTCTAAGGCTGTAATAATTGGTTTGCTTAAACCCTCAATTATTTTATCATGAAACACTTGACACATGTTATTAAGTAACACATCAGAAGTAGCTCTCCCTAAAGATAAACAGTAATAAACATGTATTAATTATAATTGTTTATACTGCATTAAAAAATACAAATTAACTGAAACAGATAGATCACTTACATGAAAAATGTGAACTTGACCAATGGATTGGTGGTATCTTACTTAACCAATCATGGGCTGGTTGATTAAGTTTCTTGAAATCAGCCATAGCTTTCTGAAATTGTACAACAATTGAGGCTGTTGCACATTTTCACAGATGGTCTTTGTAGGCCCTACCTTTCCATTGTAGTTTCATTTTCTCATGAATGCTTCTAATACAGAATATGTGTTCTGCATCTTGAAAAACTTCTGCTAAAGCTCTACTTATATCCTGCACAAAATCAACTATGTTTACTGTCTGTTTCAAAACAGAGAGACTTAAATTCATGAACAGATTAAGGGAGTACCTTTTCCATGTCAGTAATAAAAGTGATGCTTAAGATTGGCTCAAGTGCTATATCATTGGATAAACAATGAAGAAACCAAGTGCATGATCCTATGTTTTCTGATTCAACAAAAGCATAAGCTAAAGGGTATATACCATTGTTGCTATCAATTCCCACAACTGTCATCAGTTGACCATTCAAAGGACCACGAATTGGAAAAGCACCCTGCCTCAACAACGATCTCCCACACGCTTTAAATCCTTCCTTCAGTGCAACTTAACAAACATACACGTTCTTAAATTCTCTGGTTGGAAGAGCCTCATCTGGAGGTCGTTCCACATTCATCACCACTGTTGTATTAGGGTTTGTCTTCTGCAACTCTTGAACATAATCTCTCAACATGGTAAATTGTAGCTTGAATTGACCCCTGATGGCTGTTATTGCTAGGTTTTTGGCCCTTAAAACCTTCTGCAGGGACACTTGAAGCTCATATTGGTTGGTAAGTTGATTATGCACAAGCTTGACAGGAAGCTGTAGATTGGTTTCAATTTGTGCTGTAATTTTCTGTGAGATATAGCGAAGGTCAAAAGCTCTGACTTCCCTTGATTGCAAACAAGTGTTTGCTCATTATATGTTCTGACTGACCAGATACCGGTATTACCATTCCTGCCGACAAACAATAGCCATGGGCAGAGTATTTCTGAAGGGTCCTTTTTGCAAGAAAGCAATGCATTTATACCCCTTCTGTTTAATGGACTTCTAGATGGGCCTATATCCAGTCCAGGACCTTCACTTGGCCTTGAAAGTGGAACACAACCCCTACACCTGACCCTTATTCTTGTTTTGTCATTCTTCAAAAAAACAACTCCCTCCTAGTTTCTATTGAATGCTCTCTTACTAGGTTTTTGACTTCCCCTGCAGTAGCAAACTTCTGACTAGAATAGAAGAATGTGGTATAGACTCCATTTGCAAAGTCTGCCTGTTGGAAAGAAACATAGTCACTGCAAAAGAGATCATAAACCATCACAGGTAAATCATTTTCCAACTGCATGTCATCACTTATATTACTGGTTGTTCCTGCTTCACCTGACTCATTACTCTGACCTACTTGGACCATAGCAAGTTGTGCATCATTCTCCTGACAAGTGTTCTCTTCATTTGCTTGAATTGAATCATCAACTGCATTGCCTAAGTCACTAGTGTCACTCACTTGTAACAAAGTAACATCAACAACATGATCCTCTTCCATGTTATCCTGAGTCAATTGAAACAGAGTTACATCCACATCAGGCTCCTCAAACCTGTTATTGACATCAACTAGTGCTCTTCCTTCTTTGTCTAAGTGCTTCTCCTGAGTCAATTGAAACAGATTAACCTCAAAATTATCAGGCTCCTCAAACCTGTTATTGACATCAACTAGTGCTCTTCCAACTTTGTCTAAGTGCTTCCCCTGAGTCACTCCCAACAGATTAACCTCAAGATTATCAGGCTCCTTAATAGCATTGTCCTCATCGATAAGTACTAAAGCACGTTATTTACGCAGGTTGGCTAGCAAATGAGCAGTCTAAGGTGGAAAATACTGGCTCAATGTTTGGGAAATTGCTAGATTCACCAATATCATTGACGTCCATAGGCACTTGTGTAAGTTGGATAAAAGGATCTAGGGCAGGTTCATTATCTAGATCATCTAACACCAATCGTCTACAACAAGATTGAATAGCCGCAGTAGCAACTTTTCTCCTATCTTCATCCATCTCCCAAAACACAGTCTTAATTGATTGTGGGGACATTTCAGAAAGTTCTAATCTTGTCTTCCCTATTTCCACATAGACATCTATCAGCTTATGCTCTATGACAACATCTTTCAACAACTCAACATTAGCTACTTCACGCAAAGAAAACAAACCGTCGTGTTGGGTCAGTCCCAAATAGATCTTAGGAGCCTTAATGAACGTATAGCAAACCTGTGTAATCACAAGAAAACTATGGAGAACCTTTACTAAACTTATGTCCACGCGGAATATGAACACAAGAATTAAGAAGACAGTAAACACAAAGTACTTGATCCTCTATGGATCTATATTGAGTTACTAACAATGTTGTTGACAAGCGTACATCAACCCTAGCCGCAGGTTTCTTTTATACTACAAGAAACCCTAATTCTGCAGCTTACAAAACACGTAAAAGATATGCATTATCTATTCCTAATTTAACTCATGCATATCCTAACTAAATACTAATAATACGGAAACTACATATCCGCATAAACAATAATAACTATCAGCAGTAACTGCACTATCCGCAGTAACTGCACTATCAGCAGGAATACTAAAACTATAAGCAGGAACCCTTATCAGCAGGAACTCACTATTACAATAATTCCTAACAATCCTCCCCTAAACTTGAATTTGACCACGTTAACTTCAAGTTTCCAGATAGATCTTGAAAAGGCAAGAGGATTGAGGACCACAGCAACTGAAGCAAGAAAATGAACCAGCAGCAACTCCTAGAACCACTAGTATTAGCATGAACGAACATAGATCCATCAGCAACACCTATGCATCAGCATTAGAATCCAACATCAACAGTAACCTGAGTAGATTTGATGAGCCTTTACCAAGTAGCAACTCACTTTTGGGCTAACTGGTTCTTCAGTGGAATCATGTCATCACCCTGGTAAACCAATAACCAGTCCAACACTTTGAACGTGAATCAACGGTGTGTTGGAAAACCCTAATGGTTTTTGGCAAACCATCACAGCCATCAACGGATTTGACTTGTCTTTACCTGAAGTCGTTAACTCAGGACTAGTCATGGTATTCCACTGCCTTTACCACAAGCCATGAACTTGTGGGCTAGCCAACTCTTCATCGATGAGGACATGGTGAGTTGAGTACCATTAGGGGTGTAAACGAGCCGAGCCGCTCGCGAAAAGCTCGGGATCGGATCGGTAAAAAGCTCGAACGAGCCGAAGCAAACGAGCTCGAGCCCGAGCTCGAGCCTAATTTTGGGCTCATTTAATAATCGAGCTCGAGCCCAAGCTTTATACAAAAAGCTCGAGTAGGCTCGCGAGCCTAAACGAGCCCTAGAAATATATACATATATATATCGTCTATAATGATAAACGAGCTTAAAAGTAGTAAACGAGCTCGAGCTTTATGTAATTAACGAGCCGAGCTCAAAACATCATAAAATTAGTCGAGCCCGAGCCCGAGCTCGAGCTTGTGAAAATTTTCACGAGCCGAGCTCGAGCTCAAAGTATAAGGCTCGAAACGAGCTCGAGCCCGAGCTCGAGCTTTATATATATAAACGAGCCGAGCTCGAGCCTTAACGAGCTCGAGCTCGGCTCGGCTCGTTTCCACCCCTAAGTACCATACAAATTATTGGCAAGTTGTCAACCTTCCAACGGATTTGATGTCTCTTTACCAGAGCCGTTTGCTCATGGAGTAGCCAATGTTTGGTGTGTGAGACCAGGGTACATTGAAAACCCTCTGATTTTTAGTAAATCAACAACTAGCAATGGATTTGAGAATACTCACTAGAGACGTACCACCATAGCAAGTTAACCCTTTTGTCACTTAAGACATGGTGAGTTAAAACCATATATGAGACACAGCTGTACAACATGATCCTCAAAGAAGAAAGTTAGCAAACAAACAATATATACAATTTTTTTAACACAAAAATAAAAGATAAGAAAGAAAGAAATATAACAACATACCAGACTTTAAGAAGAAGAATCAGTAGAAGCAGCAATGAGTTTATCCTGAATACGTTTGACTAACTACTCTGCATTTACTGTATCATTTCCAACAAGAGCAGAAAAGATACCCAACTTCTTTTTCAGCATTTGCTCTATCATAGGTACAGACAAAGGATAGTTTTGATCCGAAAACATATAAACATAAACCCCAGACCAGGTCTGCACTACATGTACACTAGACAAAGGATAAAAGGTCCAACCATAAACCCTCCACTGATTCTGACCTTCCCAAATCCTAAACCCTGCACCATCCTGATAAATGAAATCAAACAAAACTTGAAGATCACCCAGCAACATTAGACCAGCACCTGTTGCATGATGAGATTCATAATGTTTGGACACCATTCCATAAAGTGCAATAAGATCTTGTCTGTCCAGAAAATTCAGTATCTCAGTAAGAAAAGTAAAATGTCGGACAGACCCATCTTTGCGATACACAGAGTTACATGAACCCAAACCACCAAGACCAGTAGGTGTGAGTTCCCATTTCACAAACATAGACCATACTACTGGTTCCTGATCAGAATCATCCTCCACAAAATCCTCTATAAAAGAACTGGCAGGAGCCTAAAGATCAAGAGAACCACCCTTCTTTCTAGCTATACTCTTCTGTCTTCTTCCAGAAATGAAAGAAAGAGAAGAAGCAGCAGACACATAAACAGGGGTAGCACCCTCCTCCTTTTTAGATGAAATAACTGGTGGATTTTGGGTAGAAGCAGGAGTGGACACAAGCTCTGGTGCATCAGTAGAAAGAACCTGTCCTCCATCAGTAGAAGTAGGTGGCACATCATCAGGAGAAACTGATGCTGCACCTCCAGTAGAAACAGATAAAGGAATATCAGCCGAAGACTTTGGAGTATTCTCAGAAGGAATATGCTGAGCTATATCTACTGGTGTCACCGAAGCATTATCAGGAGCATCAACAGTCTTTAATCTCTTAGGGTCAGAACCTTCCAGAAGAGATTGAGAACGTTTCACCCTGGCATAAGGATTGAGACCATCCTTCTCCAACCTTGTGAGAATTTTGTTATACTCTATGACCAACTGATCATCTGACAGAGTTTTCACAAAAGCCATAGACCAGCCAGTGTTGTAGACAACAGAACTCGTATTGTTCACAAATTCTCTCATATGTTTCCTCTGGTCAGCTTAAGAAAGAGGTCTATCCCTTTTTGCCTTAGCTTTTCTCTCAGCATCAGCCTTCCTTCTCCGTTTAACCAAGTCAAGTATATCATCAACATAGTTCTCAGAATCAAATGCACCACCCAATATAGATTGGGCAAGAGATGGATTGGCAGTGACATCCCCCGCCAGTTGATTCCAAGTGTCATCTGTAAATCGTAGAGCAAGATCATCAAGCTCTTTCATCCGCTGAGGTGTGACATCAGGAACTTTGTGAACCTGACTTCGAAACTCCACATCATAAGCAGCCTGAGTCTGTGCAGCCAATTTCGTATCACATTATGAAATCTCATGAAGTTTCAGTAGCCTAGCCTGTTCATCCCTATAAGCATCTGAATCCATGTCCTCATCTATTATTTCAGCCTTACCCTTATCTACCTTTGAAGTAGATATGAGCTCAATCCCAACAGAAGAATTCATTGGATCTGAGGGAATGGGAATGTCAACAGTATCAGAAAGAGGCTTTGATGCAGAAATCTCATCAGCAGAAATGGGTTCAGCAGGAAGCTTCACTGGTTCAGAAGAAACATTGATGTCAGTAGCAGCAGAAGAATCAGGAGGAACTACAGAACTACCAGCAGCAACAAACTCAGATGTTGGAACTGCAGTATGGATATTGACCTTCCTTGTGGTCCTTGTCCTTTTAAAAACCTGGACTTCTGGATCCTTCTGAGCTGCAGTCTCTCCCAAAGAAACATAGTCCAAAACATAAAGTGCATCTAGATCAATGTGTGACCTTTTTGTATCATGTTCCTCCTCTGAATCAGAAACTATAGCCCTGCTCCTCCTCTTATTGAGTCTATATAACACCCCCAAAATCGTAATGTGACAGCGGAAGGCTACTTGGGGTATTACTGTCACAATTCTCAATTTTTGGTCATTTCTCAAACTCTACATTCATCATACTAGTCATGCATGGGTTTTGCATTTCACATTAAACGCATAATTTCATATTAAATAAACCTTATCGCATAATAAATTATTTTGAACAATTGATACGATACTTCCAAAAATTTATCACAATATATTTTTATACTCATAATAAGTTTATAAAAATATTATTATTAGTTTACCCAATGTTTTAAATTTATTTCGTATATAAATTGTTATGTTTATATAAATTACGACGGTTTTCTTAAATTCAACCCGATAAATATTTTTTCACTCAAATCTTTCAAGAAATATATTTTTATAATTTTTATGACCTTAATATATTTTATCTTGACCCGTGAAAATTTATTTTTATTTAACGCTACCTTAAATATTCAAATGGGTACACAATTTAACACAAGTCTTCAAGTAACTTACATTTTATTATACTTATACATTAAATTACTACAAGATACTACTTGGTCTTCTTTTTCTTGTGATGATGTCAACCAAACACAATGACTTATTCAACTTGCCAAAATATCTCTTATGAGTATAAGTATTATATTCTTATACAAACACACACACAATCAATAATTCAAAGTGTGAAGACCAAAAGCTTTTCTCTTCTTTCTTCTCTCTCAAAAACCGGCCATCCAAGGAGGATCAAGAAGATCATCTCAAACTTTTCAAGACAAGTTATTTAACAATCTAGTATCACTTGTTGTATAGGTTTTGCAATAAAAACCTCAAGTGATTAGGAAACCCCTTTGTTCTCATAAACCTCATCAAGTATTCTTGTAAGCATCTCATGTCTATTTTTCATTTTTCATATTCATTTCATATCCATTTCATCATATTTGAGCAAAAACATGCAAGTCATATGATGTTGTACCACTTTTTCATTGATTTTCAAGGGTTATATACATCTAAATCATCCTATAATTACCCCTTGTTATATTTTAGTTTTGGTGATGTCTAGGAACCCATGACACCCTAATAAGGTGTATGGTAGGATTAGAATAGCTTTGGAGTTGTTTTGAAGGGATTGAAATAGGTTTAGTACGAGAAAAACTCTTTTCGACAAGTATATATAGTGGTCTGATCTTGTTTTGATTTTCTGGAAAATCCGACAGTAGGCACGAATTTTTGGCCTAGATATTTAGAAAATATACTTTAAAACGAATCCGTGGCCGCTTGAACGGATTAAAACGGAGCTATAACGAAGAAGTTATGAATTTTTCAAGTTTGACGAGGAAAACTATTAATTTCAGAAATTTCAGCATTGAAAATGTTACACCTTACGAGTCAAAAATGAGTCTTAAGCTTTATAAATTGTGTCGACTTATCAAAAATATATTAGTATACCTTGACACGAATCTAAGGATGTAGAAAACGGACTTGTAACGATTAAATTACACGCGATAAACCAAGTTGCCGTAACTCTATTCTATTAGCAAAATTAATATATTCTTTATTAAAAACATACTACGGCAACTAAAGGACCATGTTGGCGGACGTTTTTAACAATGATGTAGAACTTTTTATAACGTGATGTCTTCTAGTAAAAGTAAGTTCGCCTAGCATATTTTCCAAAATTCCAACCGTTTGTTGAGCGGAGTTGTAACGAATAACATATAGTCACTCAAACTTTGCCCAAAACCATCCTTTCAAACTATATTTTTGGACTAAAGTACAATACGTAACCTATATTTTTCTTTGTGATCGAGACCTCTAGGATGGAAACTTAAACACTAAAACTTTGAGATAATGATACAAGCTTCCCAAAACCGTTGAGTTCATTTCCTAACACTCGACGTGCACCATTTTACGACTAACTTTTCAAGGCCATTTTAGTCACTTTCATGAAAATTTCAACGACATTATTTTACGACGAAAAGTTATAATTTCACAATAAATCACTAAATGATTATCGTAGGATATCATTTCAACGTAAATACTTGTAAAGTATTTTATAATATGAAGAGATGTCATAAACATATATTTTGACGATAAACATTATTTCCAAAACGTACAAGTGGTATGGATATCATATGGAGTTGCATGCACGACATTGTTTCATGACTTATATTAGAGCATATCATTCATATTAGGTTGCGGATAGAGATCGCACCTCATTTCAGTATATCTACTTTTTTCACCATAATCATTGCATCGTGAGTTCGTAGCCCCACTTTTACTCGTTTAATTGTTTTACAAACTCTTCGGGGGAGATACATGCTCAACTACTTGTTTTTAATTTACATTTATATGAACTTAAATATCCTTTGTTTCACTCTATGTGTGCGTAAGTAGATTATGCCCGAACTAAATTGATCACTATATTATGAACGCTATTAGTTGAAACACTTTCCTTGATTCTGAACCCTTCGACATGTATATTTGAACTCTTTTAAATTGATTCGGACCCTTTGACATATAAGTGAACACTTTGGACTTGATTTGAACTTTTTGACACATAATTGAACTCTTTTAACCTGTAAAGAACCCTTTTGATATATTTTAAACTTGTTTGACGTGATTTTGAACGCTTCGACTATCTTGAACCTTTTGATATGTTTTAAGCTCTTTGACTGTTCTGAACTTTTGAACTCGACTTAAATCTTTGAACTTAATTACGAACTTTTGAACGGAACTCTTGAACTTAAATACAAACTTATGACTTGTTTGAACTTATTGAACCGTACGTGTTATGACCTTGACCTAAAGTCTCCTATGTTCGGAGCATCACTATAAAGTCTCCTATGTTCGGAGCATCACTATAAAGTCTCCTATGTTCGGAGCATCTCTATAAAGTGTCCTTTGTTCGGAGTATATCTTTGGGAAGAGGCACCCAGTATATCTTTGGGAAGAGGCACCCAAAGATATCTTTGGGAAGAGGCACCCAGTATATCTTTGGGAAGGGGCACCCAGTATAACTTTGGGTAGTGGCACCCAGCATAATTTGGTTTCATCAGAAGCATCATTACAAAGTCTCCCTTGTTGGGGCAGTGCAAAGTCTCCCATGTTTGGAGCATCCCTGAATTATTATATACGTAGTGCAATATTGTGAATTATTATGACCACTTATACTTCGACTATTAGACACACTATATTTTGTGCAATGGGTTGTGAACACACAGGTTGCAAGTTTTGTATGGGCGGAACTTGGAACTGAGTGGATTTACAATGCCTTTGCTTTGGGAGCTCATTTAACCTCGTGTGCTTGAACATAAACTAGACATATTTTGGCAGTGGGTTGTGAACACACAGGTTGCAAGTTTTGTATGGGCGGAACTTGGAACTGAGTGGATTTGCAATGCCTTTGCTTTTGTGGACTATTCTAAATGACCAAAACTTTGCCTTTGTTGCATGAACGCTCTTTAAAAGCTTTACTTGTTAACCAAACTCTATGAACTCACTCAACCATTGTGTTGACACTTTTAGCATGTTTTATCTCAGGTATCTAAGGCATTCTTCATGGCATGCATGTGGACTTATCATAGAGTCGCGGTGTCGACGCGTCTCACCTACATTTTTTTGCACTTAACTATCGTTTGATTGTAACAAACTTATTTTGGTATCTTGGAAATCTATTGGGGCCTATGTTTTGTAAACTCTGATTATTTTACTGAATCAAACGATATTTTCAAAACGACACTTTAGGTCGTCCAATATAACTGTGATTGTGATGCTATGACAGTCAATCCCCAGGAATTCCATTCCGCTGCAAAACAGGAATTTGGGGGTGTGACAGATTGGCATCGAGCTTCAGCTTATAGAGAACTAGGTTGCATCATTGACCCTAGACTATAACTACATCATCATAGCATCTCATCATATCATTATAAGTGCATACTCCTTATACATGCGAACTTATGACTCAACACCAAACATCATATGAGACGATTAGTTCAAGCATTGCATAGTTACTCCTAAATTATACATAGCCTGATCACCTATGTCTAATTCAGGAAGAATAATGCAATGAAGGGAGTAGTAGTCTCATATGTGTAAGCAATTCCGTAATCGAGCCAAATTTTCAAGAGATTTTCTTCAAACCACTTGTTTCCAGTTTGATCCGCGTGACAGTTCTTGTTTGATGAGTTGCAAAGATCAAGCTAGAAACAAGTTGTTACCTAAACCGATTTAGCCTAATCGTATGACAGTTCTTGTTTGATGAGTTGTGGGATTAAGTAAAAATCGGTTACCTAAAAGTCTTTTGAAAATTTTGCTCGAGAATGGGAAAGCTTGTCTCATCGAGCCTAATCATAAGGGAGCATGTCTTTAGAATGGGATATAGTCACGTTATATGCATGAGCATCGACATAATCATTTAGACCATACATGAGCATAAACTTTTAGAACCCTTGTCGCGTTTTGGGCCATAGTATCATTAATCGAATCACGAGGACGTGATTCCGCTGACATGGGAAGAATGTCACAATTCTCAATTTTTGGTCATTTCTCAAACTCTACATTCATCATACTAGTCATGCATGGGTTTTGCATTTCACATTAAACGCATAATTTCATATTAAATAAACCTTATCGCATAATAAATTATTTTGAACAATTGATACGATACTTCCAAAAATTTATCACAATATATTTTTATACTCATAATAAGTTTATAAAAATATTATTATTAGTTTACCCAATGTTTTAAATTTATTTCGTATATAAATTGTTATGTTTATATAAATTACGACGGTTTTCTTAAATTCAACCCGATAAATATTTATTCACTCAAATCTTTCAAGAAATATATTTTTATAATTTTTATGACCTTAATATATTTTATCTTGACCCGTGAAAATTTATTTTTATTTAACGCTACCTTAAATATTCAAATGGGTACACAATTTAACACAAGTCTTCAAGTAACTTACATTTTATTATACTTATACATTAAATTACTACAAGATACTACTTGGTCTTCTTTTTCTTGTGATGATGTCAACCAAACACAATGACTTATTCAACTTGCCAAAATATCTCTTATGAGTATAAGTATTATATTCTTATACAAACACACACACAATCAATAATTCAAAGTGTGAAGACCAAAAGCTTTTCTCTTCTTTCTTCTCTCTCAAAACCGCCATCCAAGGAGGATCAAGAAGATCATCTCAAACTTTTCAAGACAAGTTATTTAACAATCTAGTATCACTTGTTGTATAGGTTTTGCAATAAAAACCTCAAGTGATTAGGAAAACCCTTTGTTCTCATAAACCTCATCAAGTATTCTTGTAAGCATCTCATGTCTATTTTTCATTTTTCATATTCATTTCATATCCATTTCATCATATTTGAGCAAAAACATGCAAGTCATATGATGTTGTACCACTTTTTCATTGATTTTCAAGGGTTATATATATCTAAATCATCCTATAATTACCCCTTGTTATATTTTAGTTTTGGTGATGTCTAGGAACCCATGACACCCTAATAAGGTGTATGGTAGGATTAGAATAGCTTTGGAGTTGTTTTGAAGGGATTGAAATAGGTTTAGTACGAGAAAAACTCTTTTCGACAAGTATATATAGTGGTCTGATCTTGTTTTGATTTTCTGGAAAATCCGACAGTAGGCACGAATTTTTGGCCTAGATATTTAGAAAATATACTTTAAAACGAATCCGTGGCCGCTTGAACGGATTAAAACGGAGCTATAACGAAGAAGTTATGAATTTTTCAAGGTTGACGAGGAAAACTATTAATTTCAGAAATTTCAGCATTGAAAATGTTACACCTTACGAGTCAAAAATGAGTCTTAAGCTTTATAAATTGTGTCGACTTATCAAAAATATATTAGTATACCTTGACACGAATCTAAGGATGTAGAAAACGTAGAAAACGGACTTGTAACGATTAAATTACACGCGATAAACCAAGTTGCCGTAACTCTATTCTATTAGCAAAATTAATATATTCTTTATTAAAAACATACTACGGCAACTAAAGGACCATGTTGGCGGACGTTTTTAACAATGATGTAGAACTTTTTATAACGTGATGTCTTCTAGTAAAAGTAAGTTCGCCTAGCATATTTTCCAAAATTCCAACCGTTTGTTGAGCGGAGTTGTAACGAATAACATATAGTCACTCAAACTTTGCCCAAAACCATCCTTTCAAACTATATTTTTGGACTAAAGTACAATACGTAACCTATATTTTTCTTTGTGATCGAGACCTCTAGGATGGAAACTTAAACACTAAAACTTTGAGATAATGATACAAGCTTCCCAAAACCGTTGAGTTCATTTCCTAACACTCGACGTGCACCATTTTACGACTAACTTTTCAAGGCCATTTTAGTCACTTTCATGAAAATTTCAACGACATTATTTTACGACGAAAAGTTATAATTTCACAATAAATCACTAAATGATTATCGTATGATATCATTTCAACGTAAATACTTGTAAAGTATTTTATAATATGAAGAGATGTCATAAACATATATTTTGACGATAAACATTATTTCCAAAACGTACAAGTGGTATGGATATCATATGGAGTTGCATGCACGACATTGTTTCATGACTTATATTAGAGCATATCATTCATATTAGGTTGCGGATAGAGATCGCACCTCATTTCAACATATCTACTTTTGTCACCATAATCATTGCATCAGGTGAGTTCGTAGCCCCACTTTTACTCGTTTAATTGTTTTACAAACTCTTCGGAGGAGATACATGCTCAACTACTTTTTTTACTTTACATTTATATGAACTTAAATATCCTTTGTTTCACTCTATGTGTGCGTAAGTAGATTATGCCCGAACTAAATTGATCACTATATTATGAACGCTATTAGTTGAAACACTTTCCTTGATTCTGAACCCTTCGACATGTATATTTGAACTCTTTTAAATTGATTCGGACCCTTTGACATATAAGTGAACACTTTGGACTTGATTTGAACTTTTTGACACATAATTGAACTCTTTTAACCTGTAAAGAACCCTTTTGATATATTTTAAACTTGTTTGACATGATTTTGAACGCTTCGACTATCTTGAACCTTTTGATATGTTTTAAGCTCTTTGATTGTTCTGAACTTTTGAACTCGACTTAAATCTTTGAACTTAATTACGAACTTTTGAACGGAACTCTTGAACTTAAATACAAACTTATGACTTGTTTGAACTTATTGAACCGTACGTGTTATGACCTTGACCTAAAGTCTCCTATGTTCGGAGCATCACTATAAAGTCTCCTATGTTCGGAGCATCACTATAAAGTCTCCTATGTTCGGAGCATCACTATAAAGTCTCCTATGTTCGGAGCATCACTATAAAGTCTCCTTTGTTCGGAGTATATCTTTGGGAAGAGGCACCAAGTATATCTTTGGGAAGAGGCACCCAGTATATCTTTGGGAAGAGGCACCAAGTATATCTTTGGGAAGGGGCACCCAGTATAACTTTGGGTAGTGGCACCCAGCATAATTTGGTTTCATCAGAAGCATCATTACAAAGTCTCCCTTGTTGGGGCAGTGCAAAGTCTCCCATGTTTGGAGCATCCCTGAATTATTATATACGTAGTGCAATATTGTGAATTATTATGACCACTTATACTCGACTATTAGACACACTATATTTTGTGCAATGGGTTGTGAACACACAGGTTGCAAGTTTTGTATGGGCGGAACTTGGAACTGAGTGGATTTACAATGCCTTTGCTTTGGGAACTCATTTAACCTCGTGTGCTTGAACATAAACTAGACATATTTTGGCAATGGGTTGTGAACACACACAGGTTGCAAGTTTTGTATGGGCGGAACTTGGAACTGAGTGGATTTGCAATGCCTTTGCTTTTGTGGACTATTCTAAATGACCAAAACTTTGCCTTTGTTGCATGAACGCTCTTTAAAAGCTTTACTTGTTAACCAAACTCTATGAACTCACTCAACCATTGTGTTGACACTTTTAGCATGTTTTATCTCAGGTATCTAAGGCATTCTTCATGGCATGCATGTGGACTTATCATAGAGTCGCGGTGTCGACGCGTCTCACCTACATTTTTTTGCACTTAACTATCGTTTGATTGTAACAAACTTATTTTGGTATCTTGGAAATCTATTGGGGCCTATGTTTTGTAAACTCTGATTATTTTACTGAATCAAACGATATTTTCAAAACGACACTTTAGGTCGTTCAATATAACTGTGATTGTGATGCTATGACAGTCAATCCCCAGGAATTCCATTCCGCTGCAAAACAGGTAATTTGGGGGTGTGACAATTACTTAGAGGATCATAGTCATAAGTCATAGAAAACGACTCGAAAAGAGACGTTATTAATAAAAGATTGTTACCATTTCATAAAACTCAATGTTTTGGATCACAAATGAAAATACCACAAGTTTTGAAGTTACACAAAAGATAGTTCAAATATTTGTGAAATGATAACTTTATTTAAAACACCACTTCTAGCATCCCATGACGTCCACTCTGTGCCTTCATGATTTCCTAATTAGTACCTGAGATAAACATGCTTAAAAAGATCAACAAAAATGTTGAGTGATATTCATAGGTTTAATAAATGGTTGAACACAAGTAAGAGATGATAATTGCTTCGAAGACAATTACCATAGAAAACAGAGATTATTATTATGCACTAAGCTCATGACACCAAACTAACTGCATACACCTAATTACTGGTGTAAGTAATAAAATTGCCCCCAGATGAAATTGCCAATTCCATAGATAACCAAATATAGTGCGCCCCGATTATTTCCGATAACCGAGTCGGGGTCGTTAATTCCCATAGTACTATCCACAATATTCACGTTCACTCGCAAGTGATTAATGGTTCATGATAAAGGGGACTTTCGGCAGGCAACTTAGGCTATAATAATAATGATCAGGCAAGCATACATTTTAAGAAAAGACTTGTGTTCTAGTTTATAGCATGCATCTCCCTCGCGGGGGTTGAAAAACAAGTAAAAGCGAGGCTATGAACTCACCTTAGCAAAAGTATCCGAGTAGTGTAAAGATCAAGTAGTAGATGCACGAAGTACCGTCACGCGACCTATAATTAGTATAACCATGCTTTAGTTTCTATGTTTATATTTGACTTGACAACATATTAGAAGTTTTAAATTGTTGATGCTTGTGTGGCAGCGTTTAGGTTCAAGGGAGGTAGTAGGTGGTGTCAATTGATGACTCTAGGGAATAAGTAGGTAGAGTGATAAGAAGGTGTCGAGACGGATGTGGCGAAGACTTACGAATGGACAATCCCTTGTGGTAAGAACGCTCTTAGAACATACGTATGTAGAGGGTATGTAAATATGGTTTCAATTAGGATAGTATGCTATTTATAGGAAAAATCGGCAGGGTTTCATTTATATGTTTTTAATATATGGTTTTTGATAAATATAACATTATTGTAAAAATAACCTTCGTTTATGTAAGTATACATAATTATACATCAGTATCGAATTTATTTGTTTCATATATATATACCGGTTGTCGAAGTTTAGTTTATAAAAATGGTCGTTTCAAAATAGTCGTTATTTACCAAAAATATAAGTTATGCCTTATAAAAAAATGCTTTGTTTATATTTGTAAGATTATGGAGTTTTAGTTTTAAAATCTACCTAGGTTTTTATACATGTTTAACAAGTTCGGTTTTTGTTTGATGGCTCGAGGTAGACGCGAGTAATGGCAGCGAGGAGGGGGAAAGAGAAATGGTTTGGGCTCGATGTAATCTAGATGGACTCAAGCTTTTGGGCTGTGGCCCAACAAAAAGGTAATCAATACCAAACTTAGATATCATGGGCTTCGTGGCCCAGACCAAAGCCAAACGCACCCTGTTGAGAAATCAGTAAGGGAAGTAAGGCAATTTTTGACACTATGGTATTTTCGAATATTCAAGTTACTTTGGAGGACGCTTCGCGTATACTGCTAGGGTCTCGAGTTTTAATCTGGGGTGGTGTCGAGAGGTGGGAAGGTTTGGCAAAGATTTGGTTTCACTATATTTGGTAGCAACAGAAAACAAGGGTGCCTATCATAGGTAGAGTTTCTCGAGGGCGTGAGGTTTTTGTCGGGGTAAGCCATGTTAAGAGAACAAGTAGTTTTTCCCGCGAGACACTCGTGAACTAATCCTTGGTTCTAGCATACGAATACCCTAGCTAACAAGGGCTCAGTCCCGAGCCTAAGACTCAATCCGATACCTAACAGCAAGCTATGCTAGGTTTAGTGACTCGAGCTACTTAAGGAGTTTCGATAGTGATATCAGTACTATAAACATATGACGGGTCGCAATTGATGTGACCCTAACGAGATTTAACACATGACGGGTTCATGACATAATACACGTTCTTTTCGATGAGGGTGACTGTCACACAATATAATCACAACCATCACTTTACCCATTTTAACTGATTTGAGTACATCCATTGTTTCAACAAAAGTTAACAAATTTTTGATCACATATTTATTCGAAAGCAGAACATCATCAAGAAGCTTTCACAATTCAAAAACAAGAATAAAAACTTGCAAAATCCTTATGATGTCGATTTAACTAAATCACAAGAAGATTAATTCACACTTCCATAAATCATTTTGGTTTTATTAAATCTCACCACACAAGCTCAAGTCTAACAACAACATAAACCAATTTCAATGTTTGCCTTCTAATCGATGATAACAACATAGAATGTGTATTCCATTCATCAACTAATTCAAACCATCAAATCATAACATTTATTTATAACAATATTATTCAAGAAGAAGACTCAATGAAAATCTTACAACAAAAGAGAGGTGTCGCGAAGGAGATATCAAAAGAAATGCAAGACCCAAGCAACGAGACTCACTTCGAATACCAGCAACCCGACTAATCTTACAATCTAGTTTAAGTGATGTTAGAAAGAATGAGTATGAAAGAATCTCTTGTGACCCGCAGCTTAAATAGGGGTAAAGGTGGAAGTCTTGATCAATTCTTTCTTGGTCTCAGATGAGAAAGGGCCTCCTTTAGGTAACATCTCCAGGATGCGCAGGCTTTCACGTGTCACCCTTGGTGTTTTCTTCAGCCGTGACCCACAGAGACCAGAAACACAGATGAGGACCTTGATTCCTTGTCGATTTGCTTCCATGGTAAAAGCCAAGAGTGGATTCAAGTATGGTTTATGTTGACTTTGTGAGGTAGGGAAAGTAGTTTGGATGGTTTACTATTTTTGGAGGTGGGAGGAGTGTATATGGTGGAGGTAGAGAGAGAGAGGAGAACGATTAGGAAGGAGGAAGCAGAAGTGGGGCGTGTTTTCTGAGGAAGACAAACAAAAAGAAAAGATGATAAGGGGCGTGGGTTTGGAAGGGATAAGGGTAGGTTAGATTTTATTTTTGGTTTTTATTATTTGGTAAGTGTAGTTGTTGGGTTATTTTGAGTATTTATTTGGTATTAAGTGTATTTTGTATCCCGTTGTTTTAATTGTAAACGCATGATTTCAAACGGGAAAAATATAGCACCTATATTTTCAGGCACGTTTTAAATAAACTGACACGATGGTATACTTTCCGATTTCATTAATTCATTTCTATTTTTCATGTTTTCTTTTATTATACTGGTACGCGTGCGGACTCGTAAGACAAGAAAATTTTTTGTGAGACTGATTTAGCTATCAGTAAATATCAGGCATAGTTAAATAAGACTACTCGGAGATGCATAAATTTTATGCAATAAAAATGAAATGTACATGTTAAAATGCTTAACTTAGCTCAAATAAGTTTTGATAAACAATCTAGTTCATTAATATGAAGATTAAAATAGTGAAATTTTACAGGTGGCTACAGTCTAACCTCCAAATCAGTTACCCTTTGAAGCAATTTAACCAGAGCACCACCCAGAGTCTGCTTAGTTTCCTTAAGCTCATTCCTTGTTTCTGTCAGCTGAGCCTCCAAGTCATCAACCTTCTTAGAATACCTGTCAAGTAAGCTAGACATGTTCATTAGTATATCAGGATCCTCAGCTACACCAGCAGAATTGGAGAAAAGATAAATCCTTCTGTACATAACAGTGCATCAACAGTCTCCATACTTAACCTTTATTTATCCAAATACCTACCAAGTAATTACAGCCATAATTTTTACCTACCAAAGATTCCACCGTTACTATGCCTATTTAACCAACCTCTTGCCTCACAATATACATCAAACCAAATAACCCTTACATCAAAGTCGTTTTCCTACCACACCACCATGAATAACTCTCCCAATCATCCCATTGAGATATCTTCAGACTCATCTGAGAGTGAGTTTTGGAATCACTCCTAAACTAGATTTCAAGTGTTAGTAATTAATATGTAATAGTTAGCTTAATTATGGCTTTTATGTTTGTTATTAAGCTTAGGCTTATGTAGAAGGCCCATAAGCCTAGGTCCAAGCCCATAAAGGAAAGGATGGGAACTTGGTGTGTTGCCCTAGTTCCCTCCTATAAATACTCTTGTAAACCTTCTATTGAAGGTTGGTTGTTCACTTTCATCATACACCTACGCATAACCTTTCTTCATATCTTATTCGTGTGTGTTTGTTATTGTTCAACCGATCATCTCTTCCTTATTTCTTCTATTGATGCTTGTGTTACTAATATGGGAACCTAACAGTGGTATCATTCGCCAAATAGTTGGGTGAAAAGGTTTTGTTTTTGAAGTTATTTTGGTCTTACGCATAACTCACGGTTCTTAACCTTTGTTACGCTTAAAAACTTAATTTTTACACTTTTCAATCCAAGATTCTTGTACTTTCAACGTTTTTAGGTGTTAAAATATCTATTTTTGGCAAAAAGTTTCGAACTTTACGTGTATTTCCTTGATTTTAAGCTTGTTTTTATATGTGTATGCTTTTCTACGCGTAAGGTGTTTCTAAGTTTTGGATCATCAAGTTTCACACTTTTGTATTATTTTGGTGATATTGAAGCTGTTTCATCACTAAAATCTGGTTTAGAAACGTCTTTGGGCAGAAATCAATTTTTGGTTACTTTCTACGCGTAAGAAAACCCTAATCTTACGCGTAACTCATCCTTGGTTTGATCTTCAGTTTTCGTGGTTTACTCAGTGTTTTCTTGCTTGGATAAGCCTGAAAACACTTCGAATTTGGATATCCTTTACACTGTGATAGTGTAAAAGATTTTTTAGGCAAAACCCTAATCTTACGCATAAGCTCAAACTTATGCGTAGAACTCTTTACGCCTAAGATTTTTCTTACGCCTAAGCCTTGTCTTACGACTTTCTGTTTACGCCTAATATTAGTGTTTCTCATTTCTTACGCGTAAGCTAATCCTACGCGTAACTATTGCTTTTACGCGTAAGTTTGGTGTTTTTACGCCTAAGTGTTACTTTGCCTAAACTTGGTTTTTTCTACGCCTAAGGATACTTCATCAACAACGTTTCATTCGACTACAAAGATCCATTTAACAACACAAGTTTTCAACATGTCACAACCACCATACTCTAGCTACTTTCCTTATACTTATAATCAACAACAACAACAACTAAGTCCACAACATCAACAATTTAAACAACAACAACAAATTTATCAACAACAATTCAATCAACAACATTATCCACAACAAGGAGCAACTCCACCTCAAATGGTTCAACCACCACCTAGTCTTCAAGTAAAACCTTACACAAACGTTTACAATCAACATCCATCAAGGAATACTATGAAGGAACCGACTTGGTTTGCAAAGATGTGTGAAGCTTTAAGTAGCCAACAATCAATTCATGAGGCAGGATCACTTGATAGACCTCCAATGCTCACTCCCGGAAACTACGATCAATGGGTGATTAGGTTCTTTAGGTTTTGTGATCTAAAGAAGACACATGGAAAGTTCTTAAAGAAGGTTATCTTGGAAGGTCCATTCCAGATGCCTATTGTCGTTACACCCGGAGATCCAAATGTTGTTCCACCAAGAGATGATCTCACAAACATTGCAACTGTTACTGACCTTTCTGGTGATGAACTTCTACACTACGAAGTTGATGAGCTAGCAATGCAATATATCCTTTTAGGATTACCAAACCCAATTCTTCGAAGTGTTGATGCTCAAAAGACAGCAAAAGCAATGTGGGAACATATTCATCTTCTCATGGAAGGCACTGCACTCAATCAAGAGGATATGGAATCCAAAATTTTCTTGGCTTATGAACTTCATGATTGAACCTGGAGAGACACTAGAATCTTATCATCATCGATTCTCAGACATCATCAATGATTTGGATAAACACAACATCATCATGCCAAGAATTGCAGATACAAAGTTCCTAAGTAGTCTTGGTCCTGATTGGGAGAAGTATGTCATTTTCCTCCGTCAAGCGAAGAATCTTCATCATGCTTCATACGGATTGTTGTACGACTATTTGAAGCCTCATAAAAAAGAAGTTGATAAGGAAAGGGTTATCCGTGGCCAAACTGTTTCACCTTCACTTCCGGATAATCAACAACTTGCTTTGTGGGCTCAAACTAGTTATCCTCCTCAACCAGCTCCTCAACCAACTGCCACAATCACACCATATGATCCGTCACAGCAACAATCTCAACAAACTTAATTGGTTCCATACAACAACAACAATGATCAAGCACTCTACCGTGAAGCTAATGAGGACTCAGATGCTTTCGATGCATTGCAACAAGGATTTGTTATGATTGCTAAAGCTTTTGGCCGTTATACAAACAAATCCAACAATCGCATTCGTTCCTCATCAAACACAAGGAATCAGGCTGTTGTGAACAATGGACCAGTTGAAGTTCAGAATCGTGGTTATGGTCGTCAGATGGGCAGTGGTCAAGGGTTTAATGCTATGGGTAGGAATAACATGGGTGCTCCAAAACAACAGAGAGCTCAAGTGGTTGAACAGGGTAATGCTCATAATTGGATAAATGGTCTTCGCTGCTACAACTGTAATGAGAAGGGACACCTGGCTAATGCATGCCCAAAGCCGAGGACTAGGGGCAGTGCTTATCACAAGGAGGCTTTACTTTTGGCTCTTAAGGATGAAGCTGGTGGAACTCTCACAGACAAAGAACAGAGCTTTATGGCAGATGCACACTCAGATGATGATGTGGAGGACTTGCAGGCTAATGCAGCAGTGATGTTGATGGCACAAATGCAAGCTCTTCACATGAGTGACACAAGCCCAGTGTATGACACTGATGGCTTGTCTCAGGTACCCAAACAAACCATATTCATCTCTGATCTAATATCTTTGACAACATCTGAATCCGGTGAGGCTCATAATGTTCAAAATGAGTCGTCCACATCTCATTCTGACAATTCTCAACTAGACCCCGTAGTTACATTTGACGATCAAGATGATCTTATGGTTACCTTTGATACTCAAATTGACTCCGTGGTTATACTTGAGGATCTGAATAGTGATCATGTTGTGACTCACGTTGAACACGCTGAACTTCAGCCTAGTCCAGATGTTGATCTCTTAATTAAAGATTATCTATCCCAAATGGATGAATGTCGTTCATTAAATCAGAAACTACACAGTAAAAAGCAATCTGTAACCAGGGATATTGAATGCTTAAAATGGCAACTCAGTTTTTCAAAACTCAAGAAAACCGTGAAAAAGGTTTTGAAGCCGCTTTTGCTAAATCACATCAAAACGAAAAATCTTTAGAATGACAGATTCGTGATCTAGCCGCATCGAAGAATGCTTTGTTGTCTCAAATAGAACAACTGAAACATGAACATAAAAAACAACTTAACGCTCTTACTTTGGAAACTCAAAAAGCCAAGGCTGAGTTGTTAACTTGTCAAAAACAGTTCTCTGCGTACAAAAAGCATTCAACGAAACGAATAGATGACCATCTTGAAGAAATTGTCGGCTTACAAAACAAACTCAAAGAGTTTCGAAATGTTGTTTACAAACATGGTGAGTCAATCACAACTATTCAAAAGTTTACTTTAAAACCCAATCCAATTGGATATGGACCGAATCTTGCTGATTACAAACCACAACTTTCAACCAAAGCATTCAAACCAAATCCTGAAGTTTCCAGTGCAGAATATAAAATTGATGATTCTGTTATAAGTGTTGTGGAATATAATCGTCAGAGGAATTAGATGCGAGAAGACGAGAGTTGATCGAAATTAGAAAATGTTGTTTATAACAAACCATTTAACTATTCAAAAGCTGTCACTTTCGTCACACCAATGGATTCTTCTAACACACCTCGGATTATCACAAAAACGTCTGAGTCTTCTAATGTTGCTCCCCAACCAAATTATGCACAAATTTATGGTCCTTTACCTTCACTCAGTGAAGTAAAATCAAAACTAGAAAATCGTCAAATTCTTAGATATTTTGACATTTTCACTTCTGACCTCAAACTTTTAGAACGTGAGATTGAATTTCATTCTCAAATAAAAGTTGAACATTTTCAATAGCCTCAGTAGCGAGAACAAAGAGATATTTTTCAAAAAAAGAATTTTACCCCATGTTAAAATTTTGAAAAAGTGTGCATTGTATTGGGAAACGGAATTTCATAAGGAACTTGGATTGATGAAAGTCGTTTTCGAGAAAACAGAAACATCTATTTCTAATACAAAACCTAAAAAGAAAATGTTACAAAAAGATGTTGATCGACTCTTGGAAGATGTTATCTGTGCTGATATCCATAATGTTGTGTTATTGCATTCTTTGCCATATGCATCTGATTATATCTCTGCTGATTCTGTTGATTCTGTTGAAATTGTTGAGAATACTGATAATGTGCATCAGATCGAGTCTTTAAAAGTTGAAAATGAATGACTGATGCATGTTTTAACATCAGGTCTTAAATTTATAGTGTCTCGTTATACCTATGGTCTTCCCTAGTGCACTAACGGGCAGTGTACCCGGTCGTTTGTAGTGTAGTATTCGGTAAAACCGAGGTCGTCCCAAGAGCTACGAGGATCGGAAATTAACTTAAGTCTAAGTCACGATTTTAAGATGGTTTTGATATAGAAATAATAAATCTAACTAATAAAACAAGGAAATAAAGGAAAGCAGATAAAGGCAAAAGATGTGATCAATGAAGGAGAGTGGTGCTAACCTAGTCAATCCTCCTAGCCAGTTATGTCTACGTCTACTTACTTCCAATTACTTCAGGTGGGGTCAAAGTCGAGAGGACAACATTTGGTCAATTCGCCCTAACCTATCAGCAAAGATGTCAACACAGGAGAAATCAGCGCGACCGTCATATGTCCTGTTGTTCCTGGTCCCCTAAGCGAAGTCATTAAGTACCGCTACATGCTAGATTTATAATAGTGAGTGCCCGGCCGTTAGGAACTTAGACACTCACCCCCTAATTCTTAAGTTCATCCAAACGATAGGTGATCAGTTGGTCAAATCGCACAAGTAGAAAGGGTCGTCAGTGGTCATATCTTACCCTTCCTGCTCATCCGCTCACCTAGGGTCAGTTGGTCATATCTCCTAGGCAATTGGCCTCTACCGCCATTCAAAACTACCGAACCAAGGGTGGCTACCAATAAACTATGCATGCATACACTTAGAAATAATTATACGAAAGTAATATAAACGTAAACAAAACAATTAAGGAATCATAACTAGGCCAGCACCGGGGTGCTTAGCCAAACATATAATAAATCATACCAACAAAATGAATAAATCATAAATTGAATTGAACATAATGTTTGATACAAATTACTTGATGTAGAGCTAATAATGATGATGATTGCGAGTGAATTCTTCCTTCAAAACTAGCTTCGGACTGCTGGAAAATACCATGGAGTGGTGCCCTAATCGACCCCTGGGAGAGGGGTGAAGAGAGATACTGACAAATGCAGATTTGGGGCTGTATTTATAGGCCCCGACATGGTTACGGCGTAACCTTAAGTGCTAATTACGCCGTAACTAAAGTCGGCGCAAAGAAATCCGGATCTCGAATAGTTACGTCGTAATTAAATTCTTTAGTTACGTCGTAACTAAAGTTACGCACTAACTAGAATTGAATTACGTCGTAATTTAACAATCTCGTACTTTTTAATATCATCCAATTTTCTTTAAACTTATTTACTCTTGTTGACGCTTTTAGCCCCTCATCGTACTTCATATTTTTATAACAAGTCCTTGAAGTAAATAAACTTCATATGAATTGTCACTTTTAGTCCCTGATCGTACTTGTTATTTTTACTTTTTATCCTCGGAGTAAATATTATCTTCATTTAGCCACGGGACTTCAACTCCTTAGCGCCCAAGTAAATAATTACGGAGTAATTAAATTACCGAATTACGCCGTAACTCTTCAACCATATATTCATATCCGCTCCGTAATTATCTCTACGGCGTAACTAAATTGCCATGTTACGCCGTAACCTTCATAAAAATAATTACGACGTAACCATAAGAGATGGTTACGCCATATCCTTCAAAGCTCATATTTACGTCGTAACCTTATTAGCTAGTTACGGCGTAATCTTCACATAAAATCCAAAGGCCCTCGTAAATCAATCTTCAGAACATAAACTTGGCCTTTTATCACTTCTTTTTCACTCCAACTCCTCATTAATCCTGAAATGCAAATATGAACGAATATGAAAGAATTAAGTACCATATTAATGCAAATGAGGCCATAAACACGGGAATTTGATATATAAAAGATCAGGCTAATTTGATGTTATCAACGACTGTTAAACGAACTTTCAAATGCAAAACGTCGTCTTCAATGGTGTCAAAAAGATTGTCAAAATCGTGAACTTGCTTTGCAAAACAAAATCAACCAGTTGCATTCCAAAATGTTTAATCCAAAATTTGAGCAACTGGATGATCAAAACGCATCTTTGAAATGTCAAATCACAAAATATGAACAAGAACTTGAAAAAGTTAAAACGGAATATGGTGTCATATTTGATTTACTCAAACAGACTCGTGATGAAGCATCAAATGAACTTGATCATTATCTTGCACACACTAAAGAAGTCATGAACTTTTCTGGAAATCTTCGTTCTGAAAATCAAGATTTGGTGTACACTATCATTAAGTTAAGGGAGACGTTAGGAAAATATGAACAAGTTCAGCATAGCATCATTAAGAAAATTGCACCTGTTACACTTTGCAAGCGTGACCTCAGAAGCCTACTGACAAAACACAAGATACTAATGTGCTTCCCTCTACTGAAACAGGAATAGTTGCCTCTTTTCCCAACGTCCGCACTTCACAGCCTAGGAGCAATACAAGGAAGAATAGGAAGTTTTGACCTAAGAAAAGAAAAATAAAGAATGCTGAAGTAGAAGAACACCCTAGAACTTTGAATAAGACCCGAGTTGCACCCACTTTAGATATTGCGTCTGACAAATGTAATGGAACAAGTGTTGTAACGAATCTTTGAACCTTTAAGCTTTTGATATTAAGTCTGAAGCTTCTTGTGTTATATGTCGTAAAAGTATGCTTTTTGATTGTCATGATAAATGTGTTGCTAAGGCTATCTTGTCTCGTTTATGGAATCCTAAGAAACGGAATACCTCTAGGCCCACTAATGCTTCTAATTCTGTGCTTGGTAAACCGTCCTCTTTAGATTCTAAGAAACGCATTGATGTCCCTGTAGTTCCAGTATCACCTCCAAGGAATGTAGTACCACCTAGTGAATTCACTAAGACTAAAGCAAAGACTAGTTGGAGATGGCAGAAATGGATTCATAATACACTAGGATTTAAATGGATGCCTAAAATCATTGATGTGTGTATTTCGACTATAACTGCTTCGGAACCCTCTAACTCTTCGTGTTCCACATCCACTTCTATTCCATCTGTATCGTATGTGTGTATGCAGGTGATACTGAGATCATCCTTGGATTGTTGATAGCGAATGTTCCCGACACATGACAGGCAATCTTAAACTGTTATCAAACTTTGTTGCAAAGTTCATTTGCACTGTCAGATTCGGGAATGATCACTTCGCCACTATCATGGGCTACGGAGATTACATCAATGGAAACATCGAAATTAGCAGGGTTTATTATATGGAAGGTCTCGGTCTGTCACAATTTTCTGTTGGTGGATTCTGTGATGGAGATTTGGAAGTTGCTTTTCGGAGAAAACTTGTTTCATTAAGTGATCTACAAGGAAACGATCTTATGTCCTGGTACTGCAATTCAAGTTACACAATCTCAATGCAAGACATGATTGCTTCATCTCCCAATTTGTCTACTTTCAAAGGCAACATCAACAAAATCTTGGCTATGGCACCGACGTCTCTCACATTTAAACTTTCAAACCATAACCAACCTTGCTCGATACAAACTTGTTGAAGGTCTCCCGAGATTCTGGTATTCTAAAGATCACCTTTGCTCTGCGTGTGAACAAGGGAAAAGCACTCATGCTCATTTTCCTTCAAAGGTGGAACACAACTCTCAGCATGTGCTTCATCTTCTTCACATGGATTTGTGTGGCCCGATGCGTATGCAAACGATTAATGGCAAACGCTACATCCTTGTAATTGTAGATGACTACTCAAGATGGACTTGGGTCTACTTTCTTCGAAGCTGTAAGATATAACTTTTCACATACACATCATAACATTAACACAAGGTAGCATATAGATGGAATTCTAGAGAGAGAAAGTTAGAGGTTTAGGGAACTTAGTGAGAGAAAGTGAAAGATATTATTATGAGCTCCAACTCTCTACCTTGGGAGGTAGAGAGTATTTATAGTCTTACATTAAAACGCCACACATGGGCGTGGATCAGGCATACATGGGTAAAGACCCGTCCGTCCTCCACGGTGTTACTTAACTAAATACTACTTAACTAAATATTACTATGACTACGAGCTTTCTAACGATTACATATACTTGAGGTGACCGACTCTTTAATACTGGGAATTTCTAATTCCTAACAATCTCCCCCTAAGGGAGGTCACCTCAAACATATACTAAAATGACATTGAATACAATCCGATATTACATTAACAATTGATCTTGCATTCTTGATGTAGTACTTTGCTCCGAAGCTCGTAGTCATTGATTCTACTCATTGCATGTTTGGTTAATCCAAGTGGAGGTCATTTTCTTGATCCACGTGATAATAATGTTGAGCCGACTTTTGAGATCATCGGCTAGTAGAAAATCTCGATACATCCATTGTGGTGTTGGTATTATGTGATGTTGTGACATTCGGACCGACATGCTCACATTCTGGATCATGATATATTCTCATCAGAGTAGCGGAAGCATTTGTTGATTCATGATATTGGCAGCAGCGTAGAAGAAGCATGGAGTAAAAATATCAGAGTCATTGATGCACCAATCATGATTTCTTTTGAGATGAATGTGTTAAGTGAGCATGCGGCTATGGATTGACCGCTTCATTCTGATCAGTTGCAAACGTCGGGGTGTACCTGCATAAGGCAGTTAGCAATAAAGCGCACGAAAGTGTCTTTGATCACTTTCGATGAATTGAGGTACACGGTCCACGGTTCCCCGTTGATCGATACAAAGTACTGCTGTGATCGGGTATAATTCAAGAATTTCCTTGACAGGGTTTCAGTACGTGCTCTAGCCGTTCTCAAACCGGAAGCGTCTCAAAGAAGACAACACGAGTGAGTGAACCAGCGAATTTCGTCCACTGATTGATTGAAAAGAGATTTGAAAAACAATCGTGTATTGCTCAATAGAAATTGTTTTTGCAATATAACGAAGGTTTTAATGAAAATCAATTATCAATCATAAAACACCTTTTGATTTTGAAAAATTAGTACGACGGTCGTCATGCTAATGAAAAGAGTTTTAAAGTACAAAGACTGGTTTTTCAAAGGTATCCGTCAATCCCTAACTTTGAACCGAGGATTGATTCAAGAGATTGAATCGCCCCATTGTTTCTGTTCGGTTGTCACATGGTTGATCCATATAATAGATCTCACATGCCACCTACCAGAGCTTGTTTGATGTTGGCTCCAGAAGGCTTTCCATCTTCATTGTGAATATGTAAACACATCACTCGGATGTTACGGCAATACCACAAGGATAATGCGTAGGACTCAAGATATAATCTCTCTTTCCACATTGTGTGAAACAGAGAGTCTTCATTGAAAGTGTCCTAATGAGATTTATTGATGATCTCGTGGCTCTAGACTCAATTTGTGCATATTTGGATCCTATATGGGAGACTAGGGAGAGGGTCTCCTTCTTCAATATCAACAATCTCTAAGAGAAAGTCGATAGATAATGTCGGTTCCCGTGAGAATGAAACAAGTCCTTTTAAGAGGAACTTGAGTGGTTTGGAAAGTTGAAGTGCGAGGCGTCACTTGGGTCCATGACGTCTTGTCTTCAATACCGATGTAACCACCAGTAGCATATGAATTGAACCCGGTATTCGCCCTAAGGTTGAATAAATGGAGGGCTATTTGTTTTCACCCTTTTCTCATTCAATTCTTTTTAATTCTTCAACCCCTTCGGTGCTTACCGAGACTTCATAGCTAGAACCTTGTTGGGTTTATTCCAGTACTAGCTCGGTCTTAGTCCGACTCTTCCCATATCTCATTTTTCTCCTTTTATCATCATACCTAAGAACTCTACACTAACTAGTGGATAGTCCTGGGTAGATCCCTCCGGTTCTGGCGGATCATGGGAACACATACCTAACCTTATCATCCTTATATCACCATACATAATGTAAAGTTGGTCGGTCTTTTTGGTATTGTTCATCTGCCATTGGAACCAATTGAAAACCATTTGAAAATCAATCCGGATACTTGTGATATATTATCAAAACATTTTGTACCTGAATTGTTTTTGATATTTTTAGAATAAGTGCTCCCCTCAACATGTGCATCAAATGTTTGAAATTGTTTTGCACACGGAGGCAAGAGGAAGAAATTAACTTCTTTGTTTACCATTTTCTAAAAATATCACCATCACTTCCTTGATCAAATCAAGTAGATAAAGCATTTCCAGGAAGGATGAGGTTTCCATGAATTTGCTCCCCCTCAATATGTGCCTCGAGGTTTGAAAAGAGTTTTACACATACTAGAGGGAACCAGCACATTGAGATAAATGATCACTTTTCAAATCATAGGTTTAAGATAGATGCTCCCCCTCAACATGTGCATGGAAAATTTAAAATCGTTTGTCACATGTGGGAAGGATAGCATGTACATCCTTATAAAACCATTTACCTAATTATCAGTTTAAATCTAGTTTAAATCACACATTCTCCCCCGATCACAATTATCAAATCATTTGAGATTTGTGATCTCTTATTGATTTAAATTGATTTTGAAAGCTTTTAAGGAGAATTGTGACTTGATTATGAAAGCGTTTTAACCGATAATGATCGGATTTTAAGACTTTAAACTCCATTGATAAACATGCATGTATATCTTTTGAAAACAATTTAATGCCAAATAACTTTTTAATTTAATTGAAATCATTCTCCCCTCAATCAATGACATAGGTTGTTGATTGAGAGATAGAGATTTTGACAAATAAGTCCTGATGATTATCAAAAATGGAGACCGAGTTATTTTTCAAAGCATTTAGTTTTCAGCAAATAAATATTTATAGAATCAGAGCATGGACTTAGAAAACATGATAAAAACATGGCTGTTCTTTCTTTTAAAACCGGTTATTGCACGAAAATGACAATAAACCATTGTTTCTCCTTCTCCCAAAAATAATTTTTTGATTTTTTTTTTTTTTGGAATTCGAACAACATCTAAAGTCCCGTGTCATTCTTTGAATGACAGCACAAAGACCGTAGATATTATCGAACTGAGAAAAACATGACAAATTGACAATATTTTTTGAAGATTTTTCGATTTTTTTTCAGATTTTTATGGATTTTGAAAGTTTTATATTTTTCTATTTGATTTTTGATGGTTTTATAATTTTGTATTTTGTTTTTCAAATAAATATTTACAAGAGATAAATTAGTTTAAGAGAATGATGAAATGAGTACCTAGATAAAGATATCGTTCAGCACGTTGTAGAAGAAAGGAATCAACATCTCTTAAACTTTCGCCACCAAAGCATTCGAGGCTTCTAAGAAAATCGTCTGGACATGAGCCTTCTCAATTTGAATCTTTGATAGCTTCCCCCCAAACCGACAAACATCGAATAAAGACCATTTCCCTAAGAAGTATAGTTGAATACAAAGCGGTCTCATTGATTGAAGCTCAGCACCACGAAGAACACGAGAACACGAAGTACAAGTTGAAACATTGATCGTTTCAGTGGTTATCAAATCCGGATTAACTGATTACGACCGATCACATGAACTGCTTGTGCATCGATGTACACCTTACTCTTCGAGATTGACCGAGCTTGTCTATTTAGGGGAACAATATATCAACATCTTCATTTTACCAAGTGCATTCCGGTTATATAACATATAACCAATCAGCACATAATGTACACATGTACCCAACAAGAGTAGAGACGATGACATCCATGTAACATGTTGAGTCACTAATCATCTCTGTGGATGTCAACTCTGAAATAACTGAATTAGCTCGATCAAGTGAACCTGTTGTGCATATAACCAGGAAGCACTTTTCATAAAACCGTATATAAGATGTCGATAGGCAGTATCATCTCACGTTCCAAATATTCTTATCACATTTCTTCCAAGCGAACACGAAGTAACATAATATATCCATAAACTTGAAATCTTGTGAGAAGAACTCAAATAGCCCAAATGAATCCTGTGAGAATCAATTGCTACATAAACTCTCTCTGACTATCTTTATCAACCCATATGTAGACAATTTGAAGTGACCCTTTGTTTAAGAAAACCCAATATACCAAACTTGAAACGAAGTCGAATTCCCGTATTTGTGTCTTAAGCTTGCACTTAAAGATGGAAGAACGGTGTCGAGAATTTATGCACCAAGCAAATCTCTTAAGTACTCAATACTTAATTAAAGTATGAGACATTAACACCTCTTGCGATTATCCACAACGTAATATACGCGTGACACTGAGTAAAACAACGTAACTCCTAATAGTGATAGTTAACCAGGTCTTCAACCATCCACCTCGACTGCTGGTAACTAGATAACCCAAGACTTCAACTCTAATTCTTAAGCTCGAGCAAGTTATTAAATAAGATCACGCCTTTGTGAACGTCAACTTCAACCTCAAATAAGTGATAAAAGAGTAACTTCGGAGTAATCAACTTGTGTCAAATGCCCAACATGTGAATAAACATACAACCGGATGTACATTCATCCACTGAATGAACCAGGAACAAATGATGCCTCAACATCAATGTATTCTTCCTAAAAGTATTCATGTAGAGACGATCGGAGGATACACCAATAACTTCGGCGGATGAGGTAGACATTTTCCTTGACGTTCATGTGGTTGATTTATAGCATGCACGATGTGAGGAACAATAATCCATGAAGATTTGGCAAAGGAATACCAAAGAGTGGATCATTATTCATGAACAATAATCCGTGAAGATTTGGCAAAGGAATACCAAAAAGCGGATCATTATTCATGAGTGCAACTGCAATATTATGATAATCATTATCAACGCCTTGAAGAATAACTGGAGATAGGGCTTTTTTTGAGTAGTCGTTGAGTTGTACTTCTTTGATGATCATCAAACATATCTTGAACTCATGAATCACATATTCTTTTATGATCATCAAATATTGTCCGCTAGCGGTTTTGTAAATACTCATCAAACATATCTTGAACCAATGAATCCCAAACAATAAATCCCATTTATCCTTATTGAGTGAAACATTAGGCGTTGGAGGAGAGTCATCAAACTTTAAGTCGTATAACCATTATTCAAACATCCATCATCATTTAGTATATTCACTCTTCTCCCCCTCAAAAATTGCATCCGAAGTTGCCATTTTGATTTAGCAAGTGAATAAGAATATACATTAATGAATGTAGATCCACTTGATGACTGAATGAGCATGGGAGAAACATGAAGCTTGTTGATGAAGAATGTCGATGAGAATGGTCATAAACATGAAGATTTCTCTTCTTACGAAGATAAAGCGCCTGAAGCAAGTACACTTTTCTTTTCTTTGAGAATCACGGGGACAGAGAACTGAAGTGTTATCTGCAACATAATCACCATAACCCATAATTGCACGAAATGATTACCGAATCTAATTGTCCCGAGGCTGAATTGTGCTCACAAGCAGAGTCATTGTTTAGAGCAGTCATATGTTTAGAGCCGCCCGAATCCAAATACCAAGAAAGATTTGAACGATCTGCTTTGGACAAGACGAAGACAGAGAATTGGAAACATTGGATCCCCCGTGCTCAAGAATGGGGTCCACTTTTGGTTAGTAACAAACAATCTTTGAATCAGCAGAAACATCCATATCGGAAGTGCAATGGTCATTGTCACTAGGAGCTAAACTAGTAGAAGCAATCGGACTTAGTCGGGACATTCAAAGTTGTGCTTAATGGGAATTAGTTCTACCAGTTGGCTTCCAAACCTTAACAGGCTACTCTAGTGGGCATAGTGGATCTAGTTAAGGGGCAAGGTTTGCCATTCGTGAATATTCGACTTATGGCCAAAAGGTATCCTTTGAAATAACCTATCATTTATAAAACCTTCCCTGTAGGTTTCGAGTTGCTCTAACAATCTTTCGTTTTGCCTTTTGCCTTCTTTGCACGATATTATTGTTAACAATTCTTAACTGGGCATTATGAATCTTAGACCTCAGAAATAACACATCACATTTATCATGATTACCAGAAATTAAACATTTTTGCATGTTTTGCAGACAGCATAAGGCCTCGAATTAATTTTAGTAAGCTTAGAGCTAATACTAGAACTAACACGATTCTTTTTGTTCAAATCAAACTTCTTGTCCCTATGGTGTTCTTTCACTTCCTTATCATGAACACTTTTAGTTTGCGTAATCCTATCCTTCTTGGCATAGCTTCTAGGTTTTGACCCGCTAACTTTAGTGTCAATCTTAACATCTGTAGAAGGAATATGGGAACATTACATGGCTTCATCTACTTTCTGCATTCCTGGTCTAGAAGTGCAAGGATCTGAAATTCTAGGAGCACATCACACATTTATGATATGGAACAAGGCATATCAAACCTTGGCTTTAGGCTAGAACGGATTTGAAGGCTCTGTTTGGCACTAGGCATAGAACAAGGCTTCACAGCTTTGCCTTTTTCACCTAAGGGTTTTGGACATGTTGCAATTACACATTCTAGCAGCTCTTGAGATCGTTTGGCCTGGAGGCAAGCAAACCTAATTTCACTATCAAGAGGTTTGTTAATGAAATCCTCTTCGACAATCTCACGGAGACATTCTAGACTATCCTTAAGGTGAGCACAGTAGTCATGAAAAGCATGTTCATTATTCCTAAGATGAGGAGGAATATATTTAACTGTCACAGTGTATTTGCAATCTAAGGGTGACTTTGAGACAACATTCTTATTGAAAACAAGTGGCAGTTTCCCATTTCCCTGACTTCTCAGATTCTCAATTTCCTTTTGTAAAGACGTTATTTTTTTGTTGTTTTGGTCACGGGTGACTTTTATTGAATCATATAACTCTTTAAAATGTCGTTTAACTTTTTCATTTTCTTCTAGAAAACTCTCGTTTTCCTTTTGTAAGGCATTTACTAAGTTTTGAAGATGAAACGTTTGAGAATTCTGAGAATCTAAAGGAGGAGGCATTTGGGAGCCTGTCATATTGTTCTTTTGACCCTTTAATTGAGAGATTTGGGCTTTCAACTTTCCGATCGTGTTGCAATGAGCTTGAATCTGTTCATCACGTTTGTTAATTTGAAAAGCTGCATCAAACTCTGGAGCATCTGAAGATGTCTTGATATTTGAAGTTTTGACATTTTCTTTGAGATGTTGATATTTGAGTTGTAAATTAAAATGCTCAACTTCTAGTTTAGAAAAATGTTTAACCAAATTGTCGTGATCATCCAGTTCAATTTTCTCGTTTAGTTTAGAATTAGTTTTTCAAGCTCAATGACACGATCATGGGAGACTTTCAGGGGCACAGATAGTTCATGAAATTTGGAAGCATTAATAGAGCAATTTGAAGCAGTGAAAAAAATATCTTGAGCAATACATTCAGAAATAAGAGTCTCATTTAAGGTATGCAAGTTCTTCCTCTCAATCTCATTATATTTTAGTGCACGCTCATAATCACTAACTTCAACTACCATTGCATCAAATTCCTTTTCCATTTCTTTAATATCTGATTTTATCCCTTTTTTAAGACTCTCAAAATGATCTTTTAGTTGTTTAAAGAAAGGCATGACCTCAGTTAAATAACATTCTTTCATTTGCTCAAAACCCCTTTCCCCTTCAGTTATACCAGTGGGTGTGATCCTTTTCTTACAAGTTTTCTCAAAATCGGTAAATAGTTGAAGAATAACATATTGACTGATTAAGGTCTTGCTCTTAGTGGCAATAGTTCTAGGAACTAAATGCATTGGTGTATTTTGAGGATACACAGTCGATTAAACATTCTAGGGAATTTCCTACAAGGGGGGATTCATTTCAACAAGATTTTCAGCTTTTGCAAGTCCATATCCATTTTCCAGAACACTTGTTCGGGAGTCAACAGTGTCTGAGACTTAAACATGTTTAAGGATATCCAATTTTCCTTAGTGTAATCATGGGGTTTTATAGTTATCTTGTTCTTTTCTTGACATTTTCGGGATCTTCTAGCTTCTTATTTAACTTTCTCCTAGTGATTTCATCGATTTCTTATCTTCCTCAGTGCACTCAGCAACTAGGTTTCTGTCTAGGTTTAAGGATTTCCTTGCCATCATAAAGAACCTTATGAGCATTTCTAGCCTTTTTAATGACCTCTGGATTTGGTTCCTCAAGAAGGGGAATGCTATGCTTATCGCTTAGGACTCTATGCTTAGTGATCATGTGAGGAGTCTGAATGGTGTTTCCTTGTACGTACAACTTATTTTCAAGCTTGTTTTTCAAGGTTTTAGATTAGAAAAATCATTCAAAAGTTTTGATTCCTTAGCTTGAATTCTTGCTTAAGCATTTTAACATTTTCTTGAAGTTCTTGTTTTTGCTTAGCAGGTTTTGAAAGTTTTTCTTGTAAGGAGTTTAACTCTTGTTTTAATACTTCTTCTCTAAACCTACTTTTTCTAATAGTTGTACGCATTTGGTCATCCATTTCTTGCTCACGGGTGGTCAACTCAAATTTTTCACGTTGTTCATAAATAGCAACACGTTCTTTATAGGCATTCAGTACAGAGATAACAGCATCAGCAGGGGCACATGCAGCGTGTATTCATCAAAAACATAGTCATTGTTGACTGCAGAAGATGCATCACTTGATACAATTTCACTTTCACTTTGTTTCACATATTGATCATATGGGACAACATTGATATTACCCATGTTTTCAATATTTGATTCAATAGTTTCAGTTGATTGTACTTTGTCATGCATCTTTTGTACATAAGCATCATCGTATAGTTTTAATACCTCTGAGATGAGTTTGTCTTTGGATGGGCCACCTCTCTCTTGTGGTGAAGAAGAGACCTTGGGAGAAACCATTGGAGAAATGCTAGCCATAAAAATTGTGTGTGGAGTAGGTCCATCATCCACATCAGAGTCGTATGCATAACAATCAGCTGACTTGAAAGGGGTTCGATGATTGTGACCTATCTCACTGAATTGGCTGCTGCATCCACATCTTCATCATAGGTCTTAGCATTGCCCTCAGCAAGAAACAATAACTCCTCTTCATCCAACGCAGCACCATTATCCTGAGCTTGTACAAGCAGCATCTTATCTCTGAAGTAATTAGCATTCTGTGGATGTTTTGGAGATGTGCAGTTCCTTGCAATGTGTCCCTCACCACCACAGTTATAGCATTTGATCGACTTAGTTTGACCTTGATTTCCATTTCTTCCTCGATTCTGATTACCAACATAACCTCTACCAGCTCACTTCTTCCTTGATCATACTGTCTTTCCTGAACTGGTTGCACAACAATTTTCCCATCTCTGACGGTAGCTTGATTGTGTGGGTTAGAAGCTGTTCGAGGTTTTGTTGGTTTGTGGGAGAGAATTCATGTTTTGACTAATCAGGAGAGCCAGTTGATTAATGAAGTTACCCACGTGTGCATCACCATCAGCTTGTTTGAACTTTGGATCGGGAATGAGTTTGTGAGTTCCATCACCCATGGGTATAACTTGTGAAGCTTTAGTGGTAATCTCAATGTTTGAGTAGAAGGCAATTGAATCATTTGATGAGCTTGTCTCTCCTGGATTTGTTTTGAATTTTTCAAGAATCCTCTTTTCAAACATGGCATGTCTCTCATTCTGAAGAAGGAAGGCATAGAGTTGCTCATAGTTAGTATTCTTCAATCCTTTAGTGAGCTTCACAGAAGTAACAAATTTGTGCCATTCGGGATTCATGTTTTTTACAAATTTTGAGTTCAACTGAATGTTAGGCATAGTCATTCTGATGTTCCTCATGTCATTCACCAACTTATGAAATCTCACATAGTACTCATAGACACTTTCATCTGGTTTCGTCTTGAAGTGCTCAAATTCATCATACATTTGTGATTCTCGGTCTTCAACTTGAGTTAGCTCGAACCGAAAGAAGCATCTTGACATTATCCCATACAGCTTTTGCCTCGGTGTTGTGATTGATAAGCTTGTAGATGTCCTTTGGTAGACCTTGTAGAATAATGTTGGAAGCTTCGGATATCTCGCATCGAATCTCTTTTTCTCCTTATCGTCAAGCTCATCATACATCTTTAGTCTGTCCATTCCGTAAATCAAAGTTCCATCTTCAGCAATATCAAGTATATCTCTAGTAGTTTCAACTCGGTAAGGTCCTTCATAAATGGATTTGAGAATGTTAACCCCATTTTCTTTTCTAAGACAGTACAATCTGATTCGTTGAGCCCAAGAGTCATAGTCGGTCGTCAAGCATGGGTGGACGAGTGTCTGAACCAGCTGCTTGAACATCCTCGCAACAGCATGGAGATGATTGTAGGAACGTTGGTAGACATGATGACAAGTTAAACGAGATTTTATAACTCTGTGATTAAACCGGGAAATAGATTCTTTCACGCGAGTTTTCTTGAATCAAAGGAAAATCGTATTAAAAGGAAATCACTCAAGTCGCTAGGAAAATTGTGAACCAAGTCGCTAAGTGCTAAGTCGCTAAAGTTCCAAGTCGTTATGTAACAACTCGCTACAATACAAGTCGCTAACAAAATTTTGGCAGCAATTCGCTAAGCACCAAGTCGCTAAATATTCAAGTCGCTAAATAGCAACTCGCTAGGTACCAACTCGCTAACACCAAGTCGTTAACAATATAAAGTACCTAACTTCCATCAAGTCGCTACCGTAGTGGAGATTCCACTACTTGTACTGTTTGTCGGCTTGTCTCACTAGGCAAGTCGCTAGGCCTAAGTCGCTAACTCCAGAAACTGCAACTCGCTACCAAAATGTAAAGCAAGTCGCTAGCAAGAAAAGCTATCCGTAGATCAAGTCGCTAGCTAGAAAACTTCACAAACACCACTTTTCAATCCAAAAACAACCCAACCAAGATGATTCAAGCTTACCAAATGAAAACCTAAACACTTGTGATGATTCTAAACACAAAAGTACTAACAAAATCCAAGCTTTAACACAAGAAATCAACCAAATGATGCAAAAACCACTAAACTTTTTCAAACTCAAAAACCACCTAAAAACCACTAGAAATCAAAAGATGTGTAAGATATGATC
>OU343217.1:272426532-272544398 GCA_910596185.1 Chrysanthemum makinoi
CCCAACTATTTTCCATCGCCTCCGAAGCTCCAACTAAGTTTCCATCATCATCTTCATCCCCCTCCACCACTTAACTCCACGCCCCACTCCACCATGTTCTCCAGCTAGGTCTAGTAGTGTGATGGAGGATGTTCTTCATTCATTTGTTGCCGACTCTATGATACTCGCCAAAGATCTTGCATATGAAGACTTTTGATCGGGCTTGGACCCACTATGGAGGAGATGAAACCTAAAATGCAGTGGCATTATCAGCCGCTGACATCAAAAGGTTTGAAGAGAAGTCCGAAGGAAGTTTGCTTTCAAGGGAAAGGAACCACCGCACAGAGGAAAGTCAAGTGTCACTTGCCACCGATGGGACATTTCTCAAGGGAATGCAAAGACAGAAAAAGTGGAGATGGAGCTAATTACCTTCCTATCGCCAGTAAACAAAGAAATCGGAGCTTCGCCAGCCTCTCTCCTCACCATGGATGAACAGTCAACCGACCGCACACTGAACCTCGTGAAATGAAGAAGCTCATGATTCCGATAAGCTTGGATTGCGGCAAGGTGTACTTCGGATGAAAGGCATGATCGCTTTGCCTTGATGGGACTATCTCGTACACAACAGATATTTGGTTGTAGTCTAAGATACAATGAACTTAAAGAAGAGTATGATGCTATGAAACCCAAGTTTGATGAATGCTATGTTGAAAATGAAGCTCATAAACTAGCATTAAAAACAGTTGAAAGACAAAAGGTATGGTTTCAAAAGAATCAAATAATTTATGAAGAAAGATAAAGGTGTTACAGCTTGATCTTGAAGTTGCTAATAATTATTTAAAACTGCCTCGAGAAAGCTAAGAATGAAGTCAGGTTCCGAGAACCTAGAGCTTAAAGAAAAAGTAGCCGAGGAAATAGCTAGGAATAAAAAATGGTTAATTTCGTGTGATAACTGCTAGAGAACTCTATAATAGTCAATCAGAACCTCTCGCTTAGATTAGGATTTCAAAAGTATGTAGGAGTGAAGCTGGTATGATGGTCAGAAATCCACACCGCAGGTTAGCTAACTTTGTTAAAGAGGGTGATATGCATGTCGTCCCTGGACCTATTGAGGTGAATTTATGCCCACTGCACTGACTCCATCATCATCTGATCCAAAAGTCAAAAGACCCCCAACCCACACCTCATCTAATGACTTTGTCTCTTGCTCGACAAAGGACAATTCATCGGATCAAGGGTCTACTTCCTATGAAGTGGATTCAAATGAGAAGTTCGACCTTTCCAAGCTCGAGCCCGCACTCCGCCTACTTACTTTAAGCCTTCTAAGGAAGTCACGAGGAATCAACTTCCAAGACAGCTTTCTTCAAGACTTGTCTTTAAATCTTTGAATAATCAGTTGTTAAAACAATTCCTTGAATATTTCTAATTTAAGTACTTCTTCATGTAATCAAACATCTCCCTATTTGAATAAATCTTCCAAGAAGAAGACATGTTTTGTATGTGGAAGTAAATTTCATTTGATTAAGGATTGTGATTTTATGAGCAAAGATGGGTGCATGTGCTACTCACCGTAAACACAAATCTAAATGGACCAATGTTGCTAATATTCCACCTTATGTCCCCATAAGCACTAATACTGACTCATTGGAGAGAATCACTACCGACTTTATGTGCAACCAACTAACCCATACTTTAAACATGGTTATTGGCCTACATATGTTGACTCTATGTATGCGGGGATGGGATATGGGAGCACCGGCCGTGAAGCCCTCAAGAAGTTGTTCTTGGCCTAACAAGGGACCCAATTATCAATGGAGGACCAAGAACAATGGTGGATCCTCTAAATACTTTTGTCCTAAACTCGTGATTCAGATAGGCGTGTCAAGTCAAGAATGACTTGAACCTCCATTATATACTAACAGTTTGTATATATTTTGTGGTTGTTTGTAGGATCATCCCCTTAAGCATAAGAATATTGGTATTGTTGATAGTGGTTGTTCCGTACATGTCCGGGAACAGGATATGATGCACAACTTTGTCCCTATTGAAGGAGGAGGCAATGTAACTTTTGGAGGAAGTGATGGTAGTATCACAGGGAAAGGCACCATAAAGACACCTCATCTAGATTTTGAAAATGTGTACTATGTTAAGGAACTTCAAGATTTCAACTTGTTCTCTGTTTCACAAATCAGTGACACTAAGAACAAAGTCCTCTTCACAGAGAATGAATGTCTTGTGCTGTCTAAAGACTTCAAACTCCCCAAAGAAACTTCAATTCTACTGAAGTTCCTCGCACTCACAACTTATACACATTCAACCTTAATGAAGTTCAACCGGATGGTGACCTCACATGTTTGGTGGCTAAAGCATCTCTTGATGAATCCGCAAAATGGCATAGGAGGATGGCGCATGTGAATTTCAAGACCATTAACAAACTCTCTAACATGAGTCTTGTTGAAGGTCTTCCCACCAAAGTTTTTACCAATGATCATAATTGTGTTGCTTGCAATAAAGGAAAACAACACGTAGCCTCTACAAAGCTATCAATGCTATGAGCATCATCATGAACCTCTTCGCTTGTTTCACATGGATCTGTTTGGTCCAACTCAAGTCAAGCATTGATCATAAGTACTCGCTTGGTGATCACCGATGGCTATAGCAGATTTTGTTGGGTTTTCTTCTCGAACCAAAGATGAAACATCTCAAGTGTCGATGAATTCATCACACTTGTTGAAAATCGCTTGAACAAAAAGGTCAAAGGTATTCGTGTGATAATGGGACAGAGTTTAAAATGCCGCTCTTATAGAACTCAGGTCAAAAGGCATAAAAGGGACTATAGTAATCCAAGAACCCCACAACAAAATGGGGTAGCCGAAGAAAGAATAGGACCTTAATAGAGGCCGCAAGATCCATGCTTGCACTCTAAACCGCCCACTATGTTCTGGACTCTGTTGGTAACCGCTTGCATGCCTAAACAGGTGTCCATTACTAGACCACAACTCAAAACCCCATATGAACTCTCTTGGAAGGTTCCTGCCATTCACTACCTAAAACCTTTTGGTTGTCAAGTGACCATTCTAAACACAAGTGATCCATTGGGAAAGTTTGATGAGAAGGCTGATGATGGTTATATTGTGGGCTATTCATCATAGTAAGGCATGTGGTGTACAACTTGCACGCCAAGAAAATAGAAGAGACGTTGAACCTGAGATTTTTGGAAGATAAGCCTAATGTTCAAGGACAAGGTCATTCATGGTCCTTTGATCTTGACTACTTAACCGATTACTGGTTACCACGATATCCTGGCTAACCAAAATGCGTGTCCTCAAGTGTCTCCAACTAACAATGCGTGTCCCTAGATGATGGCTTTGAAAATGAGTTTGAAGATGATGAGCAACCCATACTTGTACCTTCTTTCTCCCCTAACAATATTGCAGGTACCACCTCCAAGGATACCGCTGATTCGAGTGATGAAGATGACTCTCATTATGCTGAGGACCTTGCTAGGCTCCAGACTCAAGAATTTGCAGCTAAGCTTGAAGCAGAGAAACTGAATGGAGAGGTTAATAATGAAGGAGTCGGTAGAAACCATGTTTCGCCGGTTGATTCTGTCACACCTACCTTCCCAAATTGCCGAAGGCTATGCTGTTCCTTCTCAAGTATCTTCGTGACTTTGGTGAACCCTATACACGCCCAAAACCTTCAGATCTTGAAATCATCAACCCAAAGTCGGCATCTTCACCTCACCCTCTTATGATGCTGAACTTGAACCAACCATCACTAATCTTGATTCATCCATTGAAGTCAACCCCACTACTACTCAGAGGATCAACATAGCTCATCCTCAATCCAACATTATAGGTGATCTTCTCGCACTTAGAACTAGAAGGGCTATCACCAGTCCTCGTTTGGACAGATTGCTTTTTCTCTTATGTCTCCAACCAAAGAGACAATCACACGCATCTCAAGCATTGTCTCTGCTTGCTTGTTTTCTCTCAAGTGAACCAACTAGTGTTTCTTCAACGATCCAAGCCGGATCGGCAATGCAAGAAGAAATGCAACAATTTCACAATCACAGGTTTGATTTTGGTTCCACTCCCTGATGGCAAATATGCCATTGGGACAAAATGGGTTTTGAAGAATAAGAGAGATGCTAGGGGTGTTGTGATAAAAAAAACAAAGCAAGGTTGGTAGCTCAAGGCTTCGCACAAGAGGAAGGGATTGATTATGATGAAGTGTTTGCACCTCAAGGTTCGAAGTTGAAGCAATTCGCATCTTCTTGGCATATGCTTCATACATGGGTTTCATGGTGTATCAAATGGATGTCAAGGGTGCTTTTCTGTATGGTGAGATTGAAGAGGAGGTCTATGTCCTCAACCAAGGGATTTGAAGGCCCTGATCACCCAAATCATGTCTACAAGGTGGTTAAAGCTCTTTATGGCTTACATCATGCACCTAGAGCTTGGTATGCTCGACCATCGCTCACAAGCATGGCTATAGAAGAGGTGCTATTGATAAAACTCGTTCTCAAGAATTACCTCACATCATTTTGGTGCAAGTGTATGTGGACGACATTATTTTTGGTTCCACAAACAAAGCTTGGTGCAGGGAATTCGAGGAACTTATGAAGGGTGAATTTCAAATGAGTGCTATGGGAGAGCTTACATTCTTTTGGGTCTCCGTGTTCAGCAGAACAGGATGGCATCTTTATCACCAAGATAAATATGTGAGGGACATTTTGAAGAAGTTTGGTATGGAAGGTGTTAGGATTGCCACAACACCTTATGAAGCTCCAAAGACTAAAGCAAATAATGAACCAGATCTACCTGTGAATGTTCATCCGCATGTGTCCATGATTGGTTCATTGATGTATTTGATGCTTCAAGACCGATATTACATTTGCCGTGAGTGTTTGTTCGCGACATCAAGTCACTCCACTTGCTTCCCATCTCAATGCTGTCAAGAAGATCTTTAAGTACCTCAAAGGCCAACCTCTTTTAGGCCTTTGGTACCCAAAAGAATCTCCTTTCAAGTTGGAAGCATATAGTGACAAGTGATTATGCCGTGCAACCGATAGAAGATCCACAACCGGGGATGCCAATTTCTTGGTAAGAGGTTGATTTCTTGGCAATGCAAGAAACAAACCATCGCGCCACCTCAACCATCAAGGTAGTACGCTGTCTGCCGCGAAATTGCTGTGGACAAGTCCTTTGGATTCAGAACCAATTGATGGACTATGGGTACAACTTTATGAACACTACAATTCATATAGATAATCAAAGTACCATCTGCATAGTCAAAAATCCAGCCACAAATGTAACAAACACATTGAAATCGTGCACCACTTTATAAGAGATGCTTATGAAAACATTTGATAAAAGTGGCTAAAATCCATACCGATGATAATGTGGCGACTTGTTAACAAAGCGCTTTGATGGACCAAGGTATCAACACCTCGTGGTCAATATTGGAATGTTAAACCCTTGACTGCATAGTTTGAGGGGAGGCATAGGCCCTGTGGGAGGCATATGCCTCAGGGGAGGATTTTGTGCAAACTCTGCATTATATTTGTATATTAGTTTGTATTCTAACACTAACTACTAATATTTCTCTAGTTTGTTTGTTTTTGTTGTTGTGTATGTTGTTGTGTTTTGTTTTTTTTGCAAGTTGTTCGTATCGCATTTTGTCTCTGCTCCTTATCCTGATTGTTTGTATATCCCGATCAAGTTCAAATTCATCAAGTGTGGTTCATGAGTAAATGGTCGATAGTGAAAAGGGTGTTACTTGTTTCTTCCGATATCAAATACTGAAGCATACAATTTGATTCCACCTCGGGTTATAATATCAAGTAAAGAAATTGAAGTCAAATTGTTCATTCATTCATTCAAGAAATGCTTACGTACTACCATATATAAAGTCAACCTACTACTATGCATCTACAAGATACGAAGCTACACTTAAGCTAAGTCTAAACTAGTGTATATCCTTCTTTCCGAAATCTAAGTGAATGTTGGATATGCTAGATGTCGGCTTTGCTTTCTAGGTCTTGTAACCACCCATTCCGCTTAACCGGCCGGTTGGATATGCATGACCAACTCGATGAAGATGCTAAGGACCAAAATGGGAGGATGGATTGATGCAAACGATTGATGATGACGATGACCACGCAGATGACGTAGAGAACTAACGTGTCCTGTGTGCTTCATCTACTCATTTCAACCAAGATGCAATCGATCCACCCTCCTTAAGCCCTTCTACTATACGATGTGTGTTCATGCACCAAAAGATGGCGCAATGAGACCAAGAACCACCTCTCTATCTTTGGGGAGTGGCGGATTCTCGCACACAGGTCTTGTGGAGACCAAGGTGTGGAGGTTGGGAGTAAGTCGCTCCTCCTATAGAGTCATCGTAATCATCGCCAGATTCACTTGGATTCACTACACTGCCATCTTCTCAAGAAGGGAGAAAGGGCTTATTTATTTGGTCGTGGATAGGGTTGAGGGAAGTAATGGAACCATGGGTTTGATTCACCACTTGATGATGATGAAGAGGTTGATGAAGATGAGGAAGTGAGATCTATGATCTCAGTGTTGGTATTCATGGTGCAATTCGGTTAATTGGGTTTATTTTGCATCTAGGGTTTATGGTAATTATTTGGGGATCTTGATGAAGAGATGAGTTACATTGGGATCATTTTATAGACGGATTCGAGGTTCAATGAGTTTAATGCAAGTGGGTGGCACAGTAATTCTAGAAACTTACCGAAGATACTCTAATCTTGATGCATTCTCACGAAGTTATAACTTCCAGATTGATCATATGTTCTCAGCCAAGTGTTATTTTGGGTTGGGACAAAGATGCAATACACGCCGCCAAAGGTCAACCAAACGGTCCATTTTTCTTTGACTATAATTTGGGCAAAACACTTCATCCACCATTACTCGCCTTCAACAAAACCAATTCCTCTCATTCCACTTTCACAAACACTCACCATTTCAAGAATCATAATCCTAAACACTCATTTTCCTCATGGCTCTTGAATTCAAACATGATCACAACAAAGTTGCATTTCGGGAAACGCAAGGGATATGAACTGCACGAACCTATGGTGGAATTCCCTAAAAGGTCAAAGATTTGCTATGCTCTATCTCATTCTCCAAATGAGATATATGAGTCACTGATCACTCAATTTTGGGAAATCACAGAAGAGGAGCGAGACAGAGATTAGGCCGTGATTGATGAAATAGAGTACATTGTGACCGAGGACTGATCGAGGAAGCTTCACTGGAAGATGCCGGGGAGTATTTCACTCTAATCAGGAAGATGTGCTTAATGGGCTAAGGGCTATTGGGTATCGAGGAACAAGAACAGATATGTGGCTAAAGAAGGAACTCTGCCCAAAATGGAGGTTCCTGGTTCACACATCGCCCAATGCATGAGCAACAAGACTGAGGATGGGACCAGCTTCTCTACACGACCGGCTATGGTATTGGTGTCTTTCAAGGGGTAACTTTCAATGTTTCTAAGTATATTTTTGAAAACTTGGTTGAAAATATTCAAAAGACAAAGGGAAAGTTTTTAATGTACCCAAGGTTTCTTCAAATGATATTAGACACAAATACCCAAGCCCAATCTTTCTATCCCATAAGTACTTTAACGGCTAAATTGTTTGCTACGAGAACCCACTTTCGGGAACATCATCCCTTGCTAGCACCATGTTGCCCCAAGGTAATGAGGCTGCCGATGAGAGAATGTGGCTCATACCCCTTCCTCACCGTTGCTACCGATGGTAATCCATTGGTTCACCGGATGAGGGCCCATCTTCAACTGCTGAAGCAACTCATGTTGCTCCGCACCAACCACCATGTCCCAGTCCTCCACCCACTCTAGCTACTCATGTTGAGTCAGATCTCAATAGACCACCCACACCAAGTCCCGTGAGGAATCCTCTCGATGAAGATCTTCCTCACATTGAGCATGACCGTGTTACTCAAGGTCCAATGAGGCTCCCCACCACGCAGCACCGGTGGAGCCGAGGACCCCATTACCCTCTCATCTGCGGTATGCTCTTGTCAATGTGTATGCCGCAGAGGTTAATAGTCTCAAAAAGGAGCTTGCAGAGACCAAGTCTCTCTTGGGTTAAGATTGAAGAACTGCGAAATCATGTCAAGGTCTTAGAGCACAAACTAAAAGGGGCCTCCAAAAGGAAACTTGTGGTTTCCTCCGATGAAGAACAAGAAGATCCCCATTTTGAGTCTCCGACATGTTGGTCGATGTTTCTCTCAATGATCCTTTATCATTAGCCGCCACTTCCTCAAAGAAGAAGGACTCGCCCTTTACAAAAGAAGGAAGAGATCTTATTCTCATAAGGTTTCTTCAAGCTTCAAAGGAACCTCGGGTTGATAAGGATGCATCCGCCGATGTACTTATGGAGGATGTATCTTCGATCCTAATCAAACCGCAATCACCAAGAACCAAGACCTTTCCCCTCAGACTCTTCGACATTGCTACTATGACCCCTCCAGTTGATGATCAGCATCAACATGTTGACCTAGGTACTACTACAGAGGTACCGCTCATTGATTTAATCAAGAAGAGTGTGCCAAGAAGCCTGATGATAAAGGGAAAAATGTCATCACCGAAGATGAGCTTGGTCCCGACCGTGAGTGAGGTGGTAGAAAGACTAGGTCAAGAAAGTAGATTGGCTGAGTTTGAGAAGTCAAAGGAAAGTGTAGCATTGGCTAAACAACTTGAAACAGAGAAATTTTCATCTTTAACCTCGAGAAGAAAAGAACTCGATGAACTCGAGGGCTCGATGCCTGAACACTGGATATTCTAACTCGCCATTTCAAGACCTTCTAGCTCAAAGTATACTAGGTGGTGATTTTCTCGTGACAATTATGTAGAGCTTAATGATGGCTCTGGAAGACTAAGGAGGCAAGAAGCAATTGACAAAAGAGGGCCATCCAAGCTCAGAAGGCCAAAGACAAACCACCTACTAAAGATGAAATGAGAAGGGTGGTGAAGAACCAATGCTCAATGTACAACTCTGGGTTAACAATGAAACAAGTCAAGGCTTTTCCCCGATCATGTCCTCAGATCGCAAATATAACCAAATCATGAAGGACAGATCATCATCCTCTGCACCTTCTACCAACTTAAAAAGGATTTCAGAGAATGAAGATGCTCCAGAAGCCAAAAGACTCAAGGCTGATGATGCTCCAACCAAGGAATCCTCTTCGGCCATTCCTCACAAGCAACTTCTCAAGTTGCTTCTCTACTATCAAGGGTCAATTGCCGAACCATCTCCCATTTCTCGGCACCTCAAGCATCAACTCCCTATCCTCGCTGGCACCTCGTTGTCACACTAGAAGATCTCAAGTAAAGGAAGCCGATCTCACGTAAAACCAAAATAGAGAGGGCTATAAAGATATTCCACAGATGAATGCACTTCGGCCCAACCAAGTCTCAAACTACCGGTTCAAGTCCTACCACAAATGCACAAGATGAAAATGCTCCCCTAGGGAAATCACCGGGAGAAGGAAGAAGATAATGGCCAAAAGATCTTCTTTGGATCTTGAAGCTGATGACTCAACTTTCATTATAGAAGGGTCTGTCACGATTTTCCCGATGAAAATTCGGATGAGGTGTTAGAGTGGAAATTAAAGGATGATGAGATGAATGTTCTTCTTCAAGGACTCCACTCAATGGAATTCACCTTTCTAAAAGAAATTCTACACTTGGTAGACAGGCGACTTACTTTCTCTGCTCACTCAAGTTAACACCTATTATTGCAACAAGGAACCACAAGGCTGGGATGATCTTACCGGAGAGATCTTCAAGTTCTGTTCAAATCCCACATCCCAATAGCAAAGCATCTTCCATTTGGGAAAACACACGGTGGAAGCTTACATCTTGGAGATTCTATCCTCTCCCTCGTGTGCATGTGCTTGAGACTAAGGGTGAATCACTCGCTCATGTTTTCTCGAAAGGAAGTATCACTTGCCCCAAAGACTTATGGAAAAGATGCTGAGTCAAAATTGAAATTCCTCCGTGATCCTCGTGGGAAATGAAAGACACCGCTTTAACATCGGTGGGATTGATCAAAACTCAACTCCAACAACTGCAATAGGCTTATTCTTCATCCATATCAGGACACTTGGTACTCTCTGCACTACTTTGTTTTGTTCATTTAGTTTGCTTTATTTATGTTATTTGTCTAATTTTGTCTAAGTTTTTTTGTTAGATACAAGACTTTCATAAAAGGAAAACTCACAAAAACATCATTTTAAAAATAGTGATAGCGTTTATTTAATAAAAATTAAGTTTTAATTTTCCTTTTAACTTATCATTAATCTTTTTCAGTTTTATATTTTATTATTAGTTAAAAAAAAAAAAAAAAACTTTTATGTGTCTGTTTGTTGTCCAATTCTGATGGTCTTTAACTCACCGGATGTACCTTGTGTATGTCAAAGAGTTGGCTAGTCCAAAGGGTACAGCTTTGGTAAAGACACATCAAATCTGTTGATAGTTGTAATGGTTTGCTCAAAATCATAGGGTATGCAACCACCCATGCTTAACTGATGAGGGTAGTATGGTCATCAATTCACCATGGTCTATTCCTCTTTGGAATCCAAGAATTGGCTAGCCCGCATGTATATGGCATGTGGTAAAGGCAACTGAATCCATATTTGGTTCTCAATTCACCAATTCTAAGAATTGACTAGTCCCGAGCAAACGGCTCTGTGTAAAGACAAGACAAACTCCGTTTATATGGTTGCTGGTTTGCCAATAAATCAGATGGTTATCAATGTACCATAGTTTTCGAACTTAAACATGTGGCTACTCCAAAGAGTAATGGCTATTATAAAGAGACATCAAACCCATTAATTTCAATGATTCACCTCTCACAAGAGTTAACACACCTGGAAGTGATGAGAATAGTATGAAACTTATATGTTTTGATGTACATGGTGTCATATGTTGCCGCAAAGATCCGGGCGATCACGTCAATCATCATAGAGATGTTCCTCGCTTTTCTTTGTTGCCGATGTTTGAACACAATCCTCAACAATTTTACAGATCTATCACGGAAACCGAACTTAACCTTGTCAAAATCCAGTTTAGGGGAGGATTGTTGGGAATTAAGGTAAACTACTGATTCTCCAAGATTCTCAGCAAGAGATTCTCGCCAAGAAGAATGGATTCTCTGAAGTTATACTTTCGCAGAAATGCTAAAGCGATATTGTGTTGTCAGCTGAAAGTGCGTACCACGTAGGAGAGATAAGCTCGAATAGAGTAAAATTCAATGTGATTAAAGATAGGTTGGCGCCAGATATGTAGAGCTTAATCTAATAAACAATATGATGCACAAAACAATATGATTAGTTGCATGCTTGTCTAGATGCATGCTTAGTCTATGTTAGTATTAGGTTTTAAATTGTCAACGCCATTTTGGGTTTCTTGCCTATATAAGGAAACCATTATAGTTTGTAATAGATAGCTTTTCTCAAGTCTTTCAAGTCTTGTAAAACATCCTAAACATAGAGTTTCTATAATCAAAAGATCCATAGAGGATCAAAGAGTTCTTAGTTGTTATAACTTGTGTTTACTTTCCGCTACAAAATACGAGTTGTAGAGATCTTCTGTTTGTGATTACATAGGCAACACTAACGATCCGAAAGTGCTTAAAGATCTATTAAGGTCTTTGTGTTTTCAAGTTGTCCATTTAGAAACGCAGCTTTGACATCCATCCAAAAGACCGTCATATTCATATGAGCCGCTAACGCGAAATATCCTCAATTTCAAGACGCAGCAACCGAAAACGATTCTTCAAAGTCAATACCCTCTTCCCCGATGATAACCCTTAGCCACGTGACGCGGACTTATTTCTCGATTACGCTTCTTCAAAGATCCAATTTGTTTTTCAAATCCATTTGAGACCAATGACGACCTCATGGTCTTTCAACCGCTCCCATACTTCAAGAAGTTTGAATTGGTTGAGTTCTTCTTGCATGGATTCAATCCAATTGTCTTTTGTCATTGCGCTTTGATGTTTTAGGTTCGACAGACGCTGGAGTGCAAATGCAATGTTCACCATGCGTGAAGACGCTGTCTTGTAACGACCGGGTTGATTCGGGTTGCCAATAATGTTTTCCGAGAGGATGGTCTTTTGTCCATCTATGTGAAGGTATATTGTGCGATTTTGAGGATTCAAATGGTTTGTTGAAGATTCCATGACATCCGTGTGCAGCAGCCTCATTAGCAAACGGGTTGAAGAACGATTTGGATCAAAATCAAGAAAGGGGTACTTCATTCGTAACATCATCACCGCTCATCATCATTGTTTTTGTTTGTTCAACTGCTGTGTTGGAGTCAATCGGGTGGTGCTTCTTCAACCGTAGTTGTTGTAGCAGTGTATCGTATAAGAGTATTATCGTGCTGAGCAAATGAAACAATGGATACACCCGAGCACGCTCATCAATATCACAACAATGAGCAAATAATCTTTCCATTTGTTGACGAGTAAGTCCGGGGCTTTGTCAAATTGGATGATGGGGTTGGGGGAAGTTTGCGGTTGTGACCGGTTCTCAAGTTATACTGTAGCCATTTCCGTAAGTTCATCAAAATGAGCATGAATCGTTTCCATAACCTCTTTTGTTCGACGATTCCGTGATTCGAAACCTTTAGAATTATCACAATATCCTATAAAGACCCAATGTCACTTTGGCTTTGAGCTTACCAAAGTCATCACGATCATTATTTGGATAGCAAAGAGATCCAAATACATGAAAGTGTTTCAGGTTTTCTGCTGTGGACAAGCTCAAAAGGTGTTTTGTTGTGGCGCTTGTAATCATAGAACGTTTTGAGTATAGCATGCAAGATACGCCTTCGCCCACAAGTAACTGAAGTTTAGCATTGATTAACATTGTTCTTGCAGCCTTCCACTAACGCCTCGCCTCTTCAACCCGCTTTGTTCGTACGTGCAATAGGAGCGCCAATTCCACTTTCTCTGAATTCAATTCAGAAGGTTTGGTTAACAAATTCGCCTTCCCTCCGCTCGATTTGTCTTAACGTGCTTCAGAAGAACTTGTATTGAGAAATGATCATCCTGCTTGATCTTTGCTTCAAGAAAGTAGACCCAAGTAATGGAATCAACAATTATTACTAAGATGCCATTGATCGACGCCAGACGAATGGCCACCATGAAGAAGAAGATGAAGCACATGCCGAGAATGGGTTCCACCTTTGAAAATGAGCACGAAAGTGCTTTTGCCCTGTCACAAGCTCAAAGCTGAGCAAATCTTTAGAATACCAAATCGCGGGGAGTCCTTCAACTAGTTTGTGTCGAGCAAGGTTGGTGATGGTTTGAAAGTTTAGATGAGAGACGACGGTGCCTATAGCTGGATTTTGTTGATGTTGCCTGTAAAAGTAAGCAGATGGGAGAAGAAGCAACCATGTCTTGCATAGAGATAGTGTAAAGACTAGAATTACGCGAGCCGACATAAGGTCGCTTCCTTGTAGATCACTTAATGAAACAAGTTTTCTCCCCGAAGCAACCTCCAAATCTCCATCACGAACCGACCTCCACCTCGAAAACAGACAATGACCGAGGCCTTCCACATAATAAACCCCGCTAATTTCGATGTTCCCATTGATATAGTCTCCGAGTCCATGATAGCTCGCGAAGTGATCATTCCCTAACCTCGACAGTTGCCAATGAACTTTGCAATAAAGTTTGATAACAGTTTAAGGTTATCTGTCATGTGTCGGGAACATCCGCTATCAACAATCCGAGAATGATCTCAGACACCGTGATTACAATACTGCATCTAACAATGATGGAATAGAAGTAGATGTGGAACCCGAAATGTTAGAGGGTTCCTGAGCAGTTATAGTAGATATACACACATCAATAGCTTTAGGTATCCATTTAAATCCTAGTGTGTTATATATCCATTTCTGCCATCTCCAACTAGTATTTGCTTTAGTCTTAGTGCATGCACTAGGTGGTACTACATTCCTAGGAGGTGAACCTGAGCTACAGTGGACAAAGAAAGCGGCTTCTTAGAATCTAAAAAAGGCGGTCTACCAAGCACAGACTTAGAAAGATTAGTGGGCCTAGAGGTATTCCGTTTCTTAGGATTCCTTAAACGAGAGATGATAGCTTTAGCAACACATTTATCATGACAATCAGATTTCATACTTTTACGACAAATAACACAAGGTGCATCGATCAATATCAAAAGTGCTTAATGGTTTAGCATTCGTTACATCACTATTTCTATTACATGCCGAGGGCAATATCTATAGTGTAAGCAACGTGAGTCTTATTCATAGTCCTAGGGTGTTCTTCTACTTTAGCATTCCTTATTGATCTTTTCTTAGGTCGCAACTTCCTATTCTTCGATGTAGTGCTCTAAGGCTGTGAAGTGCGGACGCTTGGAAAAGATGCAACTATTCTCGCTTTCAAGTAGAAGGAAGCACGTTAGCAACTTGTGATTTGGCAAGAAGATTCTAGGTTCACGATTACTAAGTGTTACTGGGCTATTCTCTTAATCACGGTAGGCGGAAGTTGTTCATACTTTCCTAACATTTCTTTTAACTTGAAGATAGTGTGAATCAGATCTTGATTTTTAGACCTAATATTTCCAAAGAAAATGCATAACTTCCTTAGTGTGTGCAAGATAATTATCAAGTTCATTTGATGCTTCATCACGAGTCTTTTTGAGTAAATCAAATATGACACCATATTCCTTTTAACTTTTACAAGTTCTTGTTCATATTTTGAGATTTGACACTTAAAAGACACGCTTTGATCATCCAGCTTGCTCAATTTTGGATCGTAAGTTTTGTCACATAATCGGGCGATTTTGTGTTGAAAAGCAAGTTGTTGATCGTGAATATCTTTTTGACACCAATTAAGACGTATTGCATTTGAAAGTTCGTTTGACAATCGTTTGTTTTCAACTTTTAAGGACTCGACCAAGCACATTATCGTTCTCAACATTTACCACGAATCAACAGATCGCAGAGATATAATCAAATGCATATGACAAAGAATTCAATAGCACAACATTATGGACATCAGCCCAGATGACATCTTCCAAGAGTCGATCAACATCTTTTCTCAACATTTTCTTTTTACGCTTAGTATTAGAAATAGATGTTTCAAAACGACCTTCATCAATCCAAGTTCCTTATGAAAGTCCATTTCCCAAGACAATGCACAACTTTTCAAATTTTTAACATTTGGTAAAAGATTTTTCCGAAAAATGTCTCTTTGTTCTCGCTACCGAGGCTTGAAAATGTTGAACTTTGATTTCATAATGATATTCTATCTCATGTTGTAAAGTTTTGAGGTCAGCCATGAAAAGGTCAAAATATCTAAGAATTTTGCGATTTTCGGGTTTTGAGTTTACTTCACTGATGGAAGGTAAAGGACCATAAGTTTGTGCATAACTGGTTGGGATTAACATTAGAAGACTCAGACGTTTTATGATAATCCTGGGTGTGTTAGAAGAATCCGTGCGGACAAAAGTGACCGCTTTTAAATAGTTAAAAGGTTTGTTGTAAATAACAGTTTCTAATTTTGATCGACTCTTCCTTCTCGCATCTAATTCCTCTTGACGAACATGATATTCAACAACACTCATACCGTAATTATCAATTTTATATTCTCGAAACTTCAGTGATTTGGTTTGAATGCTTTGGTTGAAAGCTTAGGTTTGTAATCGCAGATTCGGTCCATATCCATTTGGATTGGGTTTTAAAGTAAACTTTTCAATAGTTGTGACCGACTCGCCATGTTTGTAAACAATGCTTTTAAACTCTTTAAGTTTGTTTTGCAAGCCGATAATTTCTTCAAGATGATCATCTATTCGCTTCGTTGAATGCTTTTTGTATGCAGAGAACTGTTTTTGACAAGTTAACAACTCATCTTAGCTTTTGATTTTCCAAGGTGAGAGCATTAATTTGCTTTTTATGTTCATGTTTCAGCTTGTTCTATTTCAGCACAACAAAGCATTCTTCAAAGGGCTAGATCACGATATGTCTCTCTAAATATTTTTCGCTTTTGATGAGATTTGGCAAAGGTCGCGCTTCAAAACCGCTTTCACGTTTTTCTTGAGTTTTGAAAAAGTTGAGTTGCTTTTGTAAACATTCAAAATCCTTGGTTAACAAGTGCATTTTTGCTTTTCAAGCCCTGATTAATGGCATGACATTTTTCCACTATGGTCTGTTGGTCTTGTATTAAACGAGCAAAATCTGATGAGGCAAAGTTCGTGTGTTCAACGTGATTCACAACATGATCATTACTTAGATCCTCAAGTATAACCACGAAGTCAATTTGATTATCAAGGGAAACCATAAGGTCATCTTGATCGTCAAATATAACTACGGGTTCTAGTTGAAAATCGTCGGAATGAGATGTGGACGACTCATTTTGAACATTCTGAGCCTTGCCGGATTCAGATGTTGGCGGAGATATGAGATCAGAGATAAATATGGTTTGTTCGGTACCTGAGACAAGCCATCGTGTCATACACGGGCCTGTTCTCATGTGTAACTCATGCATATTAGCCATCAACATAACAAATGCATTGGCACTGCAAGTCCTCCATATCATCATCCGAAGCCTACATTTGCCATAAAGCTCTGCTTTGTATGAGAGTTCCACCAACTTCATCCTTAAGAGCCAAAAGAAGAGCTCTTTGTGATAAGCAGCGCCTCGAGTCCTAGGCTTTGGGCATGCATTAGCCGAGTGTCCCTTCTCATTGCAGCTTGTAGCATCGAAGACCATTCAACCCATTTTGAGCATTTCCGCGTCCACCACTTGAGCTTGATTGTTATTCCTACCCACAAAGATTAAAACCTTGACCACTGCCCATCTGACGACCATAACCACGATTCTGAACTTCAACTCGCCCATTGTTCACAACAGCTTGATTCCTTGTGTTAGATGAGGAACTAATACGGTTGTTGGACTTGTTGGTATAACGGCTAAAGGCATTAGCAATCATAGCAAATCCTTGTTGCAAGGTGCTTCAACGGATCGATTCCTCATTAGCTTCACTGACAAGTGCTTGAGCATTGTTGTTGTTGTATGGAACCAATTGAGTTTGTTGAGACGATTGGAGTGGAAGGATCATATGGTGTGATTGTAGCAGTTGGTTGAGTTGCTGGTTGAGGAGAATAACTGCTTTGAGCATATAAGGCAAGTTGTTGATTTTCTGGATGTGTCGGTGGAGCAATTTGAGCACGGAGAATCCTTTCCCTATCAACTTCCTTTTCATGAGGCTTCAAGTAATCGTACAACAATCCATATGTAGAATGATGCATATTCTTCGCTGGACGGAGAAAAATGACATACTTCTCCCATTCAGGACCAAGACTACTCAGGAACTTAGTATTCACTGCAATTCTTGGCATGATGATGTTGTGTTTATCCAAATCATTGATGATGTCCGAAAAACGATGATGATAAGACTCTAGTGTCTCTCCGTGTTCAATCATGAAGTGTTCATAAGCCAAGTAAATTTTGGATTCCAAATCATCCCGATTGAGTACGATCCTTCCATAAGAAGATGGATATGATCCCACATTTCCTTTGTAGTCTTTTGAGCATCAACACTTCGAAGAATTAGGTTAGGTAATCCTAAGAGGATATATTGCATTGCAAGTTCATCAGCTTCATAGTGTAGAAGTTCCTCGGATGCAGACAAAGAGTAAATGTTGGATTGTTCATCTCTTGGTGGATTAGCATTTGGATCGGGTACGATAACAAAGTAGGCATCTGAAATGAACCTTCCAAGATAACCTTCTTTAAGAACTTTCCATGTGGCTTCTTCAGATCACAAAACCTAAAGAACCTTATCACCCATTGATCGTAGTTTCCTGGAGTGAGCATTGGAGGTCTATCAAGTGATCCAGCCTCATGAATTGATTGTTGGCTACTTAAAGCTTCACACATCTTTGCAAACCAAGTGGGTTCCTTCATAGTGTTCCTTGATGGATGTTGATTGAAATCATTTGTGTAGGGTTGAACTTGAAGACTTGGTGGTGGTTGAACCATTTGAGGTTGTGGAATTGCAGCAAGTTGTGGAGTATGTTGTTGATAAATTGCTTGTTGTTGATTCCATTGTTGATGTTGTGGAGTTAGTTGTTGTTGACGTTGAGAATAAGTGTAAGGGAAATAATTAGAGTATGGTGGTTGTGACATGTTGAAAACTTGTGTTGGTAAAAATGGATCTTTGTAGTCGAATGAACCTTTGTTGATGAAGTGTCCTTAGGCGAGAAATCACAAGAAACCAAGTAGAACTTATGCGTAAAAACACCAAAGTTACGCTGAACAATAAGAGTTACGCTGTAGTTTTAGCTTACGCGCAGCGGTGGAAAAGATGCTAAAGATATGCGTAGACACAAAGTTAGGCGTAGAAAGTTAGGCGTAGGATTACCTTATGCGTAAGACTAGGCTTAGGCGTAAGATGAATCTTATGCGTAGGATTTCTACGCGTAAGCTTTATGCTTATGCGTAAGTTTAGGTTTTATCCTCAAATGATCTTTTACACTATCACAAAGGCAAAAGATATCCAAAGTCATGTGATTTTCAGCTTATCCAAGCAAGAAAACACGGAGTAAACCACAAGAACGAAGATCAAACCAAGGAATAACTTACGCGTAATATTAGGGTTTTGATACGCTGCATATTACTCGTAAAATGATTTTGTCCCAAATTTGTTTCTCAACCAGATTTTTGTTATGGAATAGCTTCAATATCACCAAAATAACACAAAAGTGTGAAACTTGATGAACCAAAAATCGCTAAACGGGTTACGCTGAGAACGACACCCACGAACAAAAACAAGCTTAAAAACTTAGATCCACGCGTAAAGATTGAAACTTTTTGCCAAAAACAAGTATTTTAACACCTTAAAACGTTGAAAGTACAAGAATCTTGATTAAAAAGTGTAAAAACAAGTTTTGCTTAAGCGATCCAAAGTATTAACCACTTTACGCAAGACCAAAACAAAAAACTTCAAAAACAAAAGTGTTAACCCAACTATTTGGCGATTGATACCACTGTTAGGTCACTAGATTTACAACACAAGCTTAATAGAAAGATAGAGAGGCGATTGAACAACACACAAACACACACACACGTACAAGTAAAGAAAGGTTAGGCGTAGAGTGTATGTGAAAGAGTAAATTGAACAACCAACCTTCAAATGAAGGTTTACAAGAGTATTTATAGGAGGGAAGCTAGGGCAACACTCCTAGCTCCCATCCTTTCCTTATTGGACATGGGCCTAAGCTCATGGGCCTTCTACATAAGCTTAAGGCTAATAACAAACATAAAGGACATAATTAAGCTACCTATTACATATTAATTACTAACACTTGATTATGGTTTAGGAGTGATTCCAACACCTGGCAGCAACACCAAAAACTTGATTGTCGCCTGTCAGGGATCGAAAGACGCCCTTTTCGCGTGAGCGCTTTTTACAATCCTCTAGGCAAAGATACCTAATTGTTGCAAAGGAAGTATGGGTAAGCCCAAGGGGTTGATCGTTCTCTAGGAGAATAGAGATGCTAGTAGAGATGTATGACGAGAAGGTGAGATTGAGGGAGATTCTTTTTAGTCTTTTTATGTTTTTTAGAAAGCAAGTAAATATCTCGGGTTATAAGAGTGGGGGTGGTACTTCTACCAATTTTAACTACTAACTAATTAAACTAATGACTAATTAAATTAATGAAAAAGAGAAGATAGGATATGTATTGTAAGGTGTGTTCTTATGATGATTAAAAGTGTGTTTACTTAGATGTTCTTAACTTCTTACTCCCTAGTTATCTCTTATTGGTCCGTTGAATTGTCACATCCTCATCTTAATTGGTGCGTTGTATTCCGTGTGGTCATATGGGGGGGGGGGGGTGCCTAATTCCCTAGTTCTATGATCTGTAACTCTCCTCTAGACTATCAGGGATCGCCAAGTACCGTAGTATCTCCCCCGAATATTCTATTATCATAAAGCTACAACTCACGCAATAAATACTACGATGGCTCAAGTGCACTCTCAAGCTTTATGCTATTTAGGACGTTCAAGCTCGCAACAATTAAAGAAGAAGTAAATTTTCCTAACTCTAGTGTCTACCAATTAAAACAAGAGACAACCTAACAATAATTAACAACTTGGTTTCATAGATCCAAGCAAACACAATAGTAATTTAGCTACTCATGATAGATGAGCACGCATACACACAAACAATTGAAAATAAGATAAACATGGTGATATAATGGATTAACAAACCTATCTTATGATGTAAAGAATTGTTTGGAACCCTAAAATACTATCCACGTCGGACTACACACGAACTAGGGTTTGCTCTCCAAAATTCTACCACAAAAAATGCAGAAAAATCGAATTCAATATATAGATTTACAAGTGCGACGGCGTCGCCTTTTGCTGGTGATGCAGTCTGGTCGCCGTCATTAGGATTTTGTTTGGGCCAAGTTATCGTTGGGACGACGTCGGTTGAGGAGTGTAACGCCGTCTGTCTTCATAAAGGATGTCGTCTTGAGGGGGTTCTTGGACGTCTGGTGTAGAAACTAAGAGAGACGCCTTCCAGATTATAGGCGTGACGCCGTCATTCTTTAGAACCAATTTTTGACCTGAGTCGTCGCTTGCAATCTAATTAGAAAACTTCCTTAGGGACGGCGTCACCCTTTGGGTTGGGAAGCCATCAGGCTCAGAATACAGCCTTGGATCTTGACTTTGCCGTTTCCTTCATGTTTTCACTCCTTTTCGTCCAAGTATGCTTCATTCCAGCATTTGCTTCCAAAAGACATAAAATGTGAAAAGGAACGATTTTAAGTAGTAACGGATATAAAATGTATCGATTTAGGGCTTAAATGACCCCCTAAAAACGTATGTTTTGAATCCTTATCAACTACACAACCCACTTCACCACCGTCCGCTACTCCAGAGTCCACTTCCCCACAACCTTCTACGCAACAGCCTGCTATACCCACAAACACCGTCAACACTCATCCCATGGTCACAGGTTCTAAAGCCGGTATTTCTACGTGATGCGTGGTTCGGGGTCGAAAGACTTCCTTTTCAACGAGCAAGCTTTACTACCCACTAGGCAGTGTACCTAATCATTGCAGTGTAGTATGGGCAAGCCCAGGGGTTGATCGTTCTCTAAGGGAATAGAGATGATAGTAGAGATATATGACGAAAAGGTGATGTAAGGAAGATTCGTTTTTATATTTTTTTAAGAAAGTGATTAAAATCTCGGGGTTTGAAGAGTGGGGGTTGGTAATTCTACTAATTAAACTACTTAACAATTCAAATTAAAACTAATTAAACTACTTAAATGGAAAAAGCTATGGATTGTATAAGTGTTTTTCTTATGATAATTAAAAAAGTGTTCACTTTGATTTTCTTACTCCCTAGTTATATTTTATTGGTCGGTTGAATTGTCACATCCTCATTATAATTGGTGCGCTGTATTCAGTGTTAGTCATAGGGTGGTGCCTAATTCCCCAATTCTATGAATCTTAACTCTCCTCTAGAACATCCGGGATCGCCAAGTACCAAAGTATCTCCCCCGAATACCCTATTATCCTTAATCTACAACTCACGCAATAAACACAATGATGGCCTAAGTGCACTCTCAAGCTTTTTGCTATTTAGGACGTTAGCTCGCAACAATTAAAGAAGAAGCCAATTTTCCTTATTATATCGTCTACCAATTAGAACAAGAGACAACCTAACAATAATCAATAACTAGGTTTCATCAGATCTAAGCAAACACTTAATTAATTTAGTTATGCATGATAGATAAGCAAGAACACAAACAAACATTGAACATAGATGAAACATGGTGATAGATTGGATAAACAAACTTATCTTTATGTGTACAAGAGGGTTTGAAACCCTAAAATACTGCCCAAGTCAGACCTCAAACAAACTAGGGTTTGCTCTCTAGAATAATGCACACAAAATACAGAAAATTCGAAGTCTATATATACATTTTACATTCGCGACAGCGTCGCCTTTTGATGGTGACGATGTGTTATCGCCGTCATTAGGGTTTTGTCTTGGACAAGTTATCATCGGGACGACGTCAGGTGGATATAGTGACGCCGTCTTGCTTGCTTATGGATGTCGTCTTGGAAGCATCTTCGTCGTCTGGTGATAAAAGAAAGAGTGACGCCCTTCAGAATTTAAGCGTGACGCCGTCAGGGGTTAGGACCAAAATAAGTATTGAGCCATCGCTTGAGACTTTTTAGAAGACCCTGTGAGTGACGACGTCGCCCTTGGAGTTGGGACGTCGTCAAGATTAAGAAACAGCCTTGTATTCTTAACTTTGTCGTTTTCTTCATGTTTTCGCTCCTTTTTTTTCAAATATGCTTCACTCTAGCATTTTGCTTCTAAAAGACCTAAAATGTTAAAAGGAACGATTTTAATCAGTAACGGATATAAAATATAACGATTTTAGGCTTAAATGACCCCCTAAAAACATATGTTTTAAATCCTTATCTCTAAGCCTCTCAATCATATGAATTGTCATGTCACTACCATTTCTCCTCTTCTTTAGTCCCATGTTTATGCTCTTCGCGGTCCTCAGTGGAAACAGGCTATGCTAGATGAATAAAATGATTTAATTTCTAATGGTAGGTGGGTACTTGTGCCCCGTCCAGCTAATGTGAATATTGTTCGTTCTATGTGGCTTTCTAGGCATAAGTTTCATGCAGATGATGCAAATGATCGCAATCAACAGCAGGGGATTGACTGTGATGAGACTTTTAGTCTTGTGGTCAAACTAGCTACTATTCGCACTGTATTTAGTCTTGCAGTGTCTCGTCATTGGCTTATTCACCAGCTTGACGTGAAGAATGCTTTTCTTCATGGTCACTTATCTGAAATAGTTTACATCCATCAGCCACCTGGTTTTGTAGATTCTGCTCATCAATATTATGTTTGTCATTTGCAGCGTTCATTGTATGGGCTTAAGCAAGCCCCACGTGCTTAGTTTCAGCGGTTTGCAGGATTTGTTACTCGTATCGGTTTTCAGCATAGCAAAACTGATGCGTCGCTTTTTGTCTGTCATAGTGGGCCTGTACGGCTTACTTGCTATTATATGTGGATGATATTATCTTAAATGCTTCTTCCACTGCATTGTTATAGCGTATTATTACTACTCTTCATGGTGAATTTGCAATGACCGATCTTGGTTCTCTTAATTATTTCTTGGTATTTCTGCTACACGGACTGCGTCTGGCATGTTTTTATTGCAATCCAAATTTGATGAGGAGATTCTTGAGAGAGCTCATATGCAGAATCAAACCGTGTCGCACTCCTGTTGATACATAGTCCAAGCTTGGACATGATGGTGAGCTGTTTAGTGATCCTATGTTGTATCGTAGTCTAGCTGGTGCACTTCAATATCTTACCTTTACACGCCCAGATATTTCGTATGCGGTTCAGCAAGTTTGTTTATATATGCACAACCCTCGTGAGCCACATTTCACAGCTTTGAAGCGTATATTATGTTATGTTCGTGGTACACTTGATCATGGTCTTCACCTACATGTTTCTTCTATGGCTCAGCTTATTGTTTACACAGATGCTAATTGGGCAGGGTGCCTGGTCACTCGCCGCTCCACATCAGGTTATTGTGTTTTTCTTGGTGACAATCTTTTATCTTGGTCTGCTAAGCGACAGGTGACGTTGTCTCGATCCAGTACTGAGGTTGAATATCGTGGTGTTGCTAATGTGGTGGCTGAGACAGCTTGGATTCGCAATATGCTACGTGAGCTTCATAACCCTTTGTCTACAGTTACTATTGTCTATTGTGATAATGTCACTGCCGTATATTTATCGACATTCATTTCGTCCATGATTATGTTGCTCCAGGACAAGTTCATGTACTTCATGTACCGTCTCGTTTTCAGTATGCTGACATCTTTATTAAGGGACTTCCTGATGACTTTTTTCTTGATTTTCACTCCAATTTGAACGTTCGAAGGCCTCCCGCTCAAACTACGAGGGTGTATTAACCGAACTAATGTTTAGCACAGTTAATTTATATTTATTGTTATTGGATTAGGCCTATTAAGGGTTTTGGGATGTATCGATATATTGTGATTATATATATAGAATATTGGTGTTTAATGAAATCAAGGATAGTACCAATTCTAATAGTTACAAATTCATTGATATTTTAGCAATTTTAAAATCTTGTTATATTTAATAAGTGTATATGTTAAGTTGAATTTTTTAAAACTTATCTTTTATATAATAAAGGAATTACATCATTTCAGAATGATTTTTTTAATTCATTCTTATTGAAAAATAATTGAGCTAATAGGAGAGCTCGATTTCACCACGTAAGCAAAATCGTGTGACGTGATTGGTTAATAAAAGTCAAAATTAAATTGATTTTGGTCAAACTATAATAAATTTGGCGGAGAAATTTGGTTGATAAAAAAAACACATAAAAATATACGTGTCAAATTTGTGAAAACAAAAACTTAAAAAAAGATGTGGTAATTAATAAAACTTTAGTGGTTGAATTTTTAAAAATTATATAGAGTTAAGTGTAATTTTATAAGCATCTATGTTTTTTAATTACTTTGAATTATAAACAAATACCCCTTATACTTTATACCCTTTATACTTTATATCTTAAAAAATACAATGTATATGTTGTTATAAAATAACAACATATAAATTTGTATAAGATTATAAGTATCAATTTTTTTACTATATACGTTCAATAAGGACTCATTTATTTCATCTTTAAAAGTTTAACCTATGTGGGCACGAGTTTATATTTTAAATATGGCTAAATTACTGAAAACGGGAATATAATTATCAAATTGTAAGCACGGGTTACTTTAATATAAAAATAAATATACGTATTGTACTTATAACAATGACTCATGTAACTCTTATTTATTTATATAAGGATATCTAAAAAAACATTTTTAAAAAACTTTAAGGAGTATATTTAACTTTATCAACGCTCATTATGTGATATTAAACTTGCATCATATGTACAACATAATATCAGTAGTGAAATTTAAATAACAACATCAACATCTTTGTCAGCTAAATAAAATTAAATCTTGAGTTACCTAACATAATTTTTTACAAATATTTTACCAAATTCGAATGGATATTAATGTATAATGAAAAACTCGTGCATAAGTATTAGTTGTACTTATATCACAATTTTCATGGGCAAATTATTATATGTGTATATACTGAACTAAAATGTTAAAATAAATTTGATTTATGTGTAAACTTCGTGCGTGCACGAAACTTATAACTATATAATTATATACAATTAACTTTAAAAACACAATATTCAGTATTAATACAGAAGAATTTTTTTTGTCAAAAAACCCGTGCGTGCATGGGTAATATAACTAGTACATCATTATAAAGTCTCATATGTTTTTTAGGGAGTAAAAAAGTGTGGGACTATTTGGTATAAAATTCATAATCTTTTGCATTGATGATGTACGCATGCTTTAACCTTCAATATAATCCATATCGTTATGGTATTTAAAATATTATCATTTAATTACATAATATCAGAAAAATCATTCGCTTTAAAAATAGTAACTAACTTTAATCAAGGGTATAATATGGCATGCTTTAAAGTTCATATAAAACCGAGATAATTTTTTTCCTAATCAATAACATGAGTTGAGATCAATATAGAACTCATATTTGTCATAGAACAAATGAACCAATCATAACCCTTCATTTTTTATCTAAATTAATACAAAATCATTTTCCACCTTTTTTTTAAAACAACATATCTTACAAACGGTAAATCTTCAAAATATAAAAAAATACAATTCATCGCGAATGAATTAAATTATCTTTCTATAGATATTCACTTTTACATATTTTCGACAAACATTTTTTTCAAAAATTTCGTCCGAAAAATCATATATGATTTTACGAATCATATATGATTTTTAAAAATCATGTATGATTCGATTTTTACGAATCATATATGATTTTACAATCATATATGATTCTCAAAAATCATATGTGATTCGTAAAATCGAATCATATATGATTTTCACAAATCATATATGATTTTTGTTGACCGAAATTTTGAAAAAAAAATTGTTAAAAATATATAGTAGTGCATATCTATAGAAAGATAATTTAATTCTCGTCACGATGGTATAATTTTTATCGCGTAACGATTAACGGTTTGCAAGATATTTATTTTTTTTTAAAATGGTGAAAGTTTATCATAATAAAAAAATGAATGGCTATTATTAGTTGATTGGATCTATGCTAAATTTTGGTTCTATATTGAACTTTTGCCTCAATAACATATGTATAAACTTCGAAGGAATACAAAATGACAGACGATCACCTTGAGCATATCACCATGAAACTCACAACTGGAAACCCGAACGTAGATGGCGTACTTAGTATTCCAAAAGATATTGGTCCAAGGACCATACTACGTAACATGCATTATGATCAACGTCATAAACTATATGATGAAGAATTGGGTTTGGCAGTTGAACTAGTATGTCGGACGACAGATGGAACTAGGAGTACCGTATGGTTTGCTTATGGGGATAACTATGTATGCAGCGAACTCAAAAAATTTGGTGAAGTTGTTGATAAGTATGCTTTAAAACCAGGAGACAAAATTCATCTATTTCCAATATCATCTGATGGTGAAAAGCTGTACATGGAATTCCTCTTCTTCCGCAATTCCAAAGCAAGAGACACGATCAAAAACATCAATGGCTAGTACAAGTAGCAGCCCTTTAATGATTTTATATTGTTATGAATATACATTTAATAAAAAAGATGTATGTAGTATATCTGATGCAATAACCTATAATATTATAAATAAACTATATCATTAGAGCATCCCCATCCTTAACGGGGTAACGCCCGTTAACGAGCTAATAACGCCGTTAGCGGCGTTACACCCTTGGAAGTGTGTATGTTTACGGCGTTGGTCCTTTATATATGCTACCCCTTAACGCTACAAGTAAGGGCGAAAAAAATATATATTCAAAAAAATTTCATGTCTGGTCCCTCTAACGGCTACTAGCCGTTAACTTTAAAAAAAAAAATTCAAAAAACACCCCTAACGGCTAGAATTTAAAAAAAAAAAAAAAAAAAATCAAAAACCTTTTTTTACCACTATAAATACACAATTAAAACACCATTTTTATTCACACTTCCACTTTCAAAACCTACAATTCACACAACAGTCAACAACAATCACAAACCTGAAAACACAAGATGTTGCTGAGATAACACCCACATCTCCTCCAAAAAAGGAAAAGGTCAGATATTAGCGAAAAATCAAAAATCCAAAGACCCCAGCCCGGCAATTGATCTCGATGAGGAGGTTGTCGTTATCGCACGCTGGAATTCAGCAGAGGAAGCATTACTTGCAAGGTGTTACATAGCAAGTTTCGAGGATCCGAAAGTTGGAAAGTGCCAACCTAGAGATACGCTTTGGTATCGGGTCGAAATGAGTTCATAGACTCAACTTTCAATGGCGCACCAAGGACATGATGTCAAGCAAATGGAAAACGCTTGAACGGATATGCACAAAGTTCAACTCTGTTACATACGTATGCGAACGGATCAACGGTGGGGAAAGTGAGGTGGATTTGATGAAACGGGCAAAGCAATGGTATCGTGAGGAAAACAGAGGAGCATTGTTTGGTCTCGATGACGCTTGGGAGGTTTTGCGTTATTATAAGAAATGGGAGACGCCGGAACCGGTTGATTTAACCGGCGAAGTCCCAAGCCAAACAAACGAGCACTACAAAAAAAGGCCATTTAGTTGCACACAAAAAGTGTCACTAAAAATGAAATATGTGTCACTAAAGACCCGACAGGGAATCGGTGGCAGAAAAAAAAGTGTCACTAATGTCGGTACCACTAAAGGGTTTTAGTGACACTTTATACTTGTGTTCGCAAACCTTTTGGGTTTTAGTGGCACTTGTAGTTTGTGTTGCTATTGACCATTTTAACTTCAGTGACACACAATTATCTGTCACATGAAGCTTTAAGGATTTTGTGACATTTACTTTGTGTCATTATAAGTTTAATATGATCACAAAGTATGTCGGCTTTAGTGACATAATTGCCAGATTTGTTGCAATTTTTTCATTTTTTTATTTTATTATTATTATTTTTTTGCCACTGTGATGCTTTCAAAATTGTGGCACAATGTAAATATTAATTTTCAATTACTAGATTTCATTAAAAAAAAAAACAATTTATTATTCAAACAAAAATGCAATTTCCATTGAACATGGTTTTTATTATCAAAATAGAAATATCCAACAAATACAAAGCAAACAATATTCTTGAATATCCAACACAAAAAGAATAGTGAGTGTAAATATCCAACTGGAAATCATAAGACATTTACCTAAAAAAAAAAATCATAAAAGACACCTAAAAACTACCAACTTTATTGTAACTTCATCGAAGATAGCAAGCATTGTGATAACTCTTGACCTCTTTACGCGTAAGAATCTGTAAGCCAACAAAAACAAAATTGCAGAAATTAATATCCAAGATGACGAAACAAAACATCTACATGAACATACAAGATTTACATAGTTCTTTGATATAACCAGAATATGACAATTTTCTAATTCGGAGCAAGAAAAGTAAAGAACTTTTAGTGCATGAAGAAGAAGTGTACCTGCTAAAAGTATACTCAAGAATGATTTGTTGGAATACCTAAGTGAAAAAGAAACAAAATCATAGTAGTAAACTAATGTTATTTAGCCATATTTAAAAAATAAAATAAAATAATAATGTTACTTAGCTAATAATACATATAACTAAGGTCTTAACATAGCATCTATGTGTAAGTCATAAGTGCAGGTCACTTGTCGGGTTATAAGATAAAAATACAAGTTTATAAGTACGCAATAGTTGAAGTCTCATCTCATGTTATATATATTAAGTTAAATCGATCAAAACATAATGTTTTCAAGTAACAAGAAAATAATACTTGTATACGTATAATAACTGTAATACGAAAACAATTAATACGTAGTACTTAGCTTATAATAAAACATATTCAAAAGTCCTTCAGTTATTTTTTTTCTCACATCAAAATATTCGAGTCTAGAAATGACAATTACAAACTAAGTTCGATCTAGGATTACCTTGAACTATTATTATTATTATTATTATTATTATATCATTATATTGATCAGAGTATGCTACATTATCTTCTCTATCAGTACATAGTCCTAGTTTCTCACTTTATTTTCATTTTTTTATAGATTTCTTCCCTCCCTTACAGATTCAAAACTTTATACTCATGTGGATTCTCATAATCATAAATCGAGCTTCAAACATGTTTTAGACCGCGACCTATCGATTTATCACAAATGGTATTTTTAGTTATGGTGCTAACGATGAGAGGTTGTATCATATATACATATAACTAAGGTGTTAACATAACATCTATGTGTAAGTCATAAGTGCAGGTCACAAAATTACAGAAATTAATATCCAAAGATGAGGAAACAAAACATCTACATGAACATACAAGATTTACATTGTTCTTTGATATAACCAGAATGTGACAATTTTCTAATTCAGAGCAAGAAAAGTAAAGAACTTTTAGTGCATGAAGAAGAAGTGTACCTTCTAAAAGTTTACTCAAGAATAATTTGTTGGAGTACCTGAGTAAAAAAGAAACAAAATCTTAGTAGTAAACTAATGTTACTTAGCCATATTTAAAAGAAAAAAAAAAAGAAGTCTTTTACCATGTTTCGGGTCAAAATGGGTCGGGTTGAATCGGGTTGGGTTGTCAGGTTGTTATCAGGTTGTGGCGAGTTGACTGTCCTAAACACAAAATAAAGCAAAAAGTGCAGTAGGCAAAATGTCAAATTGTCAACATTTAAATAAGTACATAGTGAAGTTAAACAAGTGAAGCAAGCAAAAAGTGCAAAAATAGTGCAGTCAACAAGTGAAGTAAGCAAAACATATAGTAGGCAAATTGTCAAATTATTAACATGTAAATAAGTATGTAACACATTACTTGACTTGAGAAGCATGTGAAGTAGGGTGTTATCGGGTTGGGTTATCTGGTTTATCGAGTCGGGTTCAGTCAGGTCGGGTGATTCGGGTTGTCGGGTTATAAGATAAATCAATTCTAGATAAGTCAATTTTTTCTTCCTAAAAAACACACTTAGTATAAGAAGTTACAATAACATTTGTAAAAATCTTCATCAGTGAAACTATAAAGTCGACAAATCTTTTATAAACCAAATAAAAAACATTGCATAAAAAACTATCCATGGATAACAAACTAATGCTCACAGCAATAGACAACAACTACAGATACAAAAGGACTAAAGTTCCTTAACATAACATTGTTTCGGCTTAAATATGCAAATGTAAAAACCATGGAATAACAAAGTAATATTGCTAATGCGATGGAACATCCATACTTCTTGCAAAAAGCATAAAAAATATTGCCTACTGCTGCTGTAAGGACTAGCCTACTAATATTTTTTTATGTTGCAAGATCTCTCTTTAAGCCTAATTAGAGTACTAGAGAAGTTATGAAATAACAATACTTACATTATGTGTGTTATACAAAACATAGATTTATTCAAAACCCATTTTGTGTGTTATACAATTTTAATGCCAAACTACACAACAAGCACTAGTAATAATCAACGAATAAAATTATTAGTAATCACATTGAATCCCGGTCGATTTGTATTAAACAAAAGATAGATAAAAAGTTCTACTTTATTACCTGACAAAAGGATGAAGACGATTATCTGGAGTTAAGAAAACTCTTTTGTGAATTTGGGATGACTGTGAACCGAGAGCAATAAACTAAATTCATAACCAATTATTAAGCTCAGAATCTAATTCATATTAATTCAGTAAATATATAAATTATCAATCAGAACCCTAACCCTAAGAGCTACAATCACCATCTAAAACCCTACAAAATTAAATATATCAAAACAAAATCAACAAAACAATAGCAATTAAAATGATAGATAAAATACCAGTTTCATTTGCATAGGATTAGCATTTCATTCTGTTGCTTGGTACGAAGCTTGAATAGCAAAATTATTGTTACACAGGAAGGCATCGTTATGATCGCCCATGGTTAGGCTATTCAGAGATCGGATCACAGGTTAGGTTTTAGTATTGTTTCAATTAAAGATGTAATTGATCTACCGCTAATAAACATAGGATTTGAAGGTTTGGGTTTTCTTTTACTGAGTTGAGTTTTGCAAATGAGATCTGGGGATGGAGATTAGGAAAAGCCTAATTTAGGGATATATACCCCTTTACAATCGGAGGGAAATAAAAAAGAAAAGCCCGCTCATTTTAATTTATTTTTTTAGTGAAAGGCCGCTTGATTTTTAGTCGAAATTAGTGACAGACATCAAAAAGAAATAAAGGAAATTAATAATTTTTAATGGCATAATATTTGGATGTATCACAAATTCTACATACCTTTAGTAACATCCCTATTTTTGTGCCACAAATATCGGGTACAATGGTGGCACAAATCGTAAACTGCCAGTAAAGTTATAAAAAAAATAATGGCACATAATATATGTCACTAAAAACGCGATATAGTGACACACATAAATCTGTCATTAAAAACGTGTGCCACTAAATGGCCCTTTTTTTGTAGTGGAGGCTTTGTTTGGTAATGATGAACAACCACGCCCCATGGGAAAGAAACGTGCTACCAAGAAAGCAAGATCCGAGACTACAACAAGTACTGGGGGAACAAGCACTGGAGGAACGAGCTCGTCAGCTTATTTCACAGAAACTATGGCAAACGAGTATCGTATGAAACGAGAAGTCTCCGAAGCGGCATATCGGGCCCAGCAGGAAAGAGATCTCACGTTAACAAGGTTGGAAGAGATAAAGTTTTTGATGACGCCTACTGAGGGGCAAGATCTAATGGTCGTGTAGTGAATCAATGATGAAAAAGATCGAATCATCGCAAAATATAACTTGAAACCTCGTCAGTAGATCTTATTCTCGTCATTTCCTTTAATTTGGTGTAACGTTTTATTTGCAGTGTGTTTTTTTATTTCGTTGTAATTTTTTTTTATTCTCGTATTGTAATATGTTTTTAGTTTTAATGAAATGTTTGTTTTAGTTTAATAAATGAAGTGTTTGTTTTGGTTTAGGGGTTGAAATTGAAAATATGAAATGTTATTGGTGTTATTGATGTTATTGGGATGTTATGGTTGTGGGTGTTTTTTGGGGATGTTAATGTTAAATGTTAAAGCTGATGTGGCGCTTACGTTGACGGTGTTATTGGTGTTATGGTGTTATAAATGGGGATGCTCTTAGCTCATATTTTCTTTTCTCTACACTTTTGAAAGCGTGCAGTGACACATTTATAAGTTGTTCGTGCGTATAAACGTGTACAATATTATAACGTTTATAATTGCGTACATTTTAATTTTAATTTTTAAAGACAACATCTCATTGTATACAATCCACGTCTATCCTTGATGACCTTGATCTCATAACGACTCGATTGAGAAACTTCTCACATTATCTTATTGACCTTAAAAAGAAACAAAACATTTAAGTCATGCCTACCCAAAACTTTTGCCTGCTACAAAGATCTTGATGCAAAATCTGTGGGACACTACTAACGAGAACAAAAGTCATAGAGTGTGTTTGAGTGCTGGGTTATCTTTAAGAGCATGGGGTGTCGTGGGCAACTCACTTCTCTTCATTTGGGCCCCACGTGTGCTGCATCACCTCCACATCACTCCAACACACTCACTTAAAAATACCCCCAATCACAACTAAACCCAAACCTCTTCACTTGGGCCCCACCTATACTCATTTTATTTCCTTTATCAAAAAAATACATCCTTTGCTGCAAAAGTTTTCTTGTCTTCTTGCTCGTCGTTGAAGTGGCGAAAGGGTGAGTGGCGACAGGTGATGGTATCGTGGCGAGGGCCAAAATGAAGTGGCGAAGCCGTCACGTAAGAAACGGCGAGGAGCAACATAACGACACCCCATGCTCTAAGAGATTGAATTAAAGGTGGTGATTTTTTATGGGTTTGAGCTCGAACTAAACAGAAATAGAAGAAGAAAGTTTGTGTTAGGAGGCTCCAGTTTTGGAGTTATAAGGTGGGAGACGTTTGTGATGTATGGTGAAATAAGGATGGAAGTGTTAACTACAATGGTGAAATGAAGAGAGATGGGGCCGTGTGATTGTTTAAAAAGTTATTAGGGTTAACTGTTTCTTGGTATTAATATACTTATAAAAGTAGGGTTGTTAATTTTGGCTGGTAGCATTTTTAATCCGAAAATATGGTTAGTTTATGGTTAGCTAATTTTATTTTATGGTATAGGGTTGTTTTGGGCTATAAATTTTTGACATAAATTTTAGATTTGGACTAAATAATTTTTACGGGGTTTGACTATCTTTTTGGAATACCTTTGTGTTATTTGATTGGTTAGGAGTTAATTTTCGAGATCATGTTTCGTCACGAGATCCTTATGCTTCATGATATTGAGAAATTTTGGTTATTTGATTGGTTTGATAAATCACAAGGTCGCGTACTTATTTGACTTCATGAGTCGAGATGGTTGGTTGGTTAAGTTGCATGATTCGCGAAGTTGTTTTAATTTAAATTGTCATTATTTGTATGGTTATTATTTAAAAAAAACATGTAACTGAACAAAATTTGCTTGCCGCAAAATATAGTCACAGAGTATCCGTCGCTGCATCGCGCGGGTACCCTGCTAGTTCATACTAATTGTTTTAACGTGTTCAGATCATGGAGTGCCCAATTATTAGAATATAAAACATTTGTAAGGAATGAACATAACAAACCCTGATTAGGAACATATGATTTTTCTTTAACGGTGATTTTATTAAGAAACTAGCAAGGAGCTACAAAAGATTACAAGTTAAAGAAATTGGAATTTTGCATTTAAGTAGCCAATTGAGCTTAGATTTATAACGACTAGAAATCCAAAAAAATACATTTGAATAATGTCTTTAAGGGAAAGGAACACTGGTAAGGCACAGGTCAATTCTGTGGAGACCTATCACAATTTCAATGGAAACATCCTTACACCCATCATTTCTAAGCGTGCTACAAATTAAACATTGATCAATAAAGTGTCTTTCCTATTGAACAAGTGTTTCAGATCAAAGAAAAGGAGTACACTTCTGTTGGATTGTGGGAGTTTAAAACACGACAAAACACTAAAAGTGTGTGAGCCTATGCGGGCACACACGATAAACACGAGTATACGTGTCGAACGTAAATATAACTTGAATATATTATACCTATATGCATGTATTTGACCCGATCACATTGTATGACCCATGGGCTATTCTTGGCTTGTTGAATGGGTCAGTTATGGAGCTTCCTTGGGCCTAGAAGATCCGTATGATCAGGCATGGGGGATGTTTGGGATTGAAGCTTGTCGATCAAGCTTTAACCCAAGACAAAGGGTTGTTTGTTTCTGCTATAAAACAAAATGTACCCTACTCCTCATTCCCTCCCTAACATACGACATATCTAAACCTAAACTAATACTCTAAATCGAATTACTGTTCCAGCTTCTAATAACTAATCGACTTGTTTACAAGTTGCTTAGTTTTGAATTGGTTTTGTTCAATCTCCACTTGCAACGTTTCAAGGTGTTAGGGTATTGATCGATTGGTATTAGTTCTTGTTTTCTGTTTCTCCTATTCGACAGCAGCAACAACAAACAAACAAGGTTTTCTGTTTTGGTCGTGGGCTTTATCTCGGACAAACAAGCAGAAGATATCAGACATCTTTGTCCGATATTGGGTGACAAACGGCTGTTATCGGACAACATTAATTCGGGCAGAAAACAAAGACTTGGTTTTCTTGAGTGGTTTTCTAGTTCGTGTAATATTCAAGTGGGTCAAAGGTTGATTGGTTGAATACGTTCTCGACTAGCTCATTATCGAACGTATACAGTTTTCGTGTTGTGTGTGATACTCATAGAGGTATCTAATTTAGATACTTGAGTTTCATATTGGTTTTTTGTTCATTACACTTGCGTTCAATTTCCACGAAAGGTTAGGTTTCTATTTTACCTTTTATTTATTATTTGTTTATTATTACGTGTTAACCTAATTGCGATTACTAGATCCATATCCGCTGCATACTCGTATGTGTTACTTGGCTAACGTAGATCTAAAATCCCAACAGTAGCATCACGATCCATCTCGTTTTTGCTATTATGAGTTACACGTTTCTTTTAATAAACATGTTTAAAAGGCTGCATGAAACTAATTTAGTTATTCTTTTTATTTTTGTTTTGACAACTATATGCAATACTTGTCAATTTTTAATAAAAAATAACTAGTCACACACAAATTAAATTATATTGATAATTAGAATTAAATTTGTTAATTAGAATTACTTGTTAATTAGAATTAAAAGTTAATTAGAATTAATTAATTGTTAATTAGAATTATATTGATAATTAGAATTACATTTGTTTATTAAATACATAAAATTACATAATTACTTGTTAATTGAGATTGCCATGTTTTTTATGTGTTTTCCGGCCACAAGACCCACTCAATTGCTTTTTGCGATGTATGAGGCGATCTAGGTATTGTATCCCAGCGACGGTCTTATGGTTCTCCTTTTTGAGGAAGACTCGCGAGAGAACTCGGAACAATATGTGTTTTATATTGATGTTATGCTTGTATGTTTGTGATTCCATTCTGAGCATTATTGTTACTTTCTTTGACACCTAATTGTATGCAATATAGGATAATACATATCGTAACCATAACATCAATATTGGTCTTTATTTTACACGCCTAAATATCATGCTCATTGTGACCTGCTATTTGTTTCGTGGAAAATCGTTTTTGTTAAATAAAGTGACCTAAACTATTGAAACAAGTTTTTCATGAATTTAAAAACTAGACGCTATGGACACTTGGGATGTACGGCTCACCCACTAGAACAAACTATAAAGGGGGTTTAAAGAGGTGCGCATAGTCACACCGAAAGGATGTCTAGGTTATTGCTTCAACGCTTGCCTGGTCCTCTGCCTCCCTGTGCGTTCGATTGGAGCTACCGTGAACCATGATGATCACTACAGTGTCATTACCAAAAGTTTTTAAACTTAGTGTTACAAAGTTATTTTGCATGCTTCTTTGTACATGAATTTTACCACATTTATATGTGCATACCTATTTGTTAATTTTAAGTCTAGTCATCCAACTATGAACACGTGCATTTGGATTGACTTCTCTGGTCAGACCTTAGGGCCTTTCCAACCCCTCGTAATTATTTCGCTTGGTCGACCTCCGGTTATTTTTACACGTTTATACTTGGTCGACTTATTTCGAGTTGGCTTGGTCAGACCTTGAACCCGAGGCATAAGATGAGAACTAAACATGCTCATGACATTATTACTTGTCTCCTAATGTCTTGATCAGTCTCATAAATCTAAGAGTTGCATTATGCAATTAACGCTAGTCGCTTACCTTTTGTCCTATTTTTTTACGCCCTGGTCAGACCTTTGGAAATTAAGTGGGAGTACAAGATGGATCTTAATCTTAATTAGTAATTAATTGGGTAGTTAATTCTTTTAAAAATGTAATTATCGAAAATACTAGAATTGAACTTCTTATGTTCTGATTAATTGTGTTATTGCAACATAATTCGTAAACAAAATTTTTTTTCTTTGAAAGACAAACTTTGTCTCTTTTCCTAGTAAGGAGAGTGAGACTTATTCCTATCTTTTCTCCTTAGTTAACAAACTAAGATAGGATTACAAACTATTAAACTCACAGATGATCTATCATTACCCTTTTGTGGTCTAGAAATTATTGAAAGATAGAATATTTTGTGTAACTAGAAAACATTGTGTTTATAGCTACCAAAATAAATGACATCTTGCACTTGTCACAATGTATGAGTTTAAACCACAAAGAGTAAAGAAATTACTAGAATATTCGCTAGGTAATTTTCTTGGACTCTTATTATTACTAAAGTGCTAAATACCCTTGGGGCTATGTAGACGGTAAAGGGGGAATTGCATGCTAAAGATTCAAGTTAATTGAATGAAAGAATAGCTAGTGCATTGTCTACATAAGTAGAACTTCATATACTATGTTCAATACCTAAGTACATTGTTACTCGTAGTCATTCGAAGAGAATAGGAAAGTGTATAAAATTGCTATATGTTTTCTACTGGAAATGTAACACTTACAATGTTGACAAATCAAGTGGGAGCAATTGCCTTTTATAACTGAAATAACATTCATGCAATGTTGTCAATTTCAGTGGGAGCTACGGGATTTATTTCTTTGTTAGTCACCCATATCATTTCAAACTTGCTTTGAAATAATTTATTACTTTCCGAATATGAACAACCATTGCTTAAAGGAAAATTGCATTTTATTCCCGTTGTCGCTTTTCTGAAGCGTTATCTATAGAATAATAATCTACAATTCCTTATTAAAGGTTATGGTTCTAAAACTACTTGTAATATCTATGACATTATCATATTGTTTACACAATCAATCATGTGTTGTTTGTTTTCATAATATGATGTTGTACCTTACACAAATGGGAGAAATCTCAAAGTGTGTAAAAGGAACAACAATATTATTGGTATCTCTTGACCGCAAGGTAAAGGAACTAATAATTCTACTAGGACTTAAGCACATTATATATTTAATGCCCTACTACATGTAAATAAAAATTCTACTAGGAATTAAACATGCGAGATGTTTATTGCCCTACTACATTCTAATAATGATTCTACTACGACTTGAACACTCAAGATGTTTGTTGCCCTACTACATTCAAATGTCATGATATAAGTGTAAAGATACTTCAACATTTGAATACAAGTTTAGTCAACATAATTATGGTTATATAATAATGACCATAATTCTGAAGTATAAAATTAACTTGAAATTACTATAGAACTCAAGAGTTTGCTTTCATGATTGTTTTTGTTAGTATAGTTATACTTACATGTTAAGACATAATTATAAAATCCTTGAATTAATCAATGACTTATAACATAAATTATATATAGTATAATTGTTATGTCTTCTAGTTAACACATAAACATAAGGCCTTTGAATTATTCAAAGACTTATAATGTATTATCGAAATGTTTTGTTTTCTTGTAAACACATGAACATATAATTCTTGAATAGTTCTGTCTTCTTGTGAACACGTGAACATAAGGTTCTTGTATTGTTCAATGAATATACATTATTGCATTCACTTGGTTCGTAAATACTTTATATGCAATTTTGGCTCGACCCAATTGACAAGTATTTGGTCCAAAGAGAATTAAGTTATCTATAGAATTCTGATAAAGCTTCACAATTCTAATAACACATAGGATACCATTTCATTATGGTATGCCTAATGTGTTGGATCAAACCTTATTCGTGTTGTTTGATTCATGATAGCTTTAATTGCTCTACCTCCAAAACATATCAAGGTTAGAAAATTTGTGTGTCATGGATACACTCAATATAGTTCAAACCAAGAAGGTATTCAAGACAACTCATAACTGAAAACCCTAATACATTAGGGATTTTATGTTTTCCACTCAAACCAATCGAATCCTAAATCCTTTTGGATTTTTTTGATTTTTCTACACTTCCTAGCTTGAAGATTGTAGTTTTGGTGTTCTTCCTAGCTTGACAAAAAACAAAAAAGTTTATAGAACTTTTGGTTAAAGAGTGATACTAAATTAGAGTTTTTCTACAAACCCTAATTAGAGTTATTGAAAGGAATTCCAATACGTCTTGATTTAAGTTTTGAATTTGTTAAAATCTTATGAAGCATTTTATTAACAAATCTAGAGATGAGAACTTAAAATGTATTTTTGTGGTTCCCAACAAAGAACAATTTATTGTTGCTTAAATACTTAGTATTTAGAGAATTGTCTCTATTTACAAAAGTAAGTGGGAGCATATACAAATCTCGAAGTTATTTGAGAACAAAATACTTAACCTTCTAAAATCCACTTATTAATGTCATAGTAAGGTTAAACATGAAAATGTCAACCAAAGTATAATGATTACTCTCATTCATAAATCTGAAAAGATACCTCAACACTTGAGTGATATTTTAGTATCAATGCTGAGGGATATAAGTTAGAAGATTATTGTAAATCAGCTAGCTACTAAAACACATTATCACATCTTGAATCTGATAATTGTTTTAGAACTATGAATGATAAGATGCAGTCCTTAAAAGGCAAATCAAGTTTTGAGCTTGATTGTTATTTTGCCTAACAGTTAACCTATGAGGTTGGAATGAGTTTCTTTTGAAGAAAGATTCACAATGACAAAATTGTATACATATTAATGCATGGCATTTAATAAAAAGTTTTTAATCATACTTAAGAAATTGACTATGATTAGATTTTCTTATATAATGAATATATTAATAATATAAAGATAATTAATTTTCATACAAGTTTTCCTTGTATGAGGAATACAGCAATTAGATTTTATAACTCTTTCTTTATGATTACCTTTTGCGAGGACGGTGTGTAATTGATGATGTACCCTCGAGGTCGAAGGACACCCCTTCGAACTGTGTCGAAGCCCTTCTATACGAAGACCCAAGTTAGTTCTCCCAAATGTTCATTGGCTAAACTATTCAGACACACGGTTGTTACCTGCGGGGAATTCGCCACTCGAAGCCCTAAGCCCTTCGGGGTATGGTTGACAAAGGAACAAAGGACAGAGGACCATCCTAACTTGGTCACACCCACGATCTCCCTCTCATCCTTGGCTTTCCCGCCAAGGTTGAGAACGCGGGTCACTAAGCCCTGGTGGTTACCTAAAAGCATAGGACGCCCCCATGTTTTCCGATATTGATGCAGAGGTGCCCTCAAGCCTATTTTCTCTACTATAAATAGGTGGGACGGGCAGAAGTTCATGGTAAGCTCACTTAACACTTTACTCTTTACTCACACTCACTTATACAACCATAACTCATACTTACTCTCACGTCGGAGGTGGTTCACAGGGTCCAACCCTGCGTAATCACTTAACGTAGTGTCTTCGTATTTCTTATTCTCAGGTGAAAGACAATCTTGGCCGAAACACATACCCCTCTTACCTGCGATCACCATTGACGCCTGGTAGTGCAATTTATTGCACAATCAGTGGCGCCATCCGTGGGACTCGCTACTATAAGTCCCGTAATCACCAAGTCTTAACCTTCTAACTGATTACACTACTTTTCCCAAGATGGAACCAGGACGAGAAGATACACCTCCACCAGGTTATTATACCCTGGTACCCATCACCACAAATAACACTGATAACGCTCAAAAGGAGCATCTTTTTAGTAGCGTTATTGTTAGTTTTGTGTATGATAATAAGCTATATTTACTCATAACTATTGCAAAAGTGCAAAAGATGCGTATTTGTATGTGAATGTAGTCAGGTATCGCAAAAGATGAAGAAATGAAGATTTCATGCACATTTGGACAATTCCTGAGGAAGGAAGTCAAGTAAGGAAGCTCTTGGACTCAATGATTAGGAAGCGCAATGATTTCTAAGTATCTACAAAAAGTAAAGATCAAGTTTCGTCTTGGAAATCAGCAACGAAAGCAAAGAAAAATGCGCGAATCAAGAAAAGTCAACAAAAGTCAAGATTGAGTGTATAAGAGACTTCCAACCGATTGGTTAGAGCCCGCAACCGATTCGGTTGGGCTAATGGTCAACACGAATCGATCCACAAGAGGCAACCATCCGGTTGCCAACCCTAGAGTTACACCATTTGTCATTTAATGTTGCCTTAACTTCCATTAATCATTGGGAAATGATCATTTCAAGTTAATAACTTGTATGGGACGTTTTTAGCCTGATAGTTAAGGGTCTTTAGCTATAAAATGAACCTAGACTTAGTAGTCTAGGTGTGACACAACAAAAAGTATAATAGTTTACACAAAAGCTATTACCAACCCTTATTATTCATCCCAAAGTCTTGTTACCTCCGTGAAAACGCCCAGAGGTTGAGAGACTAATTCTCATCCATTGTTTGATCATTCAGAAGTTGTACGCTAGGCTAGATGATTGGAGGCGTGTGGTTGCTATATTCCACAATTTCTAATTCTTGTAATCCAAAAGGTTAGGTATTCTATGGAACTTGTTATGAATTTCTATTCTCTTGAATTATTTGAATTACCTTGTTACTACTTGTGTTTCGTTATGATTGTCATGGAGTAATTCTTGAATATACTTGTGTGTAAGGATGTAGGAAATCATACTATGTTCTTATATGATGCATGTAAATGATCTTATTTAAATGAGTTTGTTGGAAAACTATTAGTCTTGTTTGATTTCTTCGAAACATGTTTAAGAAAAAGGGCCGAAAGGATTTCTCATGTGTTTTATTCCAAAAAGTTAAGTGACAAACTAGTATGGGGATATGGTGATTGACACCCACCATGTGTACTTATTGAAACAAGACTAGAAACATTTTCATCAATAAAGGTCAAAAGATTCGTAGGAACAAGTTTAATAAGAACATTTTACAAACAAATGGATTTTCTAAAGGATAATCATTATGATAAGGACTGAAAGGATTACCTACATGTTATTGTTCTTAAAATAATTTTACAAAACATAAACCATGGGTTGGAAATCATTTGCTTATGATTTGTGCATCACATCAAGAGTTTACACCAAGCCTTCATAAACACTTTCTATGATTGCCTATAGACTTCACATAAGTATATGTTTCTTAATATTGATTTTCACTAAACCCTAATTTGGAGGAAGCCTTGACAAGCTTTCTTGTTACTAATCTTTTAAAACAAATTAAAGCGCAAATCTCTTGGGACGATCTCGACTTACCCACCTTTGCTATCGCGAACGAGTATACTTGCTCGTATGAGTTTATAGTAATTGCCGGATAATCCATTTTTATAAATTTTTAAAACTTGCACACGGTGAGCACATCAAACACCGATAATCTCGCCCCCATAACAGCCTCCACCTTCACTACACGATCTCGCCTAGAAACAACTCCCATACATCATGCTTCAACATCAGCTAATCCCATTCCATAAATTAGCCCTGCCTTCGTTGATTCAAACTTCGAAGCATTAGAGCCCTTGCTAATGGCACACAAAAGGCAAGTTCGTAACACCGCAATGCGAAGGGAATTGGAATATTCCAGCGAGGAATATGATGAAGAGATTGAGGTAGAAGAAAGGCCTCGACCAACAAGCAGGGGTCGCTCGGCCCTACGAATTGGTTCTCCATCTGTAAGGAGGCCTAATGGAAGAACTGTGGGTTTTGAAAAGGGTCCCGGTGGAGATCCTGGTAGAAGGGAGAGAATGTTGGGAGAAAGCAGGAGTGAGAACTCCAACGGAGGCAGCAACCCAGTGGGAAACGGAGGTATGAACCTACCACCTCTCTTGGCAGCTCATCTAGGGAGAGATGTGACGGGGGCTCCGGTGCCCCCATCATATGTTTCGAGTGTCGGAGGACCTCCTCCGTACGTTGGTATAAACCAACTACCACCTCAAGGCATGAATCACTACCTGCCTACTCAACCCTATAATGCCTATCCTTTGAATGGGTCTCTTCACAACCAGAGCTACCATCACATGCCTTATGGGCACTTTCCTATGCACCCTACACACCCAGTGGGGGGAAACCCTTCGCATCGAAGTTCCTCAAATTATACCACGCTCTCGAAACCACCTATCCCCTCAGCAAATCACACATAACCCTACACATGCTTATGCACCTCCATACAACCCTTTCTATGCTAAGCTGGCTGCACACCTTCATAAATGGATCAAAGACTACCCTCTGCCTGATGGGTTGAAGATGCCTTCTCACATAGGTACTTACGATGGGAAAGGTGATCCGGATAACTTCTTGCACTTATTTGAAGGTGCCATCCGGATGCAGAAGTGGGCTATGCCAGTAGCGTGCCACATGTTCACCTACACTCTTCGGGATTCTGCACGAATATGGTGGAATGGACAAAAAGTAGGAAGCATCGTAAGTATGGATGATCTCAAGGCTAAGTTCCGATCGCACTTTAGCCAACATAAGAAGTACACTAAGACTCATTTAGCCGTACATACCATCAAGCAGAGAGAAGGAGAAAGCACAAGGGCCTTCGTCACCCGGTACACTAACGAAACCTTGCAGATTCTCGCTGTAACTAAGAACAAAGGATTTCTAGTTGCATGGCTTACGGACACAAGCCCGGTGGAAATTGTCTGTCCACTGATCTTCCGACCACTTACAAGGTACTCATGGAAAAGACGTATACTTCGATCGAGTCCAAAGAGGTAGCAGCCAACGGAGCTCCGGCCGAACAAAGAGAAGCCTCTGACGAGTTCTCCAGAGGGTCCTTCTAGGAAGGATCCAAAAACGTAAAGAAGAATGTGGACCGCCGCCCCTACAACAAAGGCTCAAATCATGGGCTCTTGGCAAACTTGGTCAAATCTCCTAGGGAAATCCTCGCCACCGAAAAAGCCGCCAAGTCCTTCGACCCACCCCCTCGCATGTCAGCACGAAATAAAGGCAGGGACATGTCGAAGTACTTCCAGTTTCACGAGGATCATGGGCACGACACTAATAGCTGTAGGGAGTTGAAGAAGCAAATTGAAGAAGCGGTACACTCCGGGAAGCTAGCACATCTGGTAAAAGGCATTAAGAAAGGAAAGGACAAGGTATCCGACACCTAGTTGGGCGAATGGAAGGGAAGCAAGAAACATACCACTCCTACCGAAGCCCCAATACTGATGGAGCACAGACAAGAGCCAACCTTGAAGCGAAAAGAGGCAGATGGAGAGCTAGGAAGCGTAGGAGAGATAACGTTTCCATCTATTCTAGGGAGGACACCTTCAACTGATCATGTTGTCATTAAGGTATGGGTATCCAACAGGGAGGTGAACCGAGCATACATGGACTGTGGAAGTTCCTGTGAAATCATCTATGAGCATTGCTTCCTAAAGCCCAAGCCATCAATATGCTCGCAGAGGGTAGACTCAAAGATACCCTTGGTAGGGTTCCCCGGCGAACACTCCTGGCCTCTCGGAGAGGTAACCTTGGAGATCACAATTGGAGAAGGGCCCTTATCCATAACGGAAACCTTCATCTTCATCATAGTCAGGTCATATTCCCCTTACAATTTGCTGATAGGAAGGACTGCTATGCAAAAAATGGGTATTGTGGTCTCCACCATACACGCAGCCATCAAGTTCCAAACTCCTTTCGGAGTAGGGACTGTTCATTCAGATTACGGAGCAGATAGTAGGATGTATGGTGCCAAGAAAGTTAAAGAAGGGTTGGAGGAACCTCCGATGGCCATTCTAAGCTGTACGGATGCAGAAGAGCGAGTGGTAGTAAATCCAAGCTACCCAACAAACAACAGATTGGAAAGCAGCCCACTCAACTTCAAGGCAAAGCTTACGAGTCAAGTTACAAACTAACCTTGATGTTTTTGTATGGAAATATGTCGACATGACAGAGTTCCAAGAACGCAGGTGATTGACGGAAGGCCCTTCGTACGAACAATGCACTCAACGAATACAAGCACATTGAGCCCATCAAACAAAAAAAAGGAGAAGCCTAGCCCCTCGAAGGAACGCCTCGTAGTGAGGTAGACGAAGCACACAGCAGTGGATCCCGAGGGAAGTCAAATATCAAACTTGGGTGGCAAACCCAAAGAATGGTAAAAACCGATGGAGGATGGCGCATGTGTTTGACTTTATCGACATCAACAGCATGCCCAAAGGACTGCACCCCTTGCCGTGAAATCGATTGAAGGCAGAGTCCCAGAAGGCTTCCGGTTGAAATGTTTCCTAGATGACTACAAAAGGTATCATCAAATCCAAATGGCCAAGGAGGACGAAGAGAAGACAACCTTCTACACAACTAAAGGCGTCTACTGTTACAGAAAAATGCCCTTCGGATTAAAGAATGCAGGGGCTACATACCAAAGGCTCATAGACAAAGCCTTCAACAAACAGATAGGCATAAATCTTGAAGCTTATTTGCACGACATGGTTATTAAGAGCAAGATAGAGGAGGACCTGCTCCTCGATGTCCAAGAGACCTTCGACTAACTCCGGGTTATCAACATGAAGCTAAACCCAAAGAAATGATCCTTTGGTGTCGAAGAAGGGAAATTCTTGGGGAATCTGATTACAAAGAAAGGGATCAAAGCTAACCTTTCGAAGGTCAAGGCCATTACAGATCTTCAGGCTCCGAAGTGTTTGAAGGATGTACAAAGCTTAAACGGAAAATTGGCTGCACTAAGCCGATTCTGTTTAGGGGCGCAGTGTCCCTACCATTTTTTAAGACGCTTAAGGGCTGCGTTGACAAGAATACTTTCCAATTAAGACAGGATGCGGAGGCTGCCTTCCAAAAAATGAAGGAGTTTATCGAAATACTTCCAACACTTACAGCCTCAATCAAAGGCGAAGTGTTGTTTATGTATATCGCATCCTCAATGGAGAGCATCAGCGCTGTCCTACTGGCGAAAAGAGACAAAAGGCAAATCACAATCTACTTTGTCAGCAGGGTCTTGCAGGGAGCAGAAATTAACTATCCTACATTGGAAAAGCTCATATTGGCCCTGATCTACGCAGCAAGGAGGCTTCGACGCTATTTCCAGGCCCACTCGATTACAGTATTAACTAACAAGCCGCTCAAGAAAATCTTGTCAAAACCTGAAAAGTATGGACGGTGGCAAATGGGCTATCGAGCTTGAGAGCACCGAGATAGAGTTCAAAGGTCGAACTCGCAAAGGGCGATTCTTGCACTTCATAGCGAAACACCTCCAACCAAAACAAAGATAAGGAGGAGCCCAAGTCTAAACTCATAGAAATACAGGATGATTGGAAGATTTACACAGATGAAGCATCAAGCTCCGATGATTCTGGGGCAGGGTTGATGTTGGTCACTCAAGGGGAGGAGCATACGCGCGCTCGATTTGAATTGCCACCAACAATGAAGCGTAATACTAAGCCTTGTTGGCAGTGCCTTTGGCTAGCAAGAGATATGGAAGTCAAGGCTCTCACCATCACGTGATTCTCGCCATGGCAAACCAAGTAAAAGGCTCCTATGAAGCAAGCCACCCGGCCATCAAACAATACTCGATAAAACAAGGGAAATACGGATGGCTTCACTTCTACACCATTCAAAGACGCTCGCAGAATCGTAACAAGAAAGCGGATGCATTGAGCAAGTTAGCCTCCATGGCCTTCGCCCATCTAACAAAGGAGGTGCTAGTAGAAGCTTTGCCTGAAAGGTCGATTATACTAAAAGAAGTCACGGACGTTGTCCATGAAGAAGGAGACACGTGGATGACTCCCATCATGGAATACTTGATAAGTGGCATCCTCCCTGAAGACCCAAAGCAAGCAAGGAAGGTACGGGTCAAATCTCCACAATATCGACTAATAGGAGAAAACTTGTATAGAAGATCCTTCCTGTCCCCCTAGCCCAGATGTGTTGGGCCTAAGCAGGCATCACTCATCATCGCAGAGGTTCATGAAGGATCCTGCAGCCTTTACGCAAGACCCCATTTGGTTGTCTCGAAAATAATGAAGTTAGGCTACTACTGGTCGTCGATTCATAGGGATGCTACGGAAATCATACAAAAATGCGAAGCTTGTTAGATACATTCCAAGGTCCCCAAGCTCCCGAAACAAGATATGACAAGTGTTACATCTGCATGGCCCTTCTCTCAATGAGGAATTGACTTCGTAGGGCCAATGCATGTGGCTCCTGGTGGAGTCAAATTCTTGTTGGTAGCTATTGACTATTTCACAAAGTGGGTCGAATCTAAGCCTTTAGCTTCCATTACATGGAGACACATAGAGAAATTCGTGTGGGAGCACATCATATGCAGATTCGGAGTGCCTCATATCATCGTATCTGATAACGGCAAGCAATTTGCCGAAGGAGTCTTTCACGATTTCTGCAAGGGATTAATGATAAAGCAGTCTCTCACTTATGTCTATCATCCACAAGGCAATAGGCAAGTGGAAGTAACCAACAGGGACATAATCAAGGGAATCTCAAAAAGGCTAGGACAAAGCCATCATGGGTGGGTAGACAAGCTTCCTCAAGTGTTATGGGCGCATAGGACCCAACCCAAGTCAAGTCAAGGCGAAACACCCCTTCAGCCTCACATACGGAACAGAAATTGAAATCCCTTTAGAGCTAAGTGTGCACACATAGCATGTGGCCACATTTGAAGCCTCTAGGAATGATGAAGGGATAAGAGAAAACCTTGATCTGTTGGAAGAAAGAGGAGAAATAACCTCAATCAGAGAAGCTATGCACAAACACAAAATAGAGGGCTACTACAACAAGAGGGTCAAGCCCTCCACTTTCCAGCTTGGAGAGTACGTGCTACGTCTTAATAGTGCAAGGAAGGCAGAATACCCGGGGAAGCTAGGACCTACTTGGGAAGGACCCTACGTCATAGTTGAAGCCTATGGAAACGGTGCATACAAGCTTGCCACTCTTCTCGGAGAACCCATCAACAAGACATGGAATGGTACGAACCTCCGCAAGTTTTATGTGTAAAGAAGTATTTTTACTTTTCATTCTTGTATTAAAAGCTTCTCATGGGAAAGCAAGCATTATTGGTAGTTGTCTTAGTGTTTATTTCAAAATGATGTAATCATCTCTACCAATTCAATGATATAATATATTTCCCACAAGTCTCTTGCTTCGTTTCTTAAACACAAAGATTTGTTCATCCAAGTCGTTTATGAGTTTCAATGTCGAAAGGATAGGCATAAGGTGTAACAAAAGCCTCATACCACCACTAAAGCCTACCAACACATTCACATTAACTCTCCTAACAGTTTATGGTAAAAATAAAAACAGCCATAAGACTTAAAGGATTAAAGATAGAGGGTCGCACCCTCCGTTAGTGATCAAATTTGGTCACAATATTCTTGGTGTCAGTAATTTACACACAATGAGGTTATTACACCTTAGGTTGTAAAATTTAAGCCGCCAAAATGGCGCACGAAGTGCACAAGATAAATACTTTAAAATGTAGGGATATTTCCCTACTTAATTCCATTCAAAACTAGGGCCTACACCCTAGTACCGTGATCAAACGGCGAAACCCACCAATATCTTTTGGCGGAAGCCACATACCACCATCACAAATTGTTTAATAAAACGTATTTAACATCATAAGAAATTGTTTTAGAAAGGGTACATGCCACCCTTAGAACTACCAATTACCATACGGCAGCCTTTCAATCTTTCTTCGAGATGGAGTCGGGATGGCGAGCGTAGATAGCTTAGCGTAGTTGTCTTTGTAGGAGTAGCAGGCTTGATCTTGCGAGGCTTCTTGGAGAGCAGATCTTCTTTAGTGGCTTCTAGCAGGAAGGGGTATTCTGCAATATCAAATGCATTTCCCGCGTCTTCATACTCAGCATTTCATGAGGGACGATAACATTCAACCTTGGAGAGGTCCACATGCTCACCAGTCTTAGCCACTTCCTCCAATGCAAGACATCGTCCATGAAATATAGCTGATTTAATCAGCTTCCACATGACGGCTCCAACCTCATCACTATGATATAACTCCATGGCAATGTACAGTACTACCTACTTACACTACATCTCAGACGCATCCTTCAAGCAAAGATTTTGTAGCGCATCTGTAGGCCATCAACCTCCTTCCTCATCTTGATCTCCAATTCTTCAAGCCTGGATCTTTCACTCTCTAAACCTGCACATTTAGCTTCTAGAATAGCAACCTGATCTGTGAGGCTCACAACCTTGGCCTCCTCCAGCTTAAGCTTGCCACAAATGCTGGCAAAAGCTCTTCTAGCTTCAAGATGTTCACCTTCTGTTTCGGAGGTCTTGAGTAAGGGGATTTTTGTCAAAGTCCTTCTCAATCTCCTCACATTTGTCCTCAAGCTCAGCATATTTCATGTCCCTATGCATCTCCCTATCCAACATCACATTCATCTCCTGCCTAGCCTTCGTCACATCCTGGAGTGCTCTTGTGCGACCATTCAGATGACTGTCCAAAACAGCTTGCCTCGCAACACTCTTGTCGTGCAAATCGCATACCCCTTCTATGGACATGTTGTCCAGCAATCCTTTCCAGCTCGGAGGGGTGACATGATCCACGATGCAATGACAGGAAAGGGCATTGAGAAGCTCCTTGGTGTCAGGCAGGCCTGCGATAAATGAAATACCAAAAGGAAAGTTAGACATAGCAATAAGTATTTTTTATATACTGACAGAAACAAGTTCATACCATGCATTTCTTCAGAATCATCCGTCAGGCAAGATCATAGTCTTCCTACCTTCGACACCTTCACGTAATGCCTGGATGCGAGGAAGGGGAGTTTTCCTTTTGGTTGAGGACTTGAGAGCCTTACCACTAGTCCCTTTCCTATTCTTCAACCTATCTGCAATGCATGTAGAACCTATAATCTGCACCTCTTCATCTTCAGGATCATCTGAATCAGCCACATTCTCGATCAGTTGAGAAGGACCCTCCAATGGCACTTGTGGAGGGGCATAGGCAACAGGCTCAGCTTTGACAGCATCAACATCATTGTTGTTGACTGAAACAGATGGCGAACCAATGCCATAGGACCCTTCAGCCTGCTCCATGGGCATGAAACTCAAATCTTCATCAATATCCTGGTGCATAAAGTTCCTAAAAGCCATCTCTGCAAAACAAGAAACAAGAAAAGATAAATATCAGCGCTAGTTGGTCCTACTTAAAGAAAGTGGAAGTACACATACTTTTTCCATGATAAATGATCATGGGCTTCGCGGGAGACCCCTCCCAGCTCTGAGCAATCCCAACCATGAACAGAATAGGCTCGTGAAAGGATCGAACATCAGCGGGGTACTTGGCCAGACCGGTATTGCAGGATTCTTCGACATTATAGGAAGAGGGTCATTAAAGCGCATCAAATCGAAAGCCTAATTAAGCAATGCCGATATTCAGTGGAATGATAGTATTTGGACATAAAAGAAATTACCTTTCCAATCCCTTATATTGGTAAAAGGCTTCAGAATAAGATTGGGAACATCCCCTTCACCCATTTTCGCTAGGGTCAGCCAGTTCCCACCAGGATACAAGTTTCGAAACCCCCTTGATAAGGATTTAAAAGGTACACTTTTGAGGGGTCATTTAAGCCCTTAATCGACCACTTTTGTATCCGTATCGCTAATTTCGCTCCTTTCACTTTTTAGGTCTCTTGAAGGCAAATTGTTGGAATGACACTTATTCGGATGAAAAGGCGCGAATATATGAAGAAAATGGCTAAGTCAAGATCAAGATACTCAAGCTGCCGGAATCAAGGTGACGGCCACAGCTAGAGGGCGATTGCCGCAACGCGTTCCAAATTTGTGATGGCTCAAGAGCTTAAATTGCTATTTTGCACCCGACGGCATCGTTTTAAAGAGTAGGGCATCACAACCGCACGGCCTAGATTCAGATCTCGACAAATGGCCAAAAGATGAAGCCGACGATCGCCACAGCCTATAAGGTGACGCCATCACAAGGTTGACGTGGTCAAGACGAAACCCTAATGAGTGATCCCACGGCCACATTTAAAGAGTGACGTCGTTGCAAGTTGTAACTCTATATATAGAATTTGAATTTTCAGACTTTTGAGAGGTAGTTTTGTGGAGTAAAACCTAATAATGATTTTTGGTCGCCTTGGGCAAATGGTCTTAGGGTTCTCGTACCCTGTTTTACAACAAGATAAGTAATTTACTTCATTGATTCAATTATGTCTTCAATTGTATGTGTGTATGCTTGCATGTTTTCCATGTTCGGCTAATTTACTTGTGTGTTTGCTTAGATCTATGAAACTTAGGTATTGAATATTAATTGGTTGTCTCTTATCTTAATTGTAATTGACCTAGGATTGCGATAGGTCATTCGTTGTGTTTTTAATGCTTGAGTAATCTTTGTGAACATTAGTTTATAATCGCCTAGAGTTATTGTAGGCTAAACATCCAAAGATAACCTTAGAGTTAGTTTATGAATCCTAGAGATTTTGTAGGAAATAACCTTAAGGTAGTCTCAAAGAGTTAGGGAAGAAAGCATACCCAACGACCTTAGAAGACACAACACGTTAAGAATAAGGACGTGACAATTCAACCACCAATAGGAGATAACTAGGGATTAATAGCATCTAGTCAAATACATCTTTTATCATCATACGAGCACACATCAATTAGACATAGACTACCCCTTAGCTTAGTTAATTAGAATAGTTAATAGTAGAGTAATCGGTAGAAATACCAACCCCCCAAATCCAATAGCCCGAGATTCGTACCTTTCAATTTCCTAAAAAAATATAAAAAAGATAAAAAAAATAATCTTCCTCAACCCCAACTTTGGCGTAGTAACTTCTCACTAGCATTCCTATTCCCCTAGAGAATGATATCAATCCCGAGGCTTACCCTAATACTACACTACAACGATTAGGTTCATCGCCTAGGTGGTTGAAAACTTGCTCGAATAAAAGGAAGTTTCCTTTGAACCCAACACGCATTGTACGCTGATCAAGTTTTTGCGCGGGAATAGAATAGCTAGTTAGATTTCCACCTCGCTTCGCTCCTTGCTTGATTCCTATCAAGTAAGATTTTTTTCCCATTTTTAGCTTCCTCGTAGTTTATCCCCCTTCTTCGTGACCTTTGTTAGTAACCCCGTCACTTTTCATCATGGAAGGTGATAATCAACCACCACTCATCAACCCACCACCAAATAAATCACTTTCACTCAAACCCCTAATCAATGACCAACACAATCCGCCAAGCCGTGGAGTAGAAACAACGACCTTCAAGAATTGCAAAAGGTATTTGACAAGACAATCGTGGATGTTGTTGAGAAAATGGTTAGTGCCTCTGTTGGCTCTATGATCGCAAAATTCGATAATGGCTTAGTGGATAAAAATGTGAATGAGGATGATAGTGCTTACTTCAATCTTTACCCCACTAAGGAAGAGGTTGCTTACCATCAGCACATAATCAACAATCCCCGATCACCCATCATTAGGATATGCCCAAAGATTAGGAGAGGAAATCCTTGGAACCTCAAAATCCCTTGTATGATTGGATATAGGAATTTCGAGCATGCTTACATAGATACAGAATCTCCCATTAATGTAATGTCATCAGCTGTTTACAATGACATTATGAATGAGCTAATTTAAGATTAGGAGAGACCCTAAGTATCCGGGTGGGGTTTGCAACTTTGTGGGAAGAGTCAAAAATGTACACGTCTTTATAGGAAATTTCACCTACTTAGTTGATTTTGTGGTCCTAGAAGACATCGGATGTGTCATTGACTATAGCTTATCACAAGTAGTGTTAGGAAAATCGTTTGTTGAAAAGTCTAAAATGTGCCATAACAAGTTTGAAGGAACGGTTAGGTTTAAGGAAGGGAACGATGAGATCACTTATAGGATGCCTTGGAAGACGAATGGATATGGCCCTTTATCCCTTTAGAACGAGACAACATTAGAGCTTTTGAGGAAAAAGCAAGATGATGTTGAAAAAGGTTTGAACTTCATGTGGGAGAAAAGGAGACTTTATTATAAGGATTGCTTGACCCTAGGGCCTAGGTATAGAGTCGATGAAAATTTTGTCAATATGATAGATTTTTCATTGAGAATGAAAACGACCACGAGGGGCACGCACTTTGAGTCTAGCTATAAGACTCATAAATAAAGAAAAGCGCTTCGTGGGAGGCAACTCATGCTTAATTCTTTGCTTGTTTTTGTGTCGTATATCTTTTATTGATTTTTTATTCTCATGTTTGAATTTGTGAAAATGCTTTATTTTGTCTTTAACCTCATCTTAATTACATATAAAGGAATTTTACAAAAGGGATAAGTGTAGGGAGGATTACACACATTTTCAAAAAGAACGTGAACATGAGAATTACGATTATTAAAAAGATATACATGTGTGTTTGTTAGAGTCAAATGCTTGTATCGAGTCATAATGGATGTTTTGCAAAAAAATTTTCCAGATTCTAAAGATATAAATTTTCCAGATGTTTTTCCCCTAAAATCGCACTGCTCGTCAGATAACTTGATCGGCCCGAGGAGCGAGTAAACAACTTATAACTTTTTTCTCGCTTTCTGGCTACTTATAAATTTTTGGAATTTCTCGTGTCTTAATTTTCCGTAAAACCCTGAAACATCCATTCCACAAGCATTATATCCTAGTTTAGTAGAGTCATATATAGTGTTACCACCATTTTACGGAAGGTTTCGCTTGTTTTCTTCAAGTGTGCGTGTTTTATTTATCAAGAAGAAGATACATAATATTGGATGGAGCTTTTCACGCATACACTCTTCTTGAAGAAGAATTTAACCACTACTTCACACGGATCCTACCGAAGCTAATCGGGGAGTATTAGTTTCTTTCGCTTTAATTACCTTCCATTATCATAACTTTGATATTTCGGGGAACATTGGGGACAATGTTCGCTTTAAGTGTGGGAGGGAAAATAAAACGGGAACTTTGAAACTATGCTTATCCTTGACTATGTGCCTTGTCTAATTTCAATTGTGTAATAAACCATGAGAAATATCAGTTAGGGTAATTTTGGCACCAAATTTAAAAATTTTCATGACATGTAGGAGTGGGCCATTAGTCTTAATAAAGCGTCTCATGGATAGGAAGTTATATGACTAGCACAAAACCCTTTACCACTCAAATTCCACCCCAAAATGTGAGGATCACCCTTAGATTTGTAGGAATTAAAGCATTCATCTTTAATGCTTCGAGAGTGTACCGGTAGTATAATAGATTCTAGAACTTGTTTTGTTATGCATTTCGAGATCACTAGTGAGACTACACTTGTGTAGTTAGGAATAACTAAATGATAAGAGGCATTAGGATAACCCTTGTTTGATACTCGTATTATAATTACTTCTTCCACATCAGTTGAGTAATTCCTCCACACCCTTGCGTTGTACTCATCTTTAGTACACGATACCCTAGTTAACCCCTCAGAGCCTATCCTTTTCGCGGTTCTCGTGATGTTTCGGTTTTCCTAAATATCAATGAAGAGCATTGTTTACAATCCACCCCAAAATGTACACCCAAATCGCCTTAGCCTACCTTGTATGCATAACTTTTAGTGCATTATTGTTATCATACTAAACCCTTAGTTCAATTATCTAGTTGCTTGCATAAGTTGCTAAGTCGAAGTCATATCCTTTGTACACAGCTTGGGACAATTGAGACTCATGGGAAAAGTTAAATTTTATGAAGTGATGGGAAGGAACGTTAAATTCAAATTCCCTTTATTTACGTAATAATGTACTCCAAGTGTTTTGATCTTTTCAATTCGGGTCAAATTAGTGTTAGAGTAATAAAACTCAAGTGTAGGGATGCGCCTATAAATCCCTATTATTTTGATGTTATCGTAGAGGATGGTAGAATAAAAAAAAAAAAAAAAAAAAAAAAACGGGCTACCATCCTACATATGTCTTTAAATATATTTTTGTTTATTTCAAAGTTATCTAGAGTTTAGAGTGTCGAGTCTTGGCTTGGCAACGTCATGCTTCTCATGCTTGTAACATAAAGATTTTTGACTTGCCACCACTAAATCGCCTATCCCACCAAACCCTTTGTTTCCCTACCGTAAGCCTAACGTTACAACCCTTTAAAAGACCTCTTAGATAGTTTTTCCTAGGTGTTTACGCCAAAGCGATGGAGGTTTGATCTAGTCTCAAGCCTATGGTAATCTATGTACTAGGACCGGTTAATGAGTGTTTATCTTCCATTTCCAATTTGATATATTTCATATACACCCTAGAGATGAGAGTATCCAAACACCACTTGTGAGGTGCTAGTATGTAATTTCCGTGTTTGTTATGACTTTAAGGGGCTTATACTTGTTATAAATTGTTCTAAACTAATGCTTCATGACCCATAACTTATAAATTAATTATGGAAAAGCACATTTGCTTGTCGGACAAGCAAATACCAAGTGTAGGGATATTTGATAAGGATTTAAAAGGTACACTTTTGAGGGGTCATTTAAGCCCTTAATCGACCATTTTGTATCCGCTATCGCTTAATTTCGCTCCTTTTCACTTTTAGGTCTCTTGAAAGCAAATTGTCGGAATGACACTTATTCGACCTAAAAGGCGCGGAATCAGACGGTGTCACGCTAGAGGTTACGCCGTAACGAACGCTCCAAATTTGTGACGCTCAAGAGTTTAAATTGCTATTTTGCAACCGATGGCATCCGGTTTTAAAAGAGTATGGCCACAACTCGACGCCTAGATTCTGATCTCGACGGCGTCAAGATGAAGCCGACGCCGCCACAGCCATAAGTGACGCCACAAAGGGTGACGGGTTAAGACTAAACCCTAATGAGCGCGATCCGACGCCACATTTAAAGAGTGACGCCGTCGCAAGTTGTAACTCTATATATAGAATTCGAATTTTCAGACTTTTTGAGAGGTAGTTTTGTGGAGTAAACCTAATAACGATTTTTGGCTGTCTTGGGCAGTATCTTAGGGTTCTCATACCCTATTTTACAACAAGATAAGTAATTTACTTCATTGATTCAATTATGTCTTCAATTGTATGTATGTATGCTTACATGTTTTCCACGTCCGGCTAATTTACTTGTGTCTTTGCTTAGATCTATGAAACCTAGGTATTGAATATTAATTAGTTGTCTCTTATCTTAATTGTAATTGACCTAGGATTGCGATAGGTCATTCGTTGTGTTTTTAATGCTTGAGTAATCTTTGTGAACATTAGTTTATAATCGCCTAGAGTTATTGTAGGCTAAACATCCAAAGATAACCTTAGAGTTAGTTTATGAATCCTAGAGATTTCGTAGGCAATAACCTTAAGGTAGTCTCAAAGAGTTAGGGAAGAAAGCATACCCTACGACCTTAGAAGACACAACGCGTTAAGAATAAGGACGTAACAATTCAACCACCAATAGGAGATAACTAGGGAGTAATAGCATCTAGGTAAACAAATCTTTAATCATCATATGAGCACACATCAATTAGACATAGACTACCCCTTAGCTTAGTGAATTAGAATAGATAATAGTAGAGTAATCGGTAGAAATACCAACCCCCCAAATCCAATACCCCGAGATTCGTACCTTTCAATTTCCTAAAAAAATATAAAAAAGATAAAAAAAAAATAATCTTCCTCAACACCAACCTTAGCGTAGTAACTTCTCACTAGCATTACTATTCCCCTAGAGAACGATATCAATCCAGAGGCTTACCCTAATACTACACTACAACGATTAGGTTCACTGCCTAGGTGGTTGAAAAACTTGCTCGAAGAAAAGGAAGTTTCCTTTGACCCCGAACGCGCGTTGTACGCGTATCACCCCTCAACACCTCAAGTGTAAGCTCATAACCGTAAGCCTTACACATCACAATATATGTCGTGAGTTTGGCAAGGCCAAAGGGGTTAAAACGGGAAATGTGTACTTCATAGTACCGTAATAGTTCCAGAATCAAAGGATGAATGGGTACCATAAGGTTCGACTGGCTAAACGAATGAGTATAAAGCCCTACAAAATTTTTTGGAGCATAAAAAATGCCTGATTTGGTTTTGGGAGCATGATTTTATACTCTTGGGGAATGGGGTATTTAGCAAGAAATCCGTGCAAGTCTTGGGATGTTAGAGTAGATTTTTGCTGTTTGATGATGAACTTAGAATCCATAACTAATCAAAGCTAAGGAAAAGAAGAAAAGATTGACTTTACCTTTTGCTCGAAGCCGGAAGCTGGAGGAGGTTTACTGCGTGTAAAATTGGGTGGAGAAGGTAAAATGATCTAGGGTTTCACCTAATCTCCTATAAATACTCATGGCACTTCATATATGGGCCGCACACGTGTCCCCTTGGGTCATCTTATCCGGATTTCAAATATATTTAAAATTTGAAAAGTCGTTTTAGTAAACCGAGGTAAATGGGTCTTTAATTTTTCCTATAGCGAGTTGTTAGACATGATTAGGTAGCATTTATTACGCATTAAAGGCGTAAGCGCCTAAATTGTGTTGGCCGTTGTGTGAAAAACAAGTTGATTGTGCTCGTAGATTGAAGTCGAAAGCAATGCCTCCTCGTTCATAGGCATCACTTTCGACTGGGGGCATGATGATGTACCCTCCGAGCAGGTTGAAGGACACCCCTTCGAACTGTGTCGGCCCTTCTGCACGTTTAAGGCCCAAGTTAGTTCTCCCAAATGTTCATTGGCGCCAAACCATTCGTACACACGAAGGTTACCTACGGGGAATTAGCCACTCGAAGCCGTAAGCCCTCTGGGGTATGGTTGAAGAGGGAACAAAGGACAAAGGACCATCTTGACTTGGTCAAACCCGCGATCTCCCTCTCATCCTTGGCTTTCTCGCCAAGGTTGAGAACGTGGGTCACTAAGCCCTAGCGGTTACCTAAAAGCATGGGACGCCCCCATGTTCTCCGATATTAGTGCAGAGGTGCCCTCAAGCCTATTTTCTCTACTATAAATAGGTGAGACGGGCAGAATTTCATGGTAAGCTCACTTAACACTTTACTATTTACTCACACTCACTTATAAAACCATAACTCATAATTACTCTCACGCCGGAGGTGGTTCGCAGGGTCCACCCCTGCGTAATCACTTAACGTAATGTCTTCGTATTTCTTATTCTCAGGTGAAAGACAATCTTGGCTGGAACACACACCCCTCTTACCTGCGATCACCATTGAAGCCTGGTAGTGCAATTTATTGCACAATCAGTAATCAAAAGGGTTATGAATCTATATTATCTTTATGTAGTATACAAATTTAAGCAATCCAAGTTTGGATTGAATCATGCATCTAGGAGCTGAGATCTTGAATTTAATTACAATATGATTCTGATTAAATTAAAATAACTCTTGAATTTAATTACATTGAGTGGGAGCAATGTATTTTTCCTTTAAATTTACAAGTTGAAGATATCATTCCATTTAAGCTAGATATTGATCCTTAAGCTTAGAATGAAACTTCATTTGAAATTTAGGGAATAAAACAAACAACCTTGAAATAAATGTTTATCTGGAATAAAAAAATGCGGAAAATTAAGTCCAACACAAATGCAATATATCATTTGAGCAAGTCTTAAATGATATATTTCACTTGGGGTAATTTATTACATGGATGGAAACCTTAGGTTGTTTTAACTAAGGATTTATCATGTATATATTATATTGTGTATAAGACTAGTTGTTGATTTTGTACAAGAACAAGATGAGCTGACAACAACAATATCTAATTGAGAGTGTTTAGATTATTGTTAATATATATGTTTACAAGTTATAAAGCATAGTGTTGTATAAGTACAAATGATGCTAGAGGATTATTAATACTAGTTGTAGTTGGATTTTATCATTTATCTTAAAATCTGCTAACTAGTTATGCTCAACATAGAGCATTGTTGCATTACACATTAAGGAATGAGAATACTTTACACTTTTAGAAACTGTAAAGATGATCTGTCAAGATGTCGTTGACTTCTAATAACTCATGCAAGGTAGGGCGACATCTCCATACTATAACTCTTGCAATAGTATGAGCATATGAGATAAGACACTCATTTTATATTTCAAATCCCTCTCACTATATGTGAAATTTGAAACAAGTATTTGGAAAGTTTACTCATATTACTATTTCGTTTTTCTTTTAAAGAAAGGTTGAGAATGTTGGAAACATTAGGCTTCAACTTACTAAATGAGTTTCGTGCATATCTGTTTTGGTATTTTGGATAATTGGGATTGAAAGACAATTTTTACTTTATGATGAATAAAGATATTTGGTATTTGTTATTCATTCATATAATAATTGTTATCCTATATTTGCATGTTTAATCCTTGAATGATTTTATTGTTCTAAATATGTCCATTGTCGGTTAACAATATGGGAATATTGTTATGTAAGGCAAATGTGAGTGTTGGTTATATTCTAACGACAATGTGGATTGTTCCCGCCAAACTCATATGTATTCACTAGAGATGCATATTGGATACCCCAACTTTCAAACATTTACTTTTGGATCCTTGTCATAAGTAAAATATTGAAAATGGTTTGTTAAAATCATCCTTAGACTTGAGATACAAGAAAGTTCTGTTATGTGTGGATATCACTTTTGTAAGTATACGGAAAACGCTATCTAATAAGGTAGTTATAAAGGCTATATTTCGAAAGTGATGTGAAGCAAAGATCCACAACACTTGTAGTCAATAAAGAATTTGTTACTCCGCTTGATATGTGCAGAAAAATACCATGGCGCCTCTCCAGAATTATTAAAATAATTGTTCGGCCAAACCCAAAGGGTAATGCAAGATGATACTTGATTACATTTGGTATATCTAATTAAATTCTATAACAAGATTCTAAATGGTTAAACTATATGGAATGATTTAAGATCCATAATCCATGGTTTAATGGTATCTATAACAAAGGATGATTAAAGCAAGACATTGGATAACCATGCTACTGAGAAACTTTTATGAAACTATTCTCTCAGACACTTTTAGTTAAAAAGCGAGAGAGAGCTAAAGCTATAATGCTTCCGTCATTAGTTTTGTGCATTCACACACCAACTCTCAAGTGGAGCCGCTTGGATTGTGGGAGTTTAAAACACGACAAAACACTAAAAGTGTGTGAGCCTATCGGGGCACACACGATAAACACGAGTATACGTGTCGAACATAAATATAACTTGAATATATTATACCCGATATGCATGTATTTGACCCGATCACATTGTATGACCCATGGGATGTTCTTGTCTTGTTGAATGGGTCGGTTATGGAGCTGCCTTGGGCCTAGAAGATCCATATGATCGGGCATGGGGGATGTTTGGGATTGAAGCTAGTCGATCAAGCTTTAACCCAAGAAAAAGGGTTGTTTGTTTCCGCTATAAAACAAAACGTACCCTACTCCTCATTCCCTCCCTAACATACGACATATCTAAACCTAAAATAATACTCTAAATCGAATTAGTGTTCCAGCTTCTAATAACTAATCGACTTGTTTACAAGTTGCTTAGTTTTGATTTGGTTTTGTTCAATCTCCACTTGCAACGTTTCAAGGTGTTAGGGTATTGATCGATTGATATTAGTTCTTGCTTTCTGTTTCTCCTATTCGACAGCAGCAACAACAAACAAGGTTTTCTGTTTTGGTCGTGGGGTTTATCTCGGACAAACAAGCAGAAGATATCGGACATCTTTGTCCGATATCGGGTGACAAACGGCCGTTATCTGACAAAGATAATTCGGGCAAAAAACAAAGACTTGGTTTTCTTGAGTGGTTTTCTAGTTCGTGTAATATTCAAGTGGGTCAAAGGCTGATTGGTTGAATACGTTCTCAACTAGCTCATTATCGAATGTATACGGTTTTCGTGTTGTGTGTGATACTTGATGCGCGCCAAACAGTCAAGCTTTATCACACAAGCCCGCCACTTGTGAATGGCGGACCGTAACAAGCTTAAAACTGCTCAAGCACGAAATCAATGAAGATCAGAGGAGTATAGAGTCTCCCTGGTCGTTATGTCCCAAGCGAGTGTGCAATGGATCACCTCACGTATAGTGATCGAGGAATTTGGACGAAAAAGGAGATTTGGAATGATTATAACTACGGAAAAAGCCAACAAATTAAAACGGCTTAAATGCAAATTAAAGAAAAATAAAAAGATAAAAAATATTAAATAAACGCTATCACTATTTTTAAAGTGATGAACGTTTAAAACCTAAAACTTACGTTTAAATAAAAATAACGTAAACGCATAAAATAAAACGTGAAACTTATACAATATAGATCCTAAAAATATGAAAAATACATTTTTACAAACCTAATGATAAAAGAAAATTTATAGAAAAGAAAAATTATTTTTATAACTAATTAATTAATTATTATTAAATAAAAACTAATTTAACTACTTAATAAATACTCTAAAATGAAAGAAAATACAAAATAAGGCTAGAAAAATAAACTTATGATTCTGAAAATTCTAAAATACTATAAAACTAATTTTAAAACTAAAAATATATTTTTCACACTTTTTATCTAATTATTACTAATTAATAACTATTTAAAATACACTTAAATACTAGAAAATAGAAAATAAACTTGGAAAAATAAAATTTTAACTTTGAAAAATCTAAAATATGATAAAACTAATTTTAAAACAGAAAATATATTTTTTAGACTTTTTAATTATTTATTACTAATTAATTACTATTTTTAACTAATTAAAATTATAATAAATACTAAAAAGATAAAGAAAAATCTGAAACTTTTTCTAAAAATCCTATGTGATAACAGAAACTTAAGAAAAATAGAAAAACAGGACTTGCTTATTAAAAGATGAAAAGAAAATCAAAAGCTAAAAAGTCTTAAATAAACACTATCACTGATTAAAACTTGGACTTTTTCTGGATTTTCTTTTTGGAAACTACTTTAATACTGATTATATGAAACTTTAATAAAGACAAAAAAATTTACAAAGCTCAAATAAGCTGATTTGGAGAGCTTATGACCAAACAAAGGCTTAAAGAAGCTTATTTGATAGAAATAAGCTCTAACAAGCTTAACAGATGAAACAAAAGCTCAAAGTAGGTGCAAGCAATCTATGTGAACTGAAATGAAGCCAAAACATACAACAAAGCACACTGATAAGCCAAGAATAAGCAATAAGCACTTTGGTTTAACTCAGAAATTGGGACAAGCTTAAGACCACTCAGCCCCCACCAAACAAGCTCCAAATTGAAAAACAAAAGTTGACACTCCAAGAGGACCGTAAGTTGGCTTTCCAAAGAACGAGAGAACTCAAGAATTGGACAAGAAATGAGCTTGATGCAAGCTTATCAAGATGGGCACAATTTCTGCACATGTGACACTATGGCGAACGGTACCCAAGAAAAGCAGTTAAATAAGCACTTTAAAAGCCGATAAACAGAGAACTACTATTTTTGTATTTTTCTACACCAACTAGACTACAATACCTCCAAAGCTTATACCTTAAACTCACTAATGAACCCACAGTAAAAATCCCAAGTTTATTCGAAAATGACCCATTGAGATTTTTGACTTTTTGAGAAAAACCAAAAGTTGACTAAACTGAGATTTGATTTGATCCGAGCACTTAATATGTTGTTATAAGTTGAACTAAGACTGATTATAACAAGATTATTAACTTTTGAACACAAAATCAAGGTTTGATATTCTCAAATCCCACAGCTGCATACAATTAAGATCCAAAGGAATTTTGACTTTCTTGCTTGTAAGAACTTGTTTTAATGACTTGTATGAGTTATTTAGACTAGTTTAGACAACTTTCCAACAATGCTAAGGACTAGACAACCTTTGAACACAATAAACCAAACACCCCTTTAGGCTAGCTGTTGTGACTGTTTTCAAACCAAATCACAATTTCAAACCATCAACTTGATTTCAAACCTTGAATTATCAGATATTAGTACTAATGAACCCTTAAACAACTATTCTTACAACACTAAACTAAGAATTGATCAAAATGTCATTTCAACTGTTAAAACCAAGTTTTTGAAAACTACAAATTGAAACAAACAAGCTAACGATTTAATGACTTAAACACACTATACTATAGCTATTTATCACAAAGTAAATGTAAATTGAAGCTAAATAACACCTAGAACAAAGAAATGCCAAATTGGACAAAATTGCTTACAAATGACTTTGAGGCATAAAATGAGAACCATGAACTGAAAACCAATCCTAAATGCTCTCCACAGAGCTCTAAACCAAGGCCATCCAGATATACCTTGCTCCATTGCAGGATCACCATTTCAAGTGATTTTGATTTTGAAGTATTTAACTTGATTTTTGGTAATTTTGATTTTTAGTCTAAACTAATTTTTATTGTTTCTAATAGCTTTTATAAGCTATTTGGGAGCTTATGTGGCCTATTCTAATCCATACAAACAACAAAGAACATCATTTGAAACATTTGAGATTTTTGCTTAAACAAGAGATTTTGCATAAACTGAAATTTGACTTAATACTTGAATTAAAGGTTCACAAAAGCTTTATAATAACATAAACACTTGAAATACAAAGTTTTAAACTTAAAACATAAACTGAAAAATGGAAATTACACTAATTCGACATTAAAAATAAAATATTACACTAGATAGGTCCTGTACAATGCATCCCTTTCCCCTTTATAGACTTTTCAGCAATCCAAGATATCCTCTGAATCTATCCCACCAACATTTAGCCATTGGATCTCTCAAATTAATCATAACCGCCCACATGTATTTTGGCCCATTTTTTCTTCAAGCAGGTTTTTATCATTTATTGGATTTGGTTGAAGTAATTAAAGGTTTTGGAGTGTAGGGAGTTGAGGGACATGGTATGGGAGGGAAGTTGAAATGGTGAAAACCAGGACTGGTTTTGAGTTTTCTGTGTTGGGAGAGAGTGCTACAGTAGTAGCTGGTATTGGGCGGGTTTTTTCTTTGTTTGACCTGCGCTGACCAAGAGTATATAATAAAGGGTTCAAAAAGGGTTTGGCCAGGGTCGATTAGGTTGTGACCGGGGTCAAGGTGCAAGGGTCAAGGCAGTTGGGTTGGGCTAGTTGTTGGATTGGATTTTTTTTTGGGCCTTAGTAATAATATTGTGTCCGGTTTGGTTAAGTGATAAACAAGGACCAAAAGTGTAATTTGACCAAACTTCAAGGACTGAAAGTGCCATGTTTCCAAACTTCTCACAAGGACTAAATTTGCCAACTTTGATAGAACAAGTACCCTTTTTGTATAAAATCCATTTTTTAAGGTCCAAGGACTATTTTTGTAAATTTCCAAAGTTTGAGGACCTTTCTTGCCAATTGACCAAAGAATCATTCAAGGATCATTTTAAACAACTTAGAATACTTCAGGGACCTTGAATGATAAATTTCCACATTTTTGAATTTCCAGGGACTAGATTTGACAACTTTTAAAACTCGGGGGACTAAAACTGCCAATTTTGCAAACTTGATACATTTTTCATCTGATTTTGATATTTTTGAATTTAAAACACATAAAACACTGATTTGTGATAATTTGATCATTTTGATGTGTTTTTGAGTTTCTGATGATTTTGCAGTTTAGATTATGTAAAAATGATGAGTATTCGGACACTCATCAATCCCCCACAATGAGATATTGCTAGTCCCTAGCAATGATTTGAGAAAACATAATGGATTTGAAACTCTTTACCAAAAGCCATTACTTCTGGAGTAGCCAAATGTTTCAGTTCAAGTAAGAACCATGGTACAACGATAACCATGTGATTTTGAGCAAACCACCAGCTTTCAACGGATTTGATTTTGTCTTTACCAGAAGCCGTACCCTTCTGGACTAGCCAACTCTTAGATAAATTATCAACATTATCTTTGGTGAGCTGATTACCAATTATGGTTTTTCCACTGCCTTTACCACAAGCCATAATCTTACGGGCTAGCCAACTCTTCACTTTTTAGGACATGGTGAGTTGAGAACCATACAATTTTGGGCAAATTGCAAGCCATATAAACGGATTTGAGATATCTTTACCAAGAGCCGTTTGCTCCTGGATTAGCCAATCCTTTTGTCTTACGATAAGGCGGACTGATAACAAAATGAGAAAGTGTAAAACACTTACTCCAAAAAAAAATTTTGGCCAAAACGGGGGAATTGGTATAATTATATGATAAAATTCGTGAGAATTTCCCCCACACTTAGAAATGAATATTGCCCTCAATATTCAAAGTACCGGCGGTTATGCCGAAACAAAGAACGAAAAGGGGAAATATTACGGCCATTATTTAGAAATAAGATTTTTAACATGTGGGCATTACCCCACACTTAGGTGGTAGAAAGGGGGTAAGAAGACAGAAATATGGGTGAAAACCCATATAGTGAGTGCAATGTTTTTGGTTACCGAGTCGCTAGCTTGACTCGACTCAATTCATTGGTTCATGGGGAAGCAAAGTGGAAGATACAATCTCCATCGGACTTTCATTCAAGATGTTTGGATAAACATTGAAGTATGTGAAAGTTCCACACCGATGAGATATAGAGAAACACGTACTCCCGCCACAAATGGTAAATGAAAATGCCGGTCAAAGATAGTGTCCTCAATTCCGAAGGAGTGAAGAACAGTGAGAAGTGACAGTAATATATGAAGAAAAGAAAGAAAATCATGATACAAATCATGACTAACTCTTCATCCTCAATAGAAGAATTCATAGTTTCATGAATCTCATCAGTTAAGCTCAATTGGTCTAGACATATCTCGGGTGTGTCTAGATCAAAGTAGAAGTTATCATACTTGCTGGAGATATGATATGAGTGAGTTCATCTGAGAACTCCATGAAGGTGAATGAATCATATTCGGAATTGATATGAGTGGGTTCACTGGCGAACTCCTCAAAAGTAAATGATTCACAATCAGGGAGAGAATTATGAGAATGAGAAGTGGTACGCCACTAATCTTCTCCCCATATTATCAAAACAGAGGCTTTCTTTCGGAATAGAATCATCAGAAAGAATGTCACTACCCTTAATGGGGGTAGGAGATGAAATAGGTTTCTCTTTGAAAGCCTCGATTTTAGAAATGAGAAGACTGACATTCAACAATGTTGCTCGAAGAGCTTCATCTTTGATTTCAGTGTCAGTAACTTCATCATTCTCTTCTTAAGCTATCAAGCTCAGAAGGTGAATCTTCCACATAAACGATGTCTCCATAAGATAACGAATCATCATCATCAGAATCGGAGGACATCTCAACATGATCATTTTGGAAGACAAGAGGAGGAGGGATATCACACATATGATCAAGAATTCCCTGTGACTCTCCTGGGATTGGGACAAGGTCCTCAACACTAGACTTTATCAATTCGTCCGATTCCTTTCGGAACAGTACCTCGAGATGCTCGGCCCCCATAATAAGAGAGTGAGTGGGAGCCTCGGGTGTGATAGCAGTTGTTTGAGATGGAATCTCAATCACTGAATATCAACTGACTGAGGGAGTTGAGAAGTATTATCTCTAAAAGGATAAAACTCTCCTCGCCATCGCCATAAAGTGCTGCCTTGAGAAATTGGGAACGCTCTTAGAGTCGCTTGCTCTAGGATTAATGATTCTTCCCTATATTTGCGAAGCTTCTCGCTCTTTCTGTTCTTCGCCAAAGCAATTCTCCTATGGTTTTTTCACCACTCACTTGATTCTTAAGGTTTTGAAGTATATCATCAAGTTTTTTCATTGTGGCTTCAAAATCATAGGAAATTTCTTGAGACAACGGCTCAGGTGGAGTTTGAACCGTATGGTGCTGTGGAGGTTGGGAATTTTCAAACATGTAAGAGTCGTGATTGTTACAAGGAACTGAGTTCCCTATTTGACAATCAGAGCTGAAATGGGAACCTCCATTAGCATCACAACAAGAAACTGTTGAGTCTGGACTGGTGAATCATATGGATTTTGGTCATAACCAAAACTCTGAGCATCACCGGAAAATTGTTCATAGACAAACGTGTTTCCGGATTGACACTCAAATCCTTGGTGAGGACCTCCACAAAATTCACAGCAGAAGTGTTGATCATATGAATATAGGTCGGGTTGTGGTGGGTAATTGGAAAAGTTAGAGGGGTCGTTAAATGAGTTCTGATTAGGATCATAATCAAATGAATTCCTTGAACCACAAAACAAACAACTCCCGTTATGAATATCGTTACCACATTGTACACAAGTACACCAACGACAGGGTGAACCAAAGAGAGGCTCACCACAACCGACACAAGGAATAAACGATTGCATTTGAGAGTTATGAAGAGGAATCAGTTTATTCAAAGGATCAACAAAACCAACTTGGTGATCAGAATGACTATCAAGACTCAAAGAACATTTTGAAAAATCAAGAGGTGGGACAAGTGGTGTGCTCTGAGAGCTAGCAATTTCCACCACTTCCGTTATGGTCTCTGGTTCTGGTTCTTGAGAAACGTGAAGATTAGGCAAGTCATTCTTGCTAGTCACCGGTGTTTGAACGGGTTCATCGTAATCAATTCTAATTCTCGACCTTTTTTCATCGGTTTGAATTTGTTCGATTAGATTACGGGCTCTATTTTCAAAGAAAGTGTCCTCGTAATCCTCGGTGGGTGCTTGGGGTAGCTCCGACGTTTGAACTGGTTTGTCAAGATTAGAATGTATTTCAGGTTGTGGCGGGTGGTCGAAATAACTTTGAAAAGAATTTTTGATGGATAATTCGCACGAATTGCAAAATTCACTTGAACTAGGCCCTCCACACCGCTCACACACATTTCTGACGATGAAGCCGACATAAGAATTAAACATATAGAGGATTAAGAACAGAATCAAATGGTTGAGAGGATACGAAGAATAGAATTAATCGGCAAAAGAGGGTAAGAGAAATAGAATCAACGAATAAGAGGAATGAGAAGAATATTTTTGGGGTTTTTGGATAAGAAAATATAAACATATACAGATGGATGGTATGAACAAAGAGTGAATATCCAAATTACTAATCTGCTAAACGTAAGATTATCAGCACAGCTCCCCGGCAGCGGCGCCAAAAATTTGATGCGCGCCAAACAGTCAAGCTTTATCACACAAGCCCGCCACTTGTGAATGGCGGACCGTAACAAGCTTAAAACTGCTCAAGCACGAAATCAATGAAGATCAGAGGAGTATAGAGTCTCCCCGGGTCGTTATGTCCCAAAGTCAGGCAATGGATCACCCTCAACGATAGTGATCGGAATTTGGAGAAGGAGATTTGGAATGATTATAACTACGGAAAAAGCCAACAAATTAAAACGGCTTAAATGCAAATTAAAGAAAAATAAAAAGATAAAAAATATTAAATAAACGCTATCACTATTTTTAAAGTGATGAACGTTTAAAACCTAAAACTTACGCTTTAAATAAAAAACGTAAACACAAAAATAAAACGTGAAATTAATACAATATAGATCCTAAAAATATGAAAAATACATTTTTACAAACCTAATGATAAAAGAAAATTTATAGAAAAGAAAAATTATTTTTATAACTAATTAATTAATTATTATTAAATAAAAACTAATTTAACTACTTAATAAATACTCTAAAATGAAAGAAAATACAAAATAAGGCTAGAAAAATAAACTTATGATTCTGAAAATTCTAAAATACTATAAAACTAATTTTAAAACTAAAAATATATTTTTCACACTTTTTATCTAATTATTACTAATTAATAACTATTTAAAATACACTTAAATACTAGAAAATAGAAAATAAACTTGGAAAAATAAAATTTTAACTTTGAAAAATCTAAAATATGATAAAACTAATTTTAAAACAGAAAATATATTTTTTAGACTTTTTAATTATTTATTACTAATTAATTACTATTTTTAACTAATTAAAATTATAATAAATACTAAAAAGATAAAGAAAAATCTGAAACTTTTTCTAAAAATCCTATGTGATAACAGAAACTTAAGAAAAATAGAAAAACAGGACTTGCTTATTAAAAATATGAAAAGAAAAATCAAAAAGCTAAAAAGTCTTAAATAAACACTATCACTGATTAAAACTTGGACTTTTTTCGGATTTTCTTTTGGAAACTACTTTAATACTGATTATATGAAACTTTAATAAAGACAAAAAAATTTACAAAGCTCAAATAAGCTGATTTGGAGAGCTTATGACCAAACAGTGCTTAAAGAAGCTTATTTGATAGAAATAAGCTCTAACAAGCTTAACAGATGAAACAAAAGCTCAAAGTAGGTGCAAGCAATCTATGTGAACTGAAATGAAGCCAAAACATACAACAAAGCACACTGATAAGCCAAGAATAAGCAATAAGCACTTTGGTTTAACTCAGAAATTGGGACAAGCTTAAGACCACTAGCAGCCCCACCAAACAAGCTCCAAATTGAAAAACAAAAGTTGACACTCCAAGAGGACCAGGTTGGCTTTCCAAAGAACCAGAGAACTCAAGAATTGGACAAGAAATGAGCTTGATGCAAGCTTATCAAGATGGGCACAATTTCTGTACAGTGACACTATGGCAGAACAGGAACCCAAGAAAAGCAGTTAAATAAGCACTTTAAAAGCTGATAAACAGAGAACTACTATTTTTGTATTTTTCTACACCAACTAGACTACAATACCTCCAAAGCTTATACTCTGAAACTCACTAATGAACCCACAGTAAAAATCCCAAGTTTATTCGAAAATGACCCATTGAGATTTTTGACTTTTTGAGAAAAACCAAAAGTTGACTAAACTGAGATTTGATTTGATCTGGAGCACTTAATATGTTGTTATAAGTTGAACTAAGACTGATTATAACAAGATTATTAACTTTTGAACACAAAATCAAGGTTTGATATTCTGAAATCCCAACAGTGGGCTGCACAATTAAGATCCAAAGGAATTTTGACTTTCTTGCTTGTAAGAACTTGTTTTAATGACTTGTATGAGTTATTTAGACTAGTTTAGACAACTTTCCAACAATGCTAAGGACTAGACAACCTTTGAACACAATAAACCAAACACCCCTTTAGGCTAGCTGTTGTGACTGTTTTCAAACCAAATCACAATTTCAAACCATCAACTTGATTTCAAACCTTGAATTATCAGATATTAGTACTAATGAACCCTTAAACAACTATTCTTACAACACTAAACTAAGAATTGATCAAAATGTCATTTCAACTGTTAAAACCAAGTTTTTGAAAACTACAAATTGAAACAAACAAGCTACTGATTTAATGACTTAAACACACTATAATATAGCTATTTATCACAAAGTAAATGTAAATTGAAGCTAAATAACACCTAGAACAAAGAAATGCCAAATTGGACAAAATTGCTTACAAATGACTTTGAGGCATAAAATGAGAACCATGAACTGAAAACCAATCCTAAATGCTCTCCACAGAGCTCTAAACCAAGGCCATCCAGGATATACCTTGCTCCAGCTGTGATCACCAATTTCAAGTGATTTTTGATTTTTGAAGTATTTAACTTGGATTTTTGGTAATTTTTGATTTTTTAGTCTAAACTAATTTTTATTGTTTCTAATAGCTTTTATAAGCTATTTGGGAGCTTATGTGGCCTATTCTAATCCATACAAACAACAAAGAACATCATTTGAAACATTTGAGATTTTTGCTTAAACAAGAGATTTTGCATAAACTGAAATTTGACTTAATACTTGAATTAAAGGTTCACAAAAGCTTTATAATAACATAAACACTTGAAATACAAAGTTTTAAACTTAAAACATAAACTGAAAAATGGAAATTACACTAATTCGACATTAAAAATAAAATATTACACTAGATAGGTCCTGTACAATGCATCCCTTTCCCCTTTATAGACTTTTCAGCAATCCAAGATATCCTCTGAATCTATCCCACCAACATTTAGCCATTGGATCTCTCAAATTAATCATAACCGTCCCACATGTATTTTTGCGGCCATTTTTTCTTCAAGCGTGTTTTATCATTTATTGGATTTGGTTGAAGTAATTAAAGGTTTTGGAGTGTAGGGGAGTTGGAGGGGACATGGTATGGAGGGAAGTTGAAATGGTGAAACCAGGACTGGTTTTGAGTTTTCTGTGTTGGGAGAGAGTGCTACAAGAGGGTATTGGGCGGGTTTTTCTTTGTTTGACCTCGGCCGACCAAGAGTATTAATAATAAAGGGGTTCAAAAGGGTTTGGCCAGGTCGAGAATAGGTTGTGACCTGGGGGTCAAGGTGCAAGGGTCAAGGCAGTTGGGTTGGGCTAGTTGTTGGATTGGATTTTTTTTTGGGCCTTAGTAATAATATTGTGTCCGGTTTGGTTAAGTGATAAACAAGGACCAAAAGTGTAATTTGACCAAACTTCAAGGACTGAAAGTGCCATGTTTCCAAACTTCTCACAAGGACTAAATTTGCCAACTTTGATAGAACAAGTACCCTTTTTGTATAAATCCATTTTTAAGGTCCAAGGACTAATTTTGTAAATTTCCAAAGTTTGAGGACCTTTCTTGCCAATTGACCAAAGAATCATTCAAGGATCATTTTAAACAACTTAGAATACTTCAGGGACCTTGAATGATAAATTTCCACATTTTGAATTTCAGGGACTAGATTTGACAACTTTTAAAACTCGGGGGACTAAAACTGCCAATTTTGCAAACTTGATACATTTTTCATCTGATTTTGATATTTTTGAATTTAAAACACATAAAACACTGATTTGTGATAATTTGATCATTTTGATGTGTTTTTGAGTGTTTTCAGATGATTTTGCAGTTTAGATTATGTAAAAATGATGAGTATTTGGACACTCATCAATACTCATAGAGGTATCTAATTTAGATACTTGGGTTTCGTATTGGTTTTTTGTTCGTTACACTTGCGTTCAATCGCCACGAAAGGTTAGGTTTCTATTTTACCTTTTATTCATTATTTGTTTATTATTACGTGTTAACCTAATTGCGATTACTAGATCCATATCCGCTACGTACTCGTATGCGTTACTAGGCTAACGTAGATCTAAAATCCCAACAACTTCCTCATTCAATAACAACGGAACCAAATCACAGTTGTTGAATACTGATGACGAGTCAGTAAATACATCATATTTGGAAAGCTTGAAAAAGTTGAAGATAAATATTCCAGTTATTGAAATTTTAAAGAAGATTCCTAAATGTTTAATTACAAGTGCTCAAGGATGCTATGACAAGGAATATTGTGATAAAATAAGTTCCAAAGGCAAGGATAAGTTGTTGGAATTATATAACATGACATTCAATAATAAAACACAAAACATCAAAGTAAGTGCGGAAGCGTATAGGAACATATAATGAATAATTAATTAACTAAAGAATAAAGTATGTGTACCTTACTTGATTCTAGCCGAACAAGAATCAAATCCACAAACTAGCAATTGGATGAACCCTAATTAGGGTTTATAGGATTATATGAATTACCCCTTACCGTTTTGTAATTCAATCCAAGATAATAACAAAAGTATGTTATTACTATGTTCTTGTACACACGTACTAAACCGAATTAAAGTAATGCTAGTTTTATCAAACAAAATTACTTGGTTTGTGGAAAAGGTTTGGATCGACACCCAAGGGGTTGTACGATCGGTTTGGAGAAGAGAAACACACACAAAACAATTTTAGGGTTTAGCAATCAAAGACAAGAGATGGAAAAACCCCTAGCCTTGTATATATACCCAACTAAACTTGGTGAACAAGTTGGTTTTATTTCCTTGTTTTTTCTCCTTGGCCGATCGGTTTAGGCTTCCCATGGGATTCGGAACCTTCCCAAACTTTGCAATTAAGTCCTTTTCCAAATACCTTTAGCGATTTAGTCCATTACATTAATTACTTAACGTCGCGTTTTATTTGTTTAATAAATAAATAAATACAACTTTTATTTAATTATTTAACTTTAAATTCTCATCGTAAAGTGTGCAATCCGTAGTCTCGAGTTCGATCCTAACTCCGCGACTACTAATTTATATCCATAAAACCAATGACTCCCACTTGGATATATCATAATAGAGTGATCACATTGGTTAGCGTCTAGCAACACTTCGATGCCTCTAGTACAACTCGAGCAAGGCTCTTGGAAAACCTTTTAATGATTTCTCATTATTATTATCCTTTTTGTTTCTAATACCATGTTAAATAAAGATATGGAATTAAGTCATTCTTTATTCAACCATTCGTTTTCGTTATTAGTGATTGAACAAGATTACCAAATCTTACGAACATATTGAGGAGAACTTTGGGCATGGCCATTCAAACATCTTGTCAACCTACGAGGGGCCGGCAGATATTAAACTCCAAAAAAATTTGAAGGAACAAATTCTATCTTGACTACGAGAATAACCCACAAACTTTGCAACACTTAGGAAACAACCCTATGACTACCATTCACGTATAGCGTTAAGTTATTCCAGAAGTGCACTACATTCATGACACTTATCACGGTATCTCAAGTAAGGGGATAACTATTCACAATTTACTTAACAACAATATCCATAAAGTAAATTATGTAGTTGGGATAAGTCCTATATTCAATTCATTGAATATCATCTAAAATTGGTATGCATTCTCATCAATATACTTTCAAGTATATTCTACCATATCTTTCAGATTTGTCTTAGTTTAATGATACTCCCATATCATTAATTGACAACGGACGATTTAGAATAAATTTATTCACGGATTAAACATGCAAATATAGGATACAATATATTATAAAATCAAACATACCAAGTATTTGATTTATTATAACAATTGTTTAACATCCTTTATCCAAATACCAAATAGATCAATGCATGAAAATTCCGGTTGATGAATTATGCCTCAAGTAATGACAATCATACTTGTCGACAAGGCATAAATCAACCAACTTGATCTATCGTAATTTTGAGAATACTTATTTCAAGAATTCAATCAGTGAAGTCCTTGTATGTGTGCATTCACCAATCCACATAATAATTCATAAAGTGTGTGACATCCTCTTTCACTAATTTATGACAATTTAAACTTTCAAACATTTTAAAGTTTAAAGTATTCTTATTCTTTTAATGTATAATGCAAGCTGCGCTCTAGTAGTACACAACTAGTTCACATTTAACAAGGATGAAATCCTACCATGACTAGTATTGAGTGTCATCTCAATTAAATCAGCATCATTGTATACAAACAACAATATGCTCATTAAAAACTCCGTAAACTTTAATATCTTATTGTGTAATGTTTGATGCTTTCCTAACTTTCAAGTTTAAAAGCGATGACAAGCACAACATTTGACATATTGTTCATCCATAGAATCTAGGAGCAATTCCAGGCTAAGGATGTAATTCTATTAGAATATTCATTACACAAGTTATCTAATAACTTTTAGTTAGATATCAATGTTGTCAAATCACTTCTTATTCAAGAATGATACAACAATTTTAATACACAACATGATGTACATGATGAATTTACATGTCAAACTTAAAATTCATTCATGTTCTATCTTGTCAAAAGATATTTATCAATTTCCCAAATGATATATCATGTTTTATTAGAATCATTTATTTTATTGCACATGTTTATTAATAATAAACATATATTCCAAGGTTGTATGTTTTAATTCTTAAATCTTACAAGTGAAATTTCATTCCAATCTAAGACTTAACATTTAGCTTACAAGGAATGTTACTTCCTATATGTTATACAACATATAAGATTTAAAACCTTAACATAATACTCCCACTAGCTTTTAGGAATACTTAAAATTTATCTTATTTCAATTATAAATCAAAATTAAGATTTAATAATTAAACATAAGAATAATTTCATAGATGCATGCATTTATCCATTCATGAATTATTGTACTTCGTACACTTCCAAAGATTATATGAATTCAAAAAACCTTTCAATTACTTACCGTCCTTGCTCAAGTAATTTCTCAAGAAAGAGTTTTGATATTCCATTGTCATATTTCATATTAATGAAAACAAGTATGACCATTATTATCTTTATATATTTAATGTCTAGAAAAGAATTTCAATCATAATAATTGCTTAAGTATGATTAATAATCTTGTCATAAACATGCATTAAATAAGTGTGCAATATTGTCCATATGATTTCTACATAGAAATTCAAACTACTAGGGTTTTTCATCTCTTTGAAGAAACTCATTTCCATTATCTAATCTAACTATTAAGATAAACCAAATTTCCAAAATTGATTATCTTTATGGACATAATCTTTAACATTCATAGTATGAGTAATTTACCCAATTCAATATTTGGTAATCCATCATAATGATTATCAGGTTTACTATAATCTTGTAACTCATATTTTTCTCGGCATATAAATCAAATATCTAAGATATCCTTGCAGATATATGAATGAAAATTCCATCATCTTGAGGTCTATCATTTTCATGTCTAACCTCATCATGATATTTACTAGTGTGTTTTAGAAGATTATGTATCTTGTAATTTTATCTTTCAAAAACTCCCACTTGCTTTTTGTAATATATAGACTATCTATATATATTTATCTTAGTTAGAAAACTACATTGTTCTCTTTTGGGACATTACAAATACACATTGATAATTCTTGACTTTAGTTTGTTAATAACCTATTCATAAGTAGTTTAACAAATTCAGAATCTTCAATTTTAAAACTTAATGTGATTCATCACATTCAATAATGAAATGATGTTTTATTAATCTTCTAGGTTGGAGTCATATTGAGTATATTCAATCCATACTCAATTTTCCAACCTTGTTACTTTTTAAGAAAGAAGTTATGGTTATCTTGAATCAAACAAATCAAATAGAGTTTGATTCTCCTAATTGAACATACCATCAACTTGTGGTATTCATTAGAATTAATATTGTAAGACAATCTAACAATATATAAGATAAACATATTCCTTTTGGCTTACCTATTTACCAACTAAGTCAACTTAATGGTATAATAGACTTTTCAAGCCAATTGCATGCTTTATAACACAAGTACTTTTTAACCAAATCACTTCATATCCACGTCTCATCAAGAAAACATAAATTGTTATAATCCCATTTGACGTTATAAATCATTGATCATCTCAATGACTTCTTGTATATGTCTTAATTAAAAACATAACAAGTTAACGTCTTACTTTATTATAAGTCTTAAAAGACTTTATGTTTATGTCTTTACAATGAATCATAAACATGTTTAACTAAAGTAATTATGAACACAACTCTTGGTTTCAATAGTAATTTCAAGTTAATTTATTTTACTTCACAATAATGTAGGACTACATTATTTATTCATTTATTTATGTCATTCCAAAATTCATAAATATACAAATTAAAGTAGTATTAGATTACTTCATTTATTTATGTCATTCTAGTAATACATAAATATTTAATTTGAAGTAGTCTTATATATCATTTTGACACATGTTCTAAATACTTGTCTAATTTAGAAGCTGCAAATATGTCCATGCAAGGTCTGACTTCACATAGAGATTTACTTTGTTGTTGCAATCTCGCCAAGTTCTCACATGACGTAAATTGCAACACCAAGCGTTTCTTGAATTAGATATTTACAAGTTATATTAGAATGTTAAGTCTCTTACCTTGCAGTCAAGAGAATCCTTTAAATCATATACCTATATGTTGTACTTTGCACACAATATAGATTTCTCCCACTTGTGCATTGAACAACATCATGTAGCAGATAAACAACACGACATATGTTTGTTTATGTGACTAATATGATTGTGTCATTGATATTAGCATAACTAGTAGATGTAGAACCACTTCATTGTCTAATAAGGAAGCGTACATGACTATCCTTGAAAACATAAGTGTCTACAAGTGGAAAGTAATTATCTTAAGACATTCTAGAGATAATCGGGGTTACTACCAAGATGACAAAGCTTGTAACTCCCACTGAATTAGAGATTATTACATTAATTCCTTATTCATGAATAAGAACAAAATACTCCCAACTTTGGATTTGACAACATTGTAAGTATTTCATTAACCAGTGAAAGAAAATAGTGTTCTATTTACTTCCCTACACATTTGAAAAAGTCCATACATAACAATTACTTATGTACTTAAAGAGTGTATTCTACTATGTAGATGATGAACTATCCATCAATGCTATTAACTTGAAAAATTGGGCATGCAATTTCTTTCTTAATAGTTCTACTATACCAACAATTGTAAGTAGTACTTTTAAATGGTCAAAACAAAACAACTAGATAAAACATGCTAGTTTGTCTTTTACCAATTATACAGTAATTAGTCTAGCTTCTAATTTAATAACTCATAAAATATTCAATTTTCTTAACTATTAAAATTTGCTTACGAGTTACGTATTTAGAATTTAGACAATTTTAATTGTCCTATCATACCTTTCTTCATTCATGAAAAGGAATAGGATTGAATCTCACTCTTTCTTATGAAAAGAGGACTAGGTTTATTCTTTTAATAAAGTTGACTCTACCAAAACCCTTTCGGTGTAGATCAATTTACCAATACGAGGAATAACCTTAAGTTTACGGTTTAATGTAGCATTAATACATTTAAAGAATTAGCAAAATTCAATTTTAGTATTTTCGATAATTAAACTTTTCAAGAAAATAAAATACCCAAGGTAATATTCATATAACCATAGAATTTTCTCGAAAACTAGGATCCAAATTATCGTAGTTCCATTACATCAGTTGATATGCTAGTAACAAAAGCACATAATAGAGTAATATGTCGAACAATAATTGGCAAACAATTTCCAATTCCTAGATCATTATGGGATTTATATTTTCCAACGCTATTGCAAATATAAACATGTTTCATCCCATCTTATGCCATTGAGTCCAAGTCTCACTTCCTACTCAACTTAAGTGTCTAACTTAAAGAACTGCAAATATGTCCATGTAAGGTCTCACTTTACATAGAGATTTACCTCTCCATCACAATCTAGCCAAGTACTCTCATGACATAAATTGCAACTTCAAGTGTTCCTTTTAATTAGATGGCATATAACTTAATTTAAAAGGGTACTAGTTTTGATTTTATGTGGTCAAATCAAATATGTAAAAAGATGTCATGCATTCATCTTGTAGCATAATTTTAATAAAAAACTTTTTATTATCAATTCATAAAGATCAAATTATCAAAGTTTTGATTGAGGTATTGGGTTCACCAATCAAGGAATTTAGTGTTAATTATCGTCCATTATACCGTACTTTTACATAAGTGTAAACACTTAGTGTTTCGGGTAATTACCACTGAAGTGGCGCATGGAATTAAAACTAATTCGCCCTTAAGATGAGTTTGCACATTATATGGCTTACTAAGTAGCTCCATTCGAACTTACAGGAGAGAGGACCGAGGGTAAGCATAAAGCATAACCTTAGACATCCTTCGGTGTGGTATGCACTTCTTTATTAACCCCTTTATTAACATCCTTTCGGTAGTTCGCACCATTTGTACCAAAGTCCCCAATCAATTAAACTATTGAAAACTTAACTCTTCCAAAACAAATCAAATTTAACCATTGTTTAGTCCGTATTATTTTCTATTTAAAATTACCCTTTGCTTAAAAGCGTCTAACATAATAAACAAACAAGTAACAAATAAAAATAAACTACTAAAAACAATACGCACATAATAAACAATTTATACGTGTAAACAAGTAGCCACATGCAACTTATTGATAAAACCCTATTAATAATCAATTTCTAGGTTAAATTAACATATATATTAATTAGGGCTTTCACTCTCTCAATTGAAAGTGAGCCACATACATCGACAATCGAATCGATAAACCCATAATTAATAATATACCAAATTGCACATAATTGATTCATTAATGTATATAATTGGAGTTTTCCCCAATTCAAGATTTATCATAAATATACATGTGTATAAAACTTAACAATTAATTTTCGCATAATCAATCTTAACAATTAAATATTCAAGCAACCATCCATGACGAACATGCATGTATCATCATGGATATAACATAACAATTATTCACGTTGTCACAAGATGCATACAATTCCATGTCACATAACACTTTATTCATGAATTTATCACATAACAAATATATTAAATCTAGGTTTCGATATAGATAACATAACAATTAATATAAACCCTAAAAAATTTAAGAAAATCGATTAAAAAAATTTAGGGTTTCCACCCATAAAAAATTTTCGATCCATAATAGATTTTTAAAACCAAATTTAGGGCAAAAGCCCTAACCCTAAAATTAGGGTTTATATAATCATAACCAAAACCCTAGAATAAATCATATCAAACACAATACAATATCCGTTTTTTACGTGTTTAGTAATTAATTACTCATTAAAACCAATGACTCATGATGCCACTGTTGGAATTATATAACATGACATTCAATAATAAAACACAAAACATCAAAGCAAGTGCGGAAGCGTATAGGAACATATAATGAATAATTAATTAACTAAAAAGAATAAAGTATGCATACCTTACTTGATTCTAGCCGAACAAGAATCAAATCCACAAACTAGCAATTGGATGAACCCTAATTAGGGTTTATAGGATTATATGAATTACCCCTTACCGTTTTGTAATTCAATCCAAGATAATAACAAAAGTATGTTATTACTATGTTCTTGTACACACATACTAAACCGAATTAAAGTAATGCTAGTTTTATCAAACAAAATAACTTGGTTTGTGGAAAAGGTTTGGATCGACACCCAAGGGGTTGTACGATCGGTTTAGAGAAGAAACACACACAAAACAATTTTTAGGGTTTAGCAATCAGCACAAGAGATGGAAAAACAAGACCTAGCGTATATATACCCAACTAAACTTGGTGAACAAGTTGGTTTTGTTTCTTTGTTTTCTCCTTGGCAGCGATCGGTTGAAACTTCCATAGGGATTCGGAACCTTCCAAACTTTGCAATTAAGTCCTTTTCCAAATACCTTTAGCGCCATTAGTCCATTACATTAATTACTTAACGTTCGTTAGTTATTTCGTTTAATAAATAAATAAATAGAACGTTTATATTTAATTATTTAACTTCAAATTCTCATACGTAAAGTGTGCAATCTCATAGTCTCGAGTTCGATCCTAACTCACGACTACTAATTTATATCCATAAAACTAACATAAGCAAGCGTGTCTCAATGATGAGTGTCTAAATACTCATCATTTTTGTACAAAATAAACTGCAAAATCATCTGAAAACACTCAGAAACACATCAAAATGATCAAAATATCACAAATCAGTGTTTTATGTGTTTTAAATGCAAAAAGATCAAAATCAGGATGAAAACGTAGCAAATTTGCAAAATTGGCAGCTTTGATCCCAAGTTTCTAAAATTGTCAAAAATAGTCCCCGAGTCAAAATTTCAAAAGAAAAGTCACCAAAGGTCCTTTTAAAATCATAACTTGTCAAATTTAGTCCTTTGGTGAAAAATATAAAAAGTTTTGAGAAAATTACAAAATGGTCCTTCAACTTTGAAAATTGGCAGAATTGGTCCCTGGAAAATGTGAAAATGGCAACTTTGGCCCTTGTAATATTAACACTTGGCGAATTGGTCCCCTAAACATCTTTGCAGAATTGGCAGTTCAAGCCCCTTGAAATTCAGAATTTACAATTGAGGTCCTTGTCATTTTAAACCCTTTCACTATCCTTTGGCCTAGTCAAATTGCAAATGACCCCATCACTAATACTTTTGGCCCCCCTGGTTATTTAATACCCAGTCAAATGATTTTGACTTTCCCCTTTCCCTCTCTCCCTCACGAGAAGCCATTTCCATCATTTCCCCCAAGCCCTCTCGATACACTCAACCATCATCACCTACTTCTCCAGAAGCCAAGGGATCATTAAATGCCTCTAAACCTAACACTCAATCTCAAAGCTGCTGTTAAACCAATTTTGGCGCCAAAAACATTTAAAGGACCAGGATTGCTTCTACTCATCCTAGGGTCCAAGTTGTTGGTGGGAACTATTCAGAAAGAGGAGAGAAGACACGGGAACTTATAAAAGCAAGGAGAAGCATCAAGCAAGTAGTTAGCTTTTATTTTTTTGCAATGTATGTCGCTTTGTAGTTTAACTTGTCTTAAATAGTTTCAATCTGTATTTTCAAGCTTATTTTGTATCAAATACATTGATTTAAGTGTGTTCAACTCATTTCAAGTTTAAATTCAAAGTAATGATCAGTTTCCACAATGTATGTCCACTGTTGAGATTTTGAATTTCAAACTCACTTGTTTAAGCATTTAGCAACTCATTTTTCAATCTCAAACAAGCTCATATAAGCTCATAATATCTTTCCATAAGCTCACATTGAAGTTTCATTCACTTTTGGACCTTGGTCAACAAAAGTCAACATAAGCAAAAATGGTGCAGAAATGGGAATGGGTTGATCACGAGGCATGGAAATGGGGTGATTTACAGTTATTTGGGTTGGTTTGTATTAGTTAGTGGTCCTTGTTTCACAGTTGCTAGCCATAGTGGCTTTGGACATTTGTAAGTGGTTTACAAGTTTCTTAGCATAATGTCAGTTTTGTAGCTTAAATCTGTTAGAACCTTGTTCAATAGCAATTATCTAGGTTAATGATAGTTGGTTTGATCTTTGATTCATGTTTGTTCAGTGTTAGATTAGTTTTAACTTGTTAATTAGTATAATAAAGTGTTTTGGTTGCACATATTTACGTCTTTTAAACATGCGATGGTCCATTTCTATTAGCTCATGTTTGTTAAGTAAAATTGAACTCATTTGAGTCAATAAATTGGTGCCTGCAACCACAAAAGTCAAAATTGTTCTTAAATCCCTTTAACGTGCTTGTTGGGGATTTGGGATTGCAAATCATTATTTTGTGTTAAGAATCCATCAACATTGCTTGTTTTACACTTGTTCTAACATGTAACATCAATCTCATGACAAAATGGTTCCAAAGTTCAAATTAGTCAAAGTTCTTCATATCTTCAAAAGTCAAAAAGTGTTAAAACTGTTTTGGGCTGGATAGAAGGAATTTTCATGGCCTCATTTTTAGCCATTTTAGTGAAACTTGGTATTTTAGAAACTTCAACTGGTCCTCTTTCTTCTCGTACTTTTTAAAATTTTGCAATTTATTTCAAGGGTTCAAACAAGCTCATCTTTCAGGACCAAAGTGCCCTCGCTCTTGCTTTCGATAAATACTGAGTTTCAAATTGCAGAGCTTGTGCACAGTGCTCATAAGAGCTTCTCATGGTCTAAATTTTGGTTTAAATACTCTCAAACCACTTTCCAAGTTCCAATTAGTAGTTTTAGTTTGAGCTTACTTTTAAGCTTGTGCCTTGGATCAAACTTGGTACCTCAGAACATGATTTAGCTTATTAGTTCAAGTATCAAATCTGTGCAAATTCGATTCGAGAGGATATAAATAGTTAGGATTAGTTGTAATTTAGTTCTTGTAGCATATTTTGGCTCCTGTAATCATTTGGAAGCTTATCTTGTTCATTTGGCTTATTTGGATTGCTTAAAAATAAGCACTTGTGCATCAGTTCTCAATTTCTCCACATAAGTGCTTGTTTTTCCAATTTTCCTAGCTTCCTAATATTGTTTTAGAATTTTCCTGAAATTTTCATATTTTTCTAAGGTGTTTTGCTATTTTTCTTAATTTAAACTAGTTTTTAAGTACTTTTAAATAGCATTTAATACAAATAATTAAGAAAAGCTTCAAAAAAAATAATTTTTCAATTTTATTAAGTTAAGATAAATATAAAAAGTGAAAAAGGTAATTTTCCAGATTTTTCATAGTTTATTTGGTAATTTTTAGTAATTTAATTAGTTTTTAATAGTTTAAAATTCATAAAAAATAGAAAAATAATCAGAAAAATACAAAAATAGTTTTGAAAATTCTAGTTTGATATTTTAGACTTTTCCATTTCATAATTTTATTTTTCTAGCTTTATTTCCTATTTTCTTGTATTTTAGGTAATTATTAAATAATTAAAAATAGTTTTTAATTAATAATAATTAGATAATTAGTGATAAAAATAATTTTCCTTTTCTATAAATTTTCTTTTATCATTAGGATTGTAAAAATGTATTTTTCATATTTTTAGGACTTTTATTTCTTAGATTTCACTTTTTATTTTGTACGTTCGCGTAATTTTTATTTAAACGTAAGTTTTAAGTTTTAAGTTTTAAACGTTCATCAATTTTAAAAATAGTGATAGCGTTTATTTAATAGATTTTATCTTTTTAACTTTCCTTTAATTTGCATTTAAGCCGTTGTTATTTGTTGGCTATTCCGTAGTTATAATCATAACCAAATCCTTTTTCCGTTCAAACTCCCCGATCACTAAACGTTTGATAATTCATCGCATAGCTCGCTGGGACATAACGACCCGGGGAGACCCTATACTCCTCAGATCTTCATTGCATTCGTGCTTAAGCAGTTTTAAGTTGGTTACGGTCCGTCATTCACAAGTGGCGGGCTTGTGTGATTTAGCTTGACTGTTTGCACGCATCAAATTCTGGCGCCTTGCTAGCCGGGAGCTGTGCTAATTGTCTTCCGTCTAGCGGATTAGTTGTTTGAATACTCACTCATTTGTTCATATCATCCATCTATCTATATATATATCCATATTTTTCTTAAAAAATCCAAAAACCCAAAAACATCCAAAAACATATAAAACACAAAAATATTTTTCCTTTTGTTTCTATATATGTATCAAATAATAAAAATACAAAAAGATCCGTCGTTTTCTTTAATAATAACAACTTAAAAGATTACCACCGCAAACCAAGGCAGTGCACTACCTAACTTGGGGTGCGACCATAATAAGTTCCCGAACTAAAGATTTAAAACTTGCCTTTGTGTCCTTGTGATTGGTGTAACTTTTTCAAAGAAGCCATTCATCTTGGATTATTGGTTAAGTTCAATGTTGTTTTGCCTCGATTTTGTGTTAATTGATTTTGTTGTGATATCGACGTTTCAGAACCAGAAAACCCATAAAGATTCTTCTCACCCCATTTTTATAAAATATCTTCATAATTCCATTTCTCTCCTTAACTCTGAGAGTCCTTAGAGTTAACTCTAGTGCATGCGCACTCGTTCTTCTAGATCATTGAGTCCTTTGCGTGATCTAGCAGAAATTCCTAGAAGACGTTCGTAGGCGTGTCTTTGCCCAAATAGTCGAACCCGAGATTCGTACTATTTCAAGCAACAACATGGCAGACGAACGCACTATGGCGGAAATGCTCCAAGCACCCACCGAGGGTTATGGAGATGCCATCGTTTTACCGGGTAATCAATTCGATCACTTCGAATTGAAGACACATTTGATCCAACTTGTGTCTACGAATCAATTCCGCGGGTTCGATCGAGAAGACCCGTATGCACACATCCGTTGGTTTAACAAGTTGACTTTAACTATCAATTTCAAGGATGTACCACAAAAAGTCATCAAGTTGATGCTTTTCCCGTTCTCACTTGAGGGGACAAATGGATTTGGCCGAAAAAGAACCCCTCGATCTATCAAAACTTGGGAGGATCTTGTTCAAAAGTTTGTCAATTACTTCTTTCCTCCATCAAAGACGACTAATCTAAAAAATGAAATTTCTAGATTTCGTCAAAATTTCGATGAAAATTTTGGAGAGGCATGGGAGAGATTCAAAGATCTCCTCAGGAAATGCCCCATCATGAATTCACGGAGCTTCAACAAGTCAATATCTTTTATAATGGGTTGAACTATAACGATCAAGATTCTTTGAACGCATCCGCGGGTGGCAATATCTTGAATCGTAAACCTAAAGATGTGCTTGAAATTTGCGAGAGTAAATCAAAAGTTCCTATTTCTCGAAACAAAGTCAATGTTCCGAACACTCGCTTCTTCATCCAAGGTAACTCTTCTCGAGTTAGCAGCTCCGATAGCCGCTCTAACGGACATGATCCATTGTATGATAAAAGAGGTAAAGGAAATCAAAAGCGAAATTCATAAGCCGAAACCAATCAAAGCCATAAACAAGGTGTGTGAAATTTGTAGTGGTCCTCACGCGTATTATGATTGTCAAGCAACCGATGCTTCTTTTTACCAAGCTCCCGTAGCTTCGGTAAACCACAATCAATACCGACCACAAGTTGATCCTCACTACCGTGCACCTAGCGGTATGACACCACCTGGTTTTCCTCTTGTGCAAAACCATGGCAATCAAAACCATGGCAATCAAAATCGCTTTGTTCTGAATCAAGGACACAACTTCAATAACTCTCAAAATTTCAATCAAAACCGGAACAATTTCAACCAACCATATCAAGCTCCTAATCATCAAAGTTATCAACAACCTCCTCAAGCTCCCATACCAAATGACTTCATGAAAATGACTGAGTCAAACATGCGTTCAATGCAAACTCAGATCAATAACATGAGAGGTGAGCTAAAAAGGGAAATTGATACCACATTATCTCGGCAGACAAATGAGTTAAAGAATATGATGAGCAGTTTCATGAACATGAATATGAACAAAGCTTCGCCATCTTCTGGAGGACTCCCAAGCAATACTATTCCCAATCCTAATGCCGAGTTGAAAGCCGTCACCACTCGTAGTGGTAAGACGCACAATGGACCTTCGACTCCAATGCCCCCTCCTCCTGTGGCATGGAGTCAAGTTACCAAGGAGACAACGGACAAGGTGCATTATTCAAGCCCACAAAGTACCGCCACGTCCCCACCTTCGGTAGTCCAACCTTTAAGTCCGGAACCCGATGTTCCGAAGAAAAATATTGAGCCAGAAAACACTTCCATCCTGGCTCAAAAGTCTAATCAGCTTCCTTACCCATCAAGAATGAATGATGAGAAGCTCAAAGACAAAAACAAAGAGCAAATGGAAAAATTTTTCCAAATCTTCAATGAGCTTCACTTTGATATAAGCTTCGTTGATGCTCTCGTTCTAATGCCTAAATTTGCATCCACGCTTAAAGGCTTACTCACCAACAAAGATAAGCTATCAGAGATGGCTAAAACTCCTCTAAATGAGCAATGCTCAGCGGCCATTCTTAATAAGCTTCCCGAAAAGCTTGAAGACCATGGCCGGTTTTTAATCCCGTGTGATTTCTTGGGGATGTTTCAATGCTCCGCCTTGGCCGATCTTGGCGCTAGCATTAACCTCATGCCACTCTCAATATGGAAGAAACTGTCTCTTCCTGAACTTTCATCCACTCGTATGACACTCGAGCTAGCGGACCGTACCGTAACTCGTCCACTTGGGATAGCCAAGGATGTCGTGATGAAAGTGGGAAAGTTTCACTTTCATGCTGACTTTGTTGTAGTAGACTTCGATGCAGATCCTAGAGTTCCCCTTATCTTAGGGAGAGCTTTCTTAAGAACGAGTCGTGCTCTGATTGATGTGTTTGTTGAAGAGTTGACCATACGGGTTGACAACGAAGAGCTCACATTGAATATCAACCAGAACTCCAAACCTCTATACAAACAGAGTGTTGCCACAATTGATCAAAAATCCGAAAGAATCAATGCAACACTCTCAAATTTCACGGTTAAGAGTGTTCACCAAAACGTCTGAGCTCAAAGCTTTGAAAATTACCCCTGGTTCAAACAAATGGTTTGAAAGCTACTGTACCAGGAAGTCAAGAGTGTTCTTAATGATGATGACGATGATCTAGAATCGGAGACTTCATCGGAAGTGGTGGAAACTGCTAGCTCTAAGAGCACACCACTTGTCCCACCTCCGAATCGTTTGTCGCATCGAGTTTGTTAAGTCTGTGGATGAAACCAAACTCTCTTCAGTTTCATCTGAGTTGGATGATGATGTTTGTGATCCAATGGAAGACATTCTTCCCATGGATGATTTGCTCCAAAAGAATCCATCATCTTCTAGTCTTATTCCCGACTCTTCCATCCCTTCTCTCACGCCTGATGAGGAAGATGACAACTTTTGGAATGAAGTCGATGCATTTCTTAGTGATGAGTCAATTCCAACGGGAATTGATAACACTTACCTTGATCCGGAGGGAGACATCCTTTTTCTGGAAAGTCTATTGATTGAAGAACCATTTCCCACCCTCCTCAGACATCTTCTTACAATCACCATCTAAGCTTCAAGTTTAAGCTTAAAAATGTCAAAGCTGGTGATTTGCTTCTCTCTGCTGAGGAATGGACTTGCATTCTCATGTATGTCTTTATTCCATTCTTCACAGATGGTGTGGTTGCTCTTTCCCTTTTCTCTTTCGGGAATGAGGACACCATTTTTGACCCCGGTATCATCCCTTATAGTTTCTACTATTAACAATACCGCGGTTGTATCTCGTCGGTGTGGAACTTTCTGATGTTCATATGTTTATTAACACTGTGAACGAAAGTCCGATTGAGATTGGTTTTCCACGTTACTTTCCCCATGAACAAATGAATTCGGGTCGAGTCAAGCTAGCGACTCGGTAATCAAAAACAGTAGCATGCCATATGGGTTTTCACCCATATTTCGGACTTCTTTCTACTTTCTACCACCCTAGTGTGGGGGAGTTGCCCCACATGTTGTATAAAAAAAAATCTTTTAGAATAATGGCCATAGTATTTTTCCCTTTTACGTTCTATGTTTCGGCATAACCGCCTGTACTTTGAATATTGAGGGCAATATTCATTTCTAAGTGTGGGGGGGAATTCTCACGAATTTATCATGTAATTATACCGCCCAATTTCCCCGTTTTTGGCCAAAATTTTTTTGGAGTAAGTGTTCTACACTTACTCAATTGGTTATCAGTCCGCCATGTCTGTAAGACAAAAGGATTGGCTAATCCAGAGCAAACGGCTCTTGGTAAAGATATCTCAAATCCGTTGACGGCTTGCAATTTGCCCAAAATTGTATGGTATTCAACTCACCATATCCTAAAAAGTGAAGAGTTGGCTAGCCCGCAAGGTTATGGCTTGTGGTAAAGGCGGTGGAAAAACCATAATTGGTAATCGACTCACCAAAGATAATATTGATAATTTATCTAAGAGTTGGCTAGTCCGAAGGTACGGCTTCGGTAAAGACAAATCAAATCCGTTGAAAGTTGGTGGTTTGCTCAAAATCACATGGTTATCAGTGTACCATGGTTCTTACTTGAACTGAAACATTTGGCTACTCCGGAAGTAATGGCTTTTGGTAAAGAGATTAAAATCCATTATGTTTTCTCAAATCATTGCTAGGGACTAGCAATATCTCAAGTGTGGGGATTGATGAGTGTGTAAATACTCATCATTTTTGTACAAAATAAACTACAAAATCATCTGAAAACACTCAGAAACACATCAAAATGATCAAAATATCACAAATCAGTGTTTTATGTGTTTTAAATGCAAAAAGATCAAAATCAGATGAAAAACGTAGCAAATTTGCAAAATTGGCAGTTTCAGTCCCCCAAGTTTCTAAAATTGTTAAAAATAGTCCCTGAGTCAAAATTTCAAAAGAAAAGTCACCAAAGGTCCTTTTAAAATCATAACTTGTCAAATTTAGTCCTTTGGTGAAAAATATAAAAAGTTTTGAGAAAATTACAAAATGGTCCTTCAACTTTGAAAATTGGCAGAATTGGTCCCTGGAAAATGTGAAAATGGCAACTTTGGCCCTTGTAATATTAACACTTGGCAAATTCAGTCCCTGAAACATCTTTGCAGAATTGGCAGTTCAGGCCCCTTGAAATTTCGAATTTACAATTGAGGTCCTTGTCATTTTAAACCCTTTCACTATCCTTTGGCCTAGTCAAATTGCAAATGACCCCCTGTCCTAATACTTTGGACCCCCAGTTATTTAATACCCAGTCAAATGATTTTGACTTTCCCCTTTCCCTCTCTCCCTCACGAGAAGCCATTTCCATCATTTCCCCTGCTGCAACCTCCTGATACACTCAACCATCATCACCTACTTCCCCCCTCCAAACACAAGAAGCCAAGGGATCATTAAATGCCTCTAAACCTAACACTCAATCTCACAAGCTGTTAAACCAATTTTGGCGCCAAAAACATTTAAAGGGCCAGGATTGCTTCTACTCATCCTAGGGTCCAGATTGTTGGTGGGAACTATTCAGAAAGAGGAGAGAGACATTTGGGAACTTATAAAAAGCAAGGAGAAGCATCAAGCAAGTAGTTAGCTTTTATTTTTTTGCAATGTATGTCGCTTTGTAGTTTAACTTGTCTTAAATAGTTTCAATCTGTATTTTCAAGCTTATTTTGTATCAAATAACAGTATTTAAGTGTGTTCAACTCATTTCAAGTTTAAATTCAAAGTAATGATCAGTTTCCACAATGTATGTCCACTGTTGAGATTTTGAATTTCAAACTCACTTGTTTAAGCATTTAGCAACTCATTTTTCAATCTCAAACAAGCTCATATAAGCTCATAATATCTTTCCATAAGCTCACATTGAAGTTTCATTCACTTTTGGACCTTGGTCAACAAAAGTCAACATAAGCAAAAATGGTGCAGAAATGGGAATGGGTTGATGCAGCATGGAAATGGGTGATTTACGTTATTTGGGTTGGTTTGTATTAGTTAGTGGTCCTTGTTTCACAGTTGCTAGCCATAGTGGCTTTGGACATTTGTAAGTGGTTTACAAGTTTCTTAGCATAATCAGTTTTTGTAGCTTAAATCTGTTAAACCTGTTCAAATAGCATTAGGTTAATGATAGTTGGTTTGATCTTTGATTCATGTTTGTTCAGTGTTAGATTAGTTTTAACTTGTTAATTAGTATAATAAGGAGTGTTTGGTTCTGCTTATATTTCTGTCTTTTAAGCTTATGCAGTGGTCCATTTCTATTAGCTCATGTTTGTTAAGTAAAATTGAACTCATTTGAGTCAATAAATTGGTGCCTCTGCAACACACAAAAGTCAAAATTGTTCTTAAATCCCTTTAATGTTAATCGCTGTTGGGGATTTGGGATTGCAAATCATTATTTTGTGTTAAGAATCCATCAACATTGCTTGTTTTACACTTGTTCTAACATGTAACATCAATCTCAGTGACAAAATTGGTTCCAAAGTTCAAATTAGTCAAAGTTCTTCATATCTTCAAAAGTCAAAAAAGTGCTAAAACCTGTTTTGGGCTCAGATAGAAGGAATTTTCATGGCCTCATTTTTTAGCCATTTTCAGTGAAACTTGGTATTTTAGAAACTTCAACTGGTCCTCTTTCTTATCTGTACTTTTGTAAAATTTTGCAATTTATTTCAAGGGTTCAAACAAGCTCATCTTTCAGGACCAAAGTGCCCTGCTCACTGCTCAGTAAATACTGAGATTTTCACAGAAATTGCAGCTTGTGCACAGTGCTCATAAGAGCTTCTCATGGTCTAAATTTTGGTTTAAATACTCTCAACCAGGTCTTTTCCAAGTTCCAATTAGTAGTTTTCAGTTTGAGCTTACTTTTAAGCTTGTGCCTTGGTCTAAACTTGGTACCTCAGAACATGATTTAGCTTATTAGTTCAAGTACCAAATCTGTGCAAATTCTGATTCAGAGGATATAAATAGTTAGGATTAGTTGTAATTTAGTTCTTGTAGCATATTTTGGCTCCTGTAATCATTTGGAAGCTTATCTTGTTCATTTGGCTTATTTGGATTGCTTAAAAATAAGCACTTGTGCATCGATTCTCAATTTCTCCACATAAGTGCTTGTTTTTCCAATTTTCCTAGCTTCCTAATATTGTTTTAGAATTTTCCTGAAATTTTCAGATTTTTCTAAGGTGTTTTGCTATTTTTCTTAATTTAAATTAGTTTTAAGCACTTTTAAATAGCATTTAATACAAAAAATTCAGAAAAGGTTCAAAAAAAATAATTTTTCAATTTTATTAAGTTTAGATAAATATAAAAAGTGAAAAAAGTAATTTTCCAGATTTTTCATAGTTTATTTGGTAATTTTAGTAATTTAATTAGTTTTTAATAGTTTAAAATTCATAAAAAATAGAAAATAATCAGAAAAATACAAAAATAGTTTTGAAAATTCTAGTTTGATATTTTAGACTTTTCCATTTCATAATTTTATTTTTCTAGCTTTATTTCCTAATCTCTTGTATTTTAGGTAATTATTAAATAGTTAAAAATAGTTTTTAATTAATAATAATTAGATAATTAGTGATAAAATAATTTTCTTTTTCCATAAATTTTCTTTTATCATTAGGATTGTAAAAATGTATTTTTCATATTTTTAGGACTTTTATTTCTTAGATTTCACTTTTTATTTTGTACGTTCGCGTAATTTTTATTTAAACGTAAGTTTTAAGTTTTAAGTTTTAAACGTTCATCAATTTTAAAAATAGTGATAGCGTTTATTTAATAGATTTTATCTTTTTAACTTTCCTTTAATTTGCATTTAAGCCGTTGTTATTTGTTGGCTATTCCGTAGTTATAATCATAACCAAATCCTTTTTCCGTTCAAACTCCCCGATCACTAAACGTTTGATAATTCATCGCATAGCTCGCTGGGACATAACGACCCGGGAGACCCTATACTCCTCGATCTTCATTGCATTCGTGCTTAAGCAGTTTTAAGTTGGTTACGGTCCGTCATTCACAAGTGGCGGGCTTGTGTGATTTAGCTTGACTGTTTGGCACGCATCAAATTCTGGCCATTGTGCTAATTGTCTTACGTCTAGCAGATTAGTTGTTTGAATACTCACTCATTTGTTCATATCATCCATCTATCTATATATATATCCATATTTTTCTTAAAAAATCCAAAACCCAAAACATCCAAAAACATATAAAACACAAAAATATTTTCCTTTTGTTTCTATATATGTATCAAATAATAAAAATACAAAAAGATCCGTCGTTTTCTTTAATAATAACAACTTAAAAGATTACCACCGCAAACCAAGGCGATTACACTACCTACCGGGGTGCGACCATAATCAGTTCCCGAACTAAAGATTTAAAACTTGCCTTTGTGTCCTTGTGATTGGTGTAACTTTTTCAAAGAAGCCATTCATCTTGGATTATTGGTTAAGTTCACTGTTGTTTTGCCTCGATTTTGTGTTAATTGATTTTGTTGTGATATCGACGTTTCAGAACCAGAAAACCCATAAAGATTCTTCTCACCCCATTTTTATAAAATATCTTCATAATTCCATTTCTCTCCTTAACTCTGAGAGTCCTTAGAGTTAACTCTAGTGCATGCGCACTCGTTCTTCTAGATCATTGAGTCCTTTGCGTGATCTAGCAGAAATTCCTAGAAGACGTTCTCGTAGGCGTCTTTGCCGCCCAAATAGTCGAACCCGAGATTCGTACTATTTCAAGCAACAACATGGCGGAGAACGCACTATGGCGGAAATGCTCAAAGCACCCACCGAGGGTTATGGAGATGCCATCGTTTTACCGCAGAATCAATTCTGATCACTTTTAATTGAAGACACATTTGATCCAACTTGTGTCTACGAATCAATTCCGCGGGTCTGATCGAGAAGACCCGTATGCAAACATCCGTTGGTTTAACAAGTTGACTTCAACTATCAATTTCAAGGATGTACCACAAAAAGTCATCAAGTTGATGCTTTTCCCGTTCTCACTTGAGGGGACAGCCCGGATTTGGCTGGAAAAAGAACCCCCTCGATCTATCGAAACTTGGGAGGATCTTGTTCAAAAGTTTGTCAATTACTTCTTTCCTCCATCAAAGACGACTAATCTAAAAAATGAAATTTCTGGATTTCGTCAAAATTTCGATGAAAATTTTGGAGAGGCATGGGAGAGATTCAAAGATCTCCTCAGGAAATGCCCCCATCATGAATTCACGGAGCTTCAACAAGTCAATATCTTTTATAATGGGTTGAACGTGTAGAATCGATCAAGATTCTTTGAACGCATCCGCGGGTGGCAATATCTTGAATCGTAAACCTAAAGATGTGCTTGAAATTTGCGAGAGTAAATCAAAAGTTCCTATTTCTCGAAACAAAGTCAATGTTCGAACACTCTGCTTCTTCATCCATAACTCTTGCGAGTTAGCGCTCCGTTAGCCGCTCTGACGGACATGATCCATTGTATGATAAAAGAGGTAAAGGAAATCAAAAGCGAAATTCATAAGCCGAAACCAATCAAAGCCATAAACAAGGTGTGTGAAATTTGTAGTGGTCCTCACGCGTATTATGATTGTCAAGCAACCGATGCTTCTTTTACCAAGCTCCCCGTAGCTTCTCGTAAACCACAATCAATACCGACCACAAGCTGAACCTCACTACCGTGCACCTAGCGGTATGACACCACCGGTTTTCCTCACGTGCAAAACCATGGAAATCAAAACCATGGCAATCAAAATCGCTTTGTTCCGAATCAAGGACACAACTTCAATAACTCTCAAAATTTCAATCAAAACCGGAACAATTTCAACCAACCATATCAAGCTCCTAATCATCAAAGTTATCAACAACCTCCTCAAGCTCCCATACCAAATGACTTCATGAAAATGACTGAGTCAAACATGCGTTCAATGCAAACTCGGATCAATAACATGAGAGGTGAGCTAAAAAGGGAAATTGATACCACATTATCTTGGCAGACAAATGAGTTAAAGAATATGATGAGCAGTTTCATGAACATGAATATGAACAAAGCTTCGCCATCTTCTGGAGGACTCCCAAGCAATACTATTCCCAATCCTAATGCCGAGTTGAAAGCCGTCACCACTCGTAGTGGTAAGACGCACAATGGACCTTCGACTCCAATGCCCCCTCCTCCTGTGGCATGGAGTCAAGTTACCAAGGAGACAACGGACAAGGTGCATTATTCAAGCCCACAAAGTACCGCACACGTCCCACCTTCGGTAGTCCAAGCTTTAAGTCCGGAACCCGATGTTCCGAAGAAAAATATTGAGCCAGAAAACACTTCCATCCCGGCTCAAAAGTCTAGTCAGCCTCCTTACCCATCAAGAATGAATGATGAGAAGCTCAAAGACAAAAACAAAGAGCAAATGGAAAAATTTTTCCAAATCTTCAATGAGCTTCACTTTGATATAAGCTTCGTTGATGCTCTCGTTCTAATGCCTAAATTTGCATCCACGCTTAAAGGCTTACTCACCAACAAAGATAAGCTATCAGAGATGGCTAAAACTCCTCTAAATGAGCAATGCTCAGCGGCCATTCTTAATAAGCTTCCCGAAAAGCTTGAAGACCCTGGCCGTTTTAATCCGTGTGATTTCTTGTGGATGTTTCAATGCTCCGCCTTGGCCGATCTTGGCGCTAGCATTAACCTCATGCCACTCTCGGTATGGAAGAAACTGTCTCTTCCTAAACTTTCATCCACTCGTATGACACTCGAGCTAGCGGACCGTACCGTAACTCGTCCACTTGGGATAGCCGAGGATGTCGTGATGAAAGTGGGAAAGTTTCACTTTCATGCTGACTTTGTTGTAGTAGACTTCGATGCAGATCCTAGAGTTCCCCTTATCTTAGGGAGAGCTTTCTTAAGAACGAGTCGTGCTCTGATTGATGTGTTTGCTGAAGAGTTGACCATACGGGTTGACAACGAAGAGCTCACATTGAATATCAACCAGAACTCCAAACCTCTATACAAACAGAGTGTTGCCACAATTGATCAAAAATCTGAAAGAATCAATGCAACACTCTCAAATTTCACGGTTAAGAGTGTTCACCAAAACCGTGCTGAGCTCAAAGCTTTGAAAATTACCCCTGGTTCAAACAAATGGTTTGAAAGCTGTACCAGGGAAGTCAAGAGTGTTCTTGATGATGATGACGATGATCTAGAATCGGAGACTTCATCGGAAGTGGTGGAAACTGCTAGCTCTAAGAGCACACCACTTGTCCCACCTCCGGCATCAGTTTGTCGCATCGAGATTGTTAAGTCTGTGGATGAAACCAAACTCTCTTCAGTTTCATCTGAGTTGGATGATGATGTTTGTGATCCAATGGGAGACATTCTTCCCATGGATGATTTGCTCAAAAAGAATCCATCATCTTCTAGTCTTATTCCCGACTCTTCCATCCCTTCTCTCACTCCTGATGAGGAAGATGACAACTTTTGGAATGAAGTCGATGCATTTCTTAGTGATGAGTCAATTCCAACGGGAATTGATAACACTTACCTTGATCCGGAGGGAGACATCCTTTTTCTGGAAAGTCTATTGATTGAAGAACCATTTCCCACCCTCCCTCCCGGACATCTTCTTACCAATCACCATCTAAGCTTCAAGTTTAAGCTTAAAAATGTCAAAGCTGGTGATTTGCTTCTCTCTGCTGAGGAATGGACTTGCATTCTCATGTATGTCTTTATTCCATTCTTCACAGATGGTGTGGTTGCTCTTTCCCTTTTCTCTTTCGGGAATGAGGACACCATTTTTGACCCCGGTATCATCCCTTATAGTTTCTACTATTAACAATACCGCGGTTGTATCTCGTCGGTGTGGAACTTTCTGATGTTCATATGTTTATTAACACTTGTGAGCGAAAGTCCGATTGAGATTGGTTTTCCACGTTACTTTCCCCATGAACAAATGAATTCGGGTCGAGTCAAGCTAGCGACTTCGGTAATCAAAAACTGTAGCATGCCATATGGGTTTTCACCCATATTTCTGACTTCTTTCTATTTTCTACCACCCTAGTGGGGTTTGCCCCACCATGTTGTATAAAAAAAAATCTTTCTAAATAATGGCCGTAGTATTTCCCTTTTACGTTCTTTGTTTCGGCATAACCGCCGGTACTTTGAATATTGAGGGCAATATTCATTTCTAAGTGTGGGGGATTCTCACGAATTTATCATGTAATTATACCTACCCCCCGTTTTTGGCCAAAAAATTTTTTGGAGTAAGTGTTCTACACTTACTCAATTGGTTATCAGTCCGCCATGTCTGTAAGACAAAAGGATTGGCTAATCCAGAGCAAACGGCTCTTGGTAAAGATATCTCAAATCCGTTCATGGCTTGCAATTTGCCCAAAATTGTATGGTATTCAACTCACCATATCCTAAAAAGTGAAGAGTTGGCTAGCCCGCAAGGTTATGGCTTGTGGTAAAGGCAGTGGAAAAACCATAATTGGTAATCGACTCACCAAAGATAATATTGATAATTTATCTAAGAGTTGGCTAGTCCAGAAGGGTACGGCTTCTGGTAAAGACAAATCAAATCCGTTGAAAGCTGGTGGTTTGCTCAAAATCACATGGTTATCGGTGTACCATGGTTCTTACTTGAACTGAAACATTTGGCTACTCCAGAAGTAATGGCTTTTGGTAAAGAGATTAAAATCCATTATGTTTTCTCAAATCATTGCTAGGGACTAGCAATATCTTAGTGTGGGGGATTGATGAGTGTCTAAATACTCATCATTTTTGTACAAAATAAACTGCAAAATCATCTGAAAACACTCAGAAACACATCAAAATGATCAAAATATCACAAATCAGTGTTTTATGTGTTTTAAATGCAAAATATCAAAATCGATGAAAAACGTAGCAAATTTTCAAAATTGGCCAGCCCCCAAGTTTCTAAAAATTGTCAAAACTAGTCCCTGAGTCAAAATTTCAAAAGAAAAGTCACCAAAGGTCCTTTTAAAATCATAACTTGTCAAATTTAGTCCTTTGGTGAAAAATATAAAAAGTTTTGAGAAATTACAAAATGGTCCTTCAACTTTGAAAATTGGCAGTAAATTGGTCCCTTGAAAATGTGAAAATGGCAACTTTGGCCCTTGTAATATTAACACTTGGCAGAATTGGTCCCCAAACATCTTGCATTGGCATTCAAGCCCCTTGAAATTCGTAATTTACATTGAGGTCCTTGTCATTTTAAACCCTTTCTACTATCCTTTGGCCTAGTCAAATTGCAAAATGACCCCTATTACTAATACTTTTGGACCCCCGGTTATTTAATACCAAGTCAAAATGATTTTGACTTTCCCCTTTCCCTCTCCATCCCCTCAATGCAGAAGCCATTTCCATCATTTCCCCCATACGCAACCTCCTGATACACTCAACCATCATCACCTACTTCCCCCCTCCAAACACAAGAAGCCAAGGGATCATTAAATGCCTCTAAACCTAACACTCAATCTCACAAGCTGTTAAACCAATTTTGGCGCCAAAAACATTTAAAGGGCCAGGATTGCTTCTACTCATCCTAGGGTCCAGATTGTTGGTGGGAACTATTCAGAAAGAGGAGAGAGACACTTGGGAACTTATAAAAAGCAAGGAGAAGCATCAAGCAAGTAGTTAGCTTTTATTTTTTTTGCAATGTATGTCGCTTTGTAGTTTAACTTGTCTTAAATAGTTTCAATCTGTATTTTCAAGCTTATTTTGTATCAAATAACAGTATTTAAGTGTGTTCAACTCATTTCAAGTTTAAATTCAAAGTAATGATCAGTTTCCACAATGTATGTCCACTGTTGAGATTTTGAATTTCAAACTCACTTGTTTAAGCATTTAGCAACTCATTTTTCAATCTCAAACAAGCTCATATAAGCTCATAATATCTTTCCATAAGCTCACATTGAAGTTTCATTCACTTTTGGACCTTGGTCAACAAAAGTCAACATAAGCAAAAATGGTGCAGAAATGGGAATGGGTTGATGCAGGCATGGAAATGGGGTGATTTACAGTTATTTGGGTTGGTTTGTATTAGTTAGTGGTCCTTGTTTCACAGTTGCTAGCCATAGTGGCTTTGGACCATTGTAAGTGGTTTACAAGTTTCTTAGCATAATCAGTTTTTGTAGCTTAAATCTGTTAAAACCTGTTCAAATAGTAGTAAGATCTAGGTTAATGATAGTTGGTTTGATCTTTGATTCATGTTTGTTCGGTTAGATTAGTTTTAATTTGTTAATTAGTATAATAAGGAGTGTTTGGTTCTGCTTATATTTTGTCTTTTTAAGCTTATGCAGTGGTCCATTTCTATTAGCTCATGTTTGTTAAGTAAAATTGAACTCATTTGAGTCAATAAATTGGTGCCTGCAACCACAAAAGTCAAAATTGTTCTTAAATCCCTTTAACTGTTAACTGTTGGGGATTTGGGATTGCAAATCATTATTTTGTGTTAAGAATCCATCAACATTGCTTGTTTTACACTTGTTCTAACATGTAACATCAATCTCAGTGACAAAATTGGTTCCAAAGTTCAAATTAGTCAAAGTTCTTCATATCTTCAAAAGTCAAAAAAGTGCTAAAACCTGTTTTGGGCTCAGATAGAAGGAATTTTCATGGCCTCATTTTTTAGCCATTTTCAGTGAAACTTGGTATTTTAGAAACTTCAACTGGTCCTCTTTCTTATCTGTACTTTTGTAAAATTTTGCAATTTATTTCAAGGGTTCAAACAAGCTCATCTTTCAGGACCAAAGTGCCCTGCTCACTGCCACAAGTTCAAATACTCGAGATTTTCACAGAAATTGCAAGTACTTGTGCACAGTGCTCATAAGAGCTTCTCATGGTCTAAATTTTGGTTTAAATACTCTCAACCAGGTCTTTTCCAAGTTCCAATTAGTAGTTTTCAGTTTGAGCTTACTTTTAAGCTTGTGCCTTGGTCTAAACTTGGTACCTCAGAACATGATTTAGCTTATTAGTTCAAGTACCAAATCTGTGCAAATTCTGATTCAGAGGATATAAATAGTTAGGATTAGTTGTAATTTAGTTCTTGTAGCATATTTTGGCTCCTGTAATCATTTGGAAGCTTATCTTGTTCATTTGGCTTATTTGGATTGCTTAAAAATAAGCACTTGTGCATCAGTTCTCAATTTCTCCACATAAGTGCTTGTTTTTCCAATTTTCCTAGCTTCCTAATATTGTTTTAGAATTTTCCTGAAATTTTCAGATTTTTCTAAGGTGTTTTGCTATTTTTCTTAATTTAAACTAGTTTTTAAGTACTTTTAAATAGCATTTAATACAAATAATTAAGAAAAGCTTCAAAAAAATAATTTTTCAATTTTATTAAGTTAAGATAAATATAAAAAGTGAAAAAAGTAATTTTCCAGATTTTTCATAGTTTATTTGGTAATTTTTAGTAATTTAATTAGTTTTTAATAGTTTAAAATTCATAAAAATAGAAAAATAATCATAAAAATACAAAAATAGTTTTGAAAATTCTAGTTTGATATTTTAGACTTTTCCATTTCATAATTTTATTTTTCTAGCTTTATTTCCTAATCTCTTGCATTTTAGGTAATTATTAAATAATTAAAAATAGTTTTTAATTAATAATAATTAGATAATTAGTGATAAAATAATTTTCCTTTTCTATAAATTTTCTTTTATCATTAGGATTGTAAAATGTATTTTCATATTTTAGGACTTTTATTCCTTAGATTTCACTTTTTATTTTGTACGTTTACGTAATTTTTATTTAAACGTAAGTTTTAAGTTTTAAGTTTTAAACGTTCATCAATTTTAAAAATAGTGATAGCGTTTATTTAATAGATTTTATCTTTTTAACTTTCCTTTAATTTGCATTTAAGCCGTTGTTATTTGTTGGCTATTCCGTAGTTATAATCATAACCAAATCCTTTTTCCGTTCAAACTCCCCGATCACTAAACGTTTGATAATTCATCGCATAGCTCGCTGGGACATAACGACCCGGGAGACCCTATACTCCTCAGATCTTCATTGCATTCGTGCTTAAGCAGTTTTAAAAGGTGGTTACGGTCCGTCATTCATGGGCAAGTGACGGCTTGTGTGGGATTTAAATTACCGCTTTTGGCACGCATCACTCAACCTTATTTCTCAACGGATTGCCTTATAGCAAAGGAGATGAGGAACTTTTTCAACTTTTAAAATGTTAGGATTGAGACAATTGAGCCTACCAAGCTAATGAATCCACTAGGGATTGCTGCTAACATTTTGATGACAGTAGGAGGACTTGCTTTTACTGCAGACTTTGTCGTCCCTGAGATTTTTTTATTGCTAGAAAAACCGTTTCTAAGTACTGACCTCGCCAAAACTTATGACATAGGCAGCAAAATGACCTTTGAGGTTGACGGGGAGAAGAGTTTTACTCGAAATAAAGATCAACCAGGAAGAACATATTGAACAAATCCCTGATTATAAAAGAGCTAATAACCTTTTAAAGCACTATACTTGTCAAGAATGCCCGTTACGTATCTAGTTTCCTTATCACATTAATGTTGACATTTTTGTTTTTCTTTAAGTATTATGACCATTTTACCTTTTTTGAATTTTTTTGAAAAAATACTTGTTTTTTCGAAAAAAAATTTCGAAATTTTTTTTTTTGAATTTATTTTTTCGAAATACTTTTTTTTCGAAATTTTTGTTCCCAAATTTTTTTTTCGAAATACTTTATTTTTTGAATTTTTTTTCTGAAATATTTTTTTTTATGACATTCGATTTTTTATTTTTATTTTTTGATTAAAAAAAAATCTGAATTTTTTTTTTTCGAAACTCTTTTTTTTTAAATATTTTTTGAAGGGTAAAATGGTCATATTACTTAAAGAATGACAAAAATGTCAACATTAATGTCTAAAAAAGTTATTTTTTTAGTTCGCTACGCAGAATTGTCATTCTTGACAAATATAATGTTTTAATAGGTTATTAGCCCATTATAAAATAATAAATTTGCCTAAAAACCATAATATGCAGGATGAACAGGTAGGCATGGAATCTAAAGAAAATGACAATAAGCATTGTTGCATCGAGCTTCCCCAACGACTAATTTATGAAAAGTTTGAAAAAACTAAACCTCTCAAATCAATTAGCAAGGTAATGAATCTTCCTGAGAAGATGGAGTTAGGTAATAATAATGAAGAAAATGCTAAATGGAGCAACATAACAGTTGAGGAATGGATGGCCGAACGATTTTTCAAATATAAGAAGATGGATGAACCTACCGGAGACGTGTTGAAATGTTATTGGATGAAAAATAAAGAACATGACGGATGATATGTGAAGTGCTCTTGTAATAATCCAAGAATAACGTATGAAGACGGTAATGTTAATGAAAGAACAACTATACATGACATGAAGATCGATGTTGAGCCATAGCAGCATACGTCGTATATGCCTATCATGTTATACGACGTATGCAACGACTAGGTGACAAAGAGCCCTTGTGTTCCTGTTGATTAAAAATCCGATGTAGAGAATACGACTATAAAAGAATGGACGAACATGAATGCCGAGGGAAGCGTGGAAATTATCAAAAAGAAAATGATTAAAGAAAAGCCACACGTCGTCACCTTGGGGGTGCTGACCATACAGGGAGACGGTTTACCATGACGACGTCAAGACCAATAATATGAAGGTTGTCGACGTCACAACTTACAAGTGTGACGCCGTCACAATTAAGTCGGTACAAAAACGAAACGCTAGAAGACGGTGAGCTGACGGTGTCACAACTTACAAGTGACACCATCACAACTATAAAACTATATATATTTTGAATTGTTTTCATTATTGTATGTGCAACTTGGGAGGAACTAACACCACTGAACCGTAGATGATTATTACAGCTTTTGTAGGCCTTTTTGGCCATTGAAGACCTCATATTTTGTTAAGATAAGTTCTTATTTAATCATTCAAACATGCATGTGTCTTCTTGTTTGATTTATTTATTTGCTTCTCTTTCATTACTATGCTACACTAAACCAATTAGTATTTGCTAGGATCATATGAAACCTAGTTGTTAATTACTTTGTTTGTCGTCTCTTGCTTAATGATGTGCACGTTATGAGTTGTGAAAGGTATTTATTGTGTTGGCTAGTCGAAGGGTAAACTTGACAAATCATATAGGCGTCGTTCACCAAGAATAGTCTATAGACGTGAGTACTGACCAACCCACAACAGGAAATTATTAATACTTCAAATTCATTAGCAAGTACGTGATAATTCGACAACGTAGTAAGAGATAACTAGGTAGTAGTGTAATTACAAGTAAACACGTTTTTCCTCTTATAAAAAGTTCACCAATTTACTTTTCTTGTCATTAGTTTAATTTAGTTTAGTTAGTAGTGTAAAACCAAACTCCTCCAATACCCTAGATTTTACTTGCTTTCTAATAAGCCTAAAAAGACGAAAAATAATCTTCCCTTAACCCTTAGGGCACGTTTGGTAGAGAGAAATTTAGAGAAATGAAATAAGGTAGAAAATAGAAATGTAGGGAATTGAAATTATGTTGAGAAATTTTTTAAATTTCGATGTTTGGTAACAATAAAGAAACTGACTTGAGAAATATATATAAATATTATTATTATTTAAAAAAAAAACTTTGAGAATCAATGCGATATATGTTCGTATCTGTAAGTTTAGTGGAATCCCAAATTTGGAAAATTGATATGTCAACAAACAAAACAAATGGATCTTTAACAATGAATTCCAGTTTCAAATTCAAATGGATAAAAAAAAAAAAGCATTAAACAAAGCAAAATGCAATCTTTGAGCCGAGTGCAAGATGTCATGGTGGCTAGACACAAATTCATCATTTGTTAATTATCAATACAAGAGTTGTCATAAAAAAGGACGAAAATGGAGATCCACCAACCATGAATTTCAGATTGCTAATGGAAAGGGGGTTAGGGCTAGAAGATGTTTGAATTTTCTTTTGTGAATATGAAAGTCACGTGACCACTTCTTTTTATACCATTTGCTTCAAATCCCAATTCTCCGTGTTATGCAATATTTCCATCTAGTGTAATTTTATTTCTCGAGAAAATAGAAATCTCCGTGTTCCAATTTCTAAACTGTATCAAACAAAGGAAATTCAACCAATTCCATTTCTTTTACCTATATTTCTCTTAACCAAACATGCCCTTAGTCTTAAACCGTTATACACTTCGAGCCTACCTCACTATTTCCTTATAGTACAATCAATCCCCCGCGTCTTGCCTATACTACACTACAACGATTAGGTATTCAGCTTAGGAGGATTGTAAAACTTATTCGGTTTTGCAAAATTCTGCATCAAGTTTTTGCGCCGCTATCGGGGAATAGTCTAGGTTTCGATTTCTATTTTGTTTAGGTCTACTCACTATATTCCTATAAATCGAGATTTTTCTTTTTATTTTGTAGTTTTCTTCACTCTATCGTTTCTTTGTTTTCTTTGTTCGTAATCTTTTCATTGATTGTTTCGTTAGCCATTATGGAAAATGTGAATCCAAAAAATGCTTAACCCGATCACCACTTTGGTCATTTCTTTGAACCTAATGACTTACACCATGACAAAGAGCATGAAAATGGACCCTTTTACTTTTCGGACTCCGATGAGGATTTAGGTGATGGAGAATTAACTGATGAGGAAGAGATCTTAGGGAATGATCTTGATCTATGAAACCACATTTTCGTAGGATCTGAGTTAGCCCAAAATAATATGGCTTTTAGACCCAATCTTCCGAGGTACTATAATGTTAGTAGACGAATTGAAAGAAGTAACTCTCATAATTTGCTTTTTCACGCTTGATTGGTTTTAGACATGTTGATGCTTACATTGATTCTAATTTTCCTATAAACATGATTTCATGCACTCATTATATAACCATTAAAGTCTAGAAATTAGCGTATAGGGAAATAATCTTGTGGCGTTAGCTAGGAATATGCATGTCTTTGTTGGAAATCTCTCTCACTTGGCGGATTTATGGTTTTAAAAGATGTTAGTGAGTTTATTGAGGATGGTATGACTCCAGTAATTTTAGGAAAACCTTTCACAGGTCAAAATAGGATTGAAGAAAGAAAGATCACAGGCTTGACTATATTTTCAAAAGGGTTAGATGTTATAGTTTATCAGATGCCTCGTACAACCAATAAGATCGAAGGCTTGATAAGAAGAAGGTACTTACGTATTTTTATGAGAAAAATAAATTGTTTTACAATGATTGTTTGAAGTTAGGACCCAAATATAAGAGAGTGAGGGGATAGTTAGGAGACTCACATATGGCCATGTGAGTATGCATGAGATGACGTAATAGGCACGACTTTGAATCTAGCTACAAAACACGTAAATAAAGAAAAGCACTTTGTGATAGACAATCCATGTCTATTTTAGTTTGTGGCATATATATGTTTTATTATAATTGTTTAACTTTTCATGCTTCGAATAATTTATGAAAATACTTTATTTTGTTTTTAATATTGTCTTAATTGTATATAAAGTTATTTTACAAAAATATAAGTATAGGGAAATGTTATATTAGTTTCAAGAATGAAATTCAGACATGAAAAAGTTTACAATTAATAATTAACATATATTCTATCTTATTTGTGTGTTTGTTTGAGTCAAATGCTTGTATCGAGTCAAGATAAGTTTTTGCAGAAAATTACAGGTTTTAAAAGTCAGATTTTTCCAGAAGACAAAATGAAATAAATCTTTCAGGATTCGCTGAAGGCGTCACCCTAATAGAGTGACGGCGTCATGTACTGTAGCACTTATTTTTTCAGATTTTTGTTTTATGTTCAAATTTAATTTTTGAAAATTCCTAGAATTTTTCAATTTCTAGATTCTTGTAAAAGTTTTCTATGCAAGAATTATATCTTATTTGTTTTTAGGTAAATAATAACAAATTCAATGCGTAATATTTTATGTATCGCCGATTTTATGCGATGTTTCATTTGTGTTTTTTTTATTATTTATTTACATGGTATATTGGAAATGAATCGGATCCTTGGACTATTACATCTTCTTGGATGAGGATTTAACCGTAATTTTGTTTTTCATTCATAACGAGCAAATCAGCGGAATACTAGTTTCTTGCATCTCTTTTATTTTGCCGTTTACCGTTTTTGGTACTTTTAGAACATTGGTGATAAAATTCAATTTAAGTGTTGGAGGGTAAAAATGGTACACCTTAGAAGCTAGCCACACATTTGTTATTTGTCTTGTCCTTATTTTAGCACCAAATTTAAATTTTTTTTATGACATTTACGAGTGATACTTTAGTTTTAACAAAACGTCTCATGGATAGAATTAATATAGCTGGCACAAAGACCTTACCATTCAAAATTTCACCCAAAAAATGTGATGTTCGACTTTAGATATATAGGAAAGCATCCATCTTTAATACTTATGAGTGTACCAGTAGTGCATTAGATTCTAAACATGCTTTAGTGATATATTTCAAGATCGCTAGTGAGATCACATTCGTGTGATTAGAATATAATAAATGATACGAAGCATTGGGATTAACCTTTGTTTTTAGCCTACATTTTTTATAATTATGTTAACCTCTTCGGTTAAGTAATTACCCCACACCCTTGCTATGTACTCATTTTTTGTAAAAGATACTCCTAGTACAACCCTTTGGGAATATCTTTTTGCGGTTCTCGTTATATTTCGGTATGTTGGGACAACATTGATTAGGTATCTCTTATGTTTTACTGATGACAAATAAACCTTCGCAACACATAAAATCACAAACTTTAGCCAAAAACCAAACGACCCAAGAACTGGGTCTGGCGCGATGTAGGTGCTTCGGCACGCGGGCAGCGCGTCAGACTTCTGTCTTGATCGCCATGGTTTTTGAAAGTCGGCTTTTCCCTTACCCCAAAATTGTGAATCTTTCAACACATGTATGAATATGATAATTGCTTCATTATGAACACTCAAAATGGGTTTTAGACTTAGAGGGATTCAAAATCACAACCTCTCGTTTTTGACAAAACGTCAACTCAAGTATTTTACCATACGCCTCTAGCCAAGGATTTTAAAAACCTTGAAAACTCATATCTTTCACGTAATATCAAGTGAAATTATCCATATGACCATAATCCGTGTTTACGTCCTCTCTAATCACGAAACTGGTTTTACTCCCTTATTAGTAAAAAAAAGTCAAAATGTCCCTTTTCGTAAACGCATCCTTTCACGTTATATGATATGCTTTCTTTGATGCAAAACACTTAGCTTGTTTGCATCAAGATGATTATTGATTACGTCAAGTGATGGAAATTACGAAGTATGATATTAATACTTGACGTTGAGTTATTTGGGATTATGAGTAACATTTGATTTTCATATCCAAAATACAACCCATAATTGTTGAGTTGATATTATTCGTGTTCATATATTGTTGAGTTGAGATCACATAAACTTTGAATCTAAAAGTCTTTCAAAATAAACTTGAAAAAGATTTTGAAAACGTAATTAAAACGGTGAAACTATTCAACCCCCTCCTAGTTTCTACAATTGGAATCAGAGCCCGGTTGCTCAAGTATTTTGGAAGTATACTGTATTTTAAAACTTGAAATGATCAATGGATTTTGACAAATATCAAGAAGGGCAATCTATGCAAAGACCACCACTTTTGGAAGTTGATCGCTTCATTTATTGGAAAACAAGATTCGAAACTTATGTGAAGTCAAAAGATCTTGATCTTTGGCATGTTATTACTAAAGGTGACTTTCATTTATTGGGAATGGTTTGTCAAATTATTAACAAAAGATCTTGATTTAGGAGATGGGAAAGGGGTGACAATTATATCAGATGGGTGTAAAGGACTTTTTCAAGCAGTTAGGAGAGTGGTGCCATTGGTAGAACATAGGTTGTGTGTTAGGCATATTTATGCAAATTTTAACAAGTTATACCCTTGTGTTCTATTTATAAACCTGTTTTGGCAAGCATCAAAGGCATCTTATCATCAGATTTTCCTAAATACAATGGAAGAAATCAAAACTGCAAGTGTAGGAGCTTATCAGTATTTGATAGATAAAGATCCAGCGGCATGGTCAAGATCATACTTTAAAGAAGGTATATTCTTTATATTTGTAGTAGCTTATTAGAATATTGATATATTTTAACCTAACTGCGTACTTGCATTATGTTGACATGAATGGGATGCTATAGAAAATGGTCTTAGTGAATCATTTAATTCTCATATCAAGGATTCAAGGAGAAAACCAATAATTGGTATGCTTGAAGACATCAGATCTTATGTCATAACAAGGAATTACACATTAATGAAGGATTGTCAAAATTGGACAGATGATATTTGCTCTAACATCAGGAAGGTTTTGGAGTTGAATAAGAAAATTCAAAGGTATATTCTTAACATTTGTAGTAGCTTATCATTATATTCATATAATTTGACCTAACTGCTTAGTTTCCATTAAATTCACATGAAATGGAGTTTGAATCTAAGTGGATGTCATGAATTTGAAGTAAGGCAAGGGAATGGTGTTGAGGCATTCAGTGTGGACTTACAGAAGAGGGAGTGCACTTGTAAACAGTGGCACCATGCCCTTATTCTATCATTGTCATGTACTTCATCAATTTGAATCCTGATGATTATGTTAGTAAATCATTCAAGGTAAGCACATACAAAAGTATTTATCAATAGAATATTTTTCCGGTTGGTGGTTCAGATATGTGGAGAAAAGTAATACATGTGCCAATGAAACCACCTTTAGAAAGAAGGATACCAGGTAGACCCCGTAGTAATAGGAAAAAAAATAAGTCTAAAATGAAAAACCAAAAACATGTTGCAAAGCCTCCAAGATCAATGACTTGTCAAAATTGTGGTGAAGTTGGTCATAATAAAAAAGGGTGAAATAAACCTAAGGAAACAAGTGAACAATCAACCCCACCTAGTCAACAACCTAACCCACCAAAAAAGAATGGAAGACCTATGGTTAAAGACCCAGTAAATGCCAACTGTTCCTAGTAGGGGTAGGGCTAAAGTTGTGACTGCTAGAGGTGGTTTATGGATAGGAGGAACCAATGCAGGAGTCAATAGTAGAAGAGGAAGTTCTAGTGGATCAAACAGTGGAAGAGGAAAAGGAAGTGGTAGTGGATCAAACAGGGGTAGGGAAGGGGAAGTGGAACTGCTAGTGGATCACACACTGTAAGTTTTATACTTTTATATTCGTTATATAATACACACTTTTATGTAAGTTTTCACACATTTCCTTGTGTACAGGTTGGCCAATACAGACTTTTAGATGAAGATGATTTGGTTGATGTACAAGTTGAGGTACAACTTGATACAAGAGAAATTGCAACTGTTGCAAATGAAGGTGAAGCTGCTACAACTGAAGGTGAAGCTGCTACAACTAAAAATGAAGCTGCAAATGTTGCAGATGCAGAGGTTAATGTTCAACTTGCAGAAGCTGCAAATGAAGCCGGTACAGATGATAATGTTGAGGAGGATAAGACTGCAAATGTTAAGGGTAAAGCATTAACAATTAATGATGAGGATGAGACTGCTATGCTTAATAGGAAGTATGAAGAGTTATGGGAAGCTCAGTACAAAGAAGGGTACAAAAAGCCTAAAAGGACATCTGAAAGATTGAGAAACAACAATTATAATAGGAAGGTACAACAGGCATATGAAGGTGAAGGTACCACACCAGAGACAACATTTGATGTGGAACAAGGCATATCAGTGTATGTTAGAACATGTTTTCTGTTTGTAATAGTCTATGGAATAAGATCTTTATTTTGTGTTTGCCCATCTTTTGTGTCTATAACATTCTATGGAATAGGGTACAACAATCTATGGAACATATCTTTTCTGTTTTTAATGTATGCAAAGTCCTCTTAGTAGATTACCATTTCCATTACTACACTGTTATTGCACTCTTATTTGGTAATACCTTTTTGGCAATACCTATTGCACTCTTTTATGGTTCTTAGACTCTTTTTGGCAATACCTTTTAGTTTCCTGAATTTTTGCTTACTTTCATTTCCATTACTAGCCAACACATATCAGCAAAACCATTTAAAAACATATCAGCAAAACCACATATCAGTTACTAAGCCCATATAAATCTTTGGAATAGGGCATACCAGTTAAATATTCTATGTAAGAACATATTAGTACTTTTGTTTGTATGCAAAATTTGGCATCAGTTTGGTATGTATGCAAAGTAGGAAACATATCAGTTGCATTTTTATACCATGACTGCATTTTTTATACCATAAGCAGGAAACATTGCATTCATAATAGGGGTTACAAAAGATTTATTCTAGGGCATTTAAGCCAAACTTAAACCACCAACATCCATGATGAACAGGTTCTAAACCATCCTTTTTTCCTTCCCTTTTGGACTGACAATTGCATCTGTGGGATTTTTGACAGCATATGACTTGATACCGAGTGCATCACAAGTTTCCTTATTTTCTAGGCCAAGAATCTTAATCATACCAGCAAAATCAACCTTTGCAATCTGTTTGGAGGTTGGATTCTTGCTACCTGAAACAGATCTTGAATCTTCAACCTTTGGAAAATACTCAAACCATGGGATTGGATATGATGCATCTAACTTGCATCGAACTATCAATGTACCGAAATGGTTATGATTTCAGCACAAATAAAAAAAAATAGAAAAATTAATTGTGTGTTACAGATATGAGAAATGAGATGAAAAAGACATTGTTGAATACTTAGTTTCTTGTTGAAACTCATTTTTGCAGTTGCAGGTTTTGTTACAGATGTTAGAACATATAAATGACATTGTGCTTATGTCTTTATATAATGGATATGTGAAGGGTTGGTTGGTGCTTCAATAATACAGAAATTAAAGCAGTCAAAGTGCATGGATGAGAAGAAAAAAACATTGTAATGAATCAGACTAAGATTCTCATCTATACAAGTTGCAAAGTGCGGTCATTTCAACAACATGAATCAGACTAAGATTCTCATGCATGTGGGGGACAACCCCTTACAGATTTCCATTCACAGGTCAAAACACATTTCCATTCATTGATCAAAATTAAACCTTTTCAATACATTTTAGTTGATCAAAATGAAACATTTTCAATACATTTTAGTTCTACAACTACAAAGCTTTCATAAACATAATGAAAAGTATTCATAACAGTACACAGATAACCCTAGATTGCATATTAACTGTAGACTTCAACACTGCAACTTCTTCTTTCAAGCTTCCTTTTTTCGTACCAAATTTATAGCTTTTTTTTTTTTGCTCATCTACCAATCTAGCTTTGTAATACTCTGTTGGAAAATCTAGATCCCACATTCCTATTTTATCAAAAGAAAGTCAAAACATGTTTTTACATACCACAAATATTACGACAAAATATTTGTTTACCTTATAGTTAGGGCATCCCAAAAACCTTCTACCTGTGTTCTGTTCAGTCCAAGATGTCCACTTGCCATTAACATCACCACATTCGTACAAGACACAAACACGATTGATCAAATTGTCTTTTTCCCAACCAGCATTTCTTCAATTATAGATTAACCCAATTTGATGAATTTGATGAGTTTGTCATGATTTGATGTTTGAGAAGAGAGAAGTGTGTGTCTTAATTTGATTTTGGGGATAATGTAATTTACCGTTATTTAATTAATTTAAGTTTGTACAAAAGTTTCAATTTTGGACCTTTAAATTTTATAAAAGTTTCAGTTAGATAAAACTTCGAAAATGTTGATTAGTTGTTAACGGAAAACCTAAATCTGCTAAAAAAATTAGTTGGCAACCTTTTTGTGCATGAAAAAGTGCATACCGAAGTAGCGCAAATAGCGCCGGTCTAAAATCAACTGAATCGAACCGACCAACCGACAAAACCTAAACCATAAAAACCTAAAAATCAAACCTAACCTAATATGGTCGTCGGGCCGTTTATGCCGGGTCCGCGGTTCGGTTCGGTTTGCGTAGTGTTTGTGCATGTTTTTGTTTGCTTTGTCGACCTAACCGAACCAACCAACCAAAACCGAAAATCTTTAAAATCAAAATCAAACCGAACCGGTGTTGTTGTCGGGTCGGTTTGGTTTTTGTCGGTTCGGTCGTTTTGTCGGTCCGGTTCGATTTTGAACCTTCCATGCTCAGCCCTAACCAAAAGTAAACCCTAAGTAAAATGTCTTTTTGTGCATTTGACCTAAACTAAATATTATGAGAAATCCTAAAATAAAATAGAGCAATGTAAACATCTTTTTTCTTACAAATTAAGGGCTTTATATTTTAAAAAATGATGACGTGGCAAACTAGTTGACATTAAGTCTGTGTGGCTCCAAACTGTTTGAACACTTTAACTGCTGAAACAAAGACACAGAGACAAAGAGTCAAAGACAGTGCTCCATCAATGGCTAGCACAAGCTCTTCAACACTTGGATTACCAAAACTTCATTCCTTAAATAAACTCACCAACAAAATCCCATGTTCAACATCTTCTTATCTCCTTAGAAAAAAACATGTTCCTTTGAATATTTCAAAACCAAATAGAATAGTATCAGTTTCTTGTTGTTTGGTTGATGGGTCATCAGTTGAAGCTGTCAAACCAGCCAGTGACAAAGTTAAAGTGCAAACATGGTATTATTTTGTTGACTTTTTTGTTGGGCAACAAGGAATTTAATGAATTTTGTATTAGTGTAGTATTTTTTTAAGTGTTTAAGATGATTGTGTTGACATGTTTAATAAAGGTGTTTGAGCGGATGAGGTTTTCCTGTTGAGGTTACCCACAGCGAGTCTTTGACTCAAATGTACGTGGTCTAGCACTCTAGCTAGTAGTGACAACTAGGGTGGGTCCCGGGGATCATGGGACACCCATGGATTTTAGTGTCGTAGTGTTAGTATTGTTAAAAACCTCGATATTTCTTAAAAATGCACCCAGTCCCTAAAAATTGTGTTTGTAGCATTGTTTAGTTCATTCTAAATGCACCTCGTCGTCACTTTGTATCCTGGTTCCGTCCTTGCTAGCTAGGGTATACCCGTGACCGTTTTTTACCCTTTCCCCTAGATATGTACCTAGTGAGGTTTGAGCCTCATACCTCTTGTGAGGACATGAGGGTGCCTGGCCGCTAGGCTACCTTGGTGGTTGTTTTGCTTATTCTAGGTAAGCACTATAAGATAAGTTGTTCAGAAAATAGTGTTTAAGTTCGCAGTAAAAAAGAATTAAAAATTGCGATACAGCCGAAAAATAGTTGCTTAGAAAGTATCAATCTAAACCTTTTCAAAAGAGTATGTCCGAATAAGCATTTTGAAATAAGTATGTCCCAACCAGCTTATGAAGACTGCTTATTTAACATAACAGACAAGTAGAAGTAGTTTGATTCATCAAGCACTCCAATCCCAAACACCCTATGAAACTGCAGTTTGAGATGATACTATTACTAAAGATAGTTACGAAGCCTGTTTTTGGGGTGTTTGGGTATGCCCATTTACCGGTTATTGATATATTAACTTGTAACAACAGTTTTGGTGTTTGGTTGAATGCGATTACTATTACGAGTTTCTGATTATATTTCGCCATAATATTAAGTATGGAGAAGGGGGTAAGAAGTTGGGGTTAGAAAAGAAAATGATTATCAAGAAAAAAACGTAAGATTGTTTGACTATCTTTAGCTTAGGTGTGATTTCGACAATTCAAATTTTCGAAAGAGACATCAAACCACACTCATAAAGTGTTACACATGAGCAAAATTGACGAGACATATTGTAAATAGTGCTGTTTTGTTTGTATAACATGTTCGGAGTTTGAGATATCACATGTAATAGCAACGTACTTTCACAAGTGTTATGCATAGTTTGTTTTTATTATAAACCATTAAACCCTAAGTCATTGAACTTGTAAATTGTGTTCCACCCTTTGTTATTCCAATGACTTAGTACACTAGAAAAGGTTTTTAGATTCCGGAGGTAAAACACGATGCAGCTCAGTTACCTACGTGCGAAAATTTATAATTTATGGTGTACCAAAAAAAGAAAGAATGAAAAAAGTGTGTTGCATAAAATCGAAATATATTGAAAATGCATTGCTATTGCATTTCACTATCCCGGTAAAGATTAACTAAGAAGAAACTGGCAGTCTAGTTTCTACCTAATGTGATTGTGCTTTAATATGTAGTAAGTTCTTTTGTTGCAGAGGCATGCGTGTTTTTACCTATACTTTATTAAGTTGAATTTCTTTCCTTTTGTGTTGTAGCATGTGGAATTGGAAAGGCTATTCTATCCGGTACCAATACGCTGGCGATACTGGTCCTGCAATGGTTTTAGTTCATGGTTTCGGAGCAAACAGGTCCTCCATCAATTCATATTTCACTTCTCGTCAACTATATAATATAGGTATTAACTGCATTATATCACAAAAACACAACGTACTTGTTTAAATAATCATGTGACGGTTTTCTTACTTTCATATCTTTCTATTTTGACAGTGACCATTGGCGAAAAAACGTTCCAGTTCTTTCGGAATCACATAGAGTATTCTCAATTGACCTTATTGGTTATGGTTACTCTGACAAACCGAATCCTCGTGAGCTTGGAGACAGTCCTTTCTATACTTTTGAGACATGGGGTTCTCAGCTGAATGACTTTTGTAAAGACGTGGTTAAAGATGAAGCATTCTTTATATGCAATTCCATTGGAGGTAATCACCTTTTTTAGCCGTTTTGAGTGTTTGAATGAAACTGCTTATCCACTAAAAAATAAGCAGGTTGCTGGATGCTAACTGCTTATGAGATAACCACTTCAAATAAGCAATTCCACAAACCCCCTTAATATGATAGGCCTTTGTAGTGGTGTTTTCAATTTTATTTTCGGATCTTATTCTTTAATTCTTTCGATTTCAGCTTCTAGTTGTTTGACTATTTAAGGGTCAAATAATCAGTTTCATACTAGTTGCAACAAAATTAATTATCGAGCATCTTATTTAAGCTTCAAACAGCATAAACACATCCTAACACCATTTTATGTAGCCCGTTATATTACATCTGTAAAATCTGTTATCTAAGCTTATTATTAGAAACCATGTACAGGACTAGTTGGTCTTCAGGCAGCAGTGACGGACCCAAGCATTTGCAAGGGGATCATGCTTCTAAACATCTCTCTTCGTATGCTTCATATAACAAAGCAACCATGGTTCGGAAGACCCTTGATTAGATCATTCCAGAACCTGTTACGGTAAGTTTCAGATAAAATCTCCGATTTAAATTTCCTATGACAGTATTTGAAGTTATGATCATTTGTGTCAGGAATACGCCTGTTGGAAAATTCTTCTTTCAAACCGTTGCCACAAGAGAGTCAGTTAAGAATATTCTTTGTCAGGTATATATTGCACTTGATCGACATAAAGTTATATCAATTATAACTAAGATAATGTGTATCCAATTAAGCCCTTTTTTTCTGCAGTGTTACCATGATACTACCCAAGTGACAGAAGAATTAGTCGACTCAATTCTTCGTCCAGGGCTTGAGCCTGGTGCTGCAGATGTGTTTCTTGAGTTTATTTGTTATTCAGATGGCCCACTTCCGGAAGAACTACTTCCGCAAGTAAAGGTTGACTCTAACCGTTCATACTGCCGGTGCTATAAAAAATAAAAAACTAGGACCAGATGAAACTGAAGCTGGTATTCTTACACTCTTCATTTGTGCAGTGTCCTGTGCTAGTAGTATGGGGTGATAAAGATCCATGGGAACCCATTGAACTTGGAAGAGCTTACGGGAACTTTGATTCGGTTGAAGATTTTGTTGCTCTCCCTGGTGTTGGTCACTGCCCTCAGGTAACATCGTATTTCATAATAGTCTTGAACTTGCTAATGAAAAATGAAATTAAAATGTTAAGTAACTGAAACTCACTGATGAAGATAGAACATGATCACCAAACAACGTCATGTGATTTCCATTCAAAATAAACTATACAGAACAGAAAGTGAAAATTTTGATAAGCTTTAACGAAGATGGTCTTCTCTATATCTATATATCACCAAAAGTTACTCTCTTGTATAGTGTAGTGTTTCTTTAGCCTTTGTTTTGCTTAGACGGCGATTGGTTTGAATTCAAGAACTTAATCTACTGTAACTTCTAGCATTAAGATTCTGGTTGATTGCATGTGACGGTTAGCAGAGCCAACATTCACCATTCAAGCACAATGTGCTTATATGATCTTTCCTCATATGTGTGCAGGATGAAGCGCCCCATCTCGTGAACCCTTTGATTGAGTCTTTTGCCGCACGCCATGCAACAATGAAAATCTAGTTTTGTCACTATACTACATTCATTACTTATGCATTGACAACAGAAGAATATTACCATTTTGTTCTATGATTCGGAGTTACAAAATTTTATCCAGAAAGACACTTTCATACACACAGAGCTACTGTCTGTTTGCATCAAACAAACAAGTGTATTGCACTTGTATAGAATTGCTTTCTAAGGTCCAAAATAAAAACATATGCAAGTTATTTTACTATATTCATGTTTAACATCAATCAAATGAACATTTGCGCTGACTCCGGGCTATCCAAAAGGGTAGTCGCCCTGGGATTAGTCGGCTTGCAATGTCAAGTCGGAAACCAGGTAAGGTAACCCCAAAAAAAAAAGAAAACAAAGAACATCTGGACCTATGAAATTGGTGCTCAAATTCGTTTGTTACTCTAATGAGTCAAACATTTATGGTTTGATTCACTTGTCATTTTCATTCGGGTCAGGGTGTTTGGTAATCAGAATGACCGCCGTATCAAACATTCCAAATTCTTGTCATCAATCACTTGTTATAGTTCGATGACTAGAGACTAAAGTTGTAGAATACGATTATCTAACAAGTATGATCCAAAGCGACCCGTTCTTTGTTGCAACTGTCTCTGTCATTTTTCTCTTTATTAAGGTGAAGGAATCACAAATTTGGTTTGAATGCAACTTTTTCAATGTTCAAGTCAGATTTTGGTATCACATAAAGTTTTTTGACCTACCAGTCTTGCTGATCTATCAGAGCTGAGTCAGTTTATTTGATAAGTTACAATCATCCTTGACCAATTCCTTTGACTAACAGTCAAGTTCTAACAATATTAAGAGTTGCAAAATAGTTATGAAAAAGGATAATTCAACATGTATAGGTTTAAAGCTAATGGATAGATTAACAACATATGAATTGCAGGTTTCCATATATATAGTATTCCTCTTGATCAGCAAAAACTAGTTATGTGAATATGAAACTTCATGTTTCTAGGTTAGTAGGTTGTTAATTTAGAAGAAAAGATTTAAATTTGTACCTATATATCCTAAACCTTACCACACTTTTAGACAGGGGTGGCAATCAAGTCGTGTTCGGGTTCGCGGGTTGACGTGTTGGTATAACATCTACCCAAACACGGCCATTTATCAATCATGTCAAGAAACTCAACCATAACCAAGACCTGCATAACACGTGTAACCTGTTCGTAACACGTTTAACCTGTTTAGGTAAATAGGTCAAGCAGTGAAGAAGGTTGTTGATTTTTTTATTTAACAGTTTATATTCAAGAATGATATATCGATCTAAAAGATGATAAGATAAGATATAAATAACTATACAACAATTGCAATAATATCCAAGTTATAATCGTAATTTAATGTGATATTAAGTACATAACAAAATACGTGTAAATTCAAATCCAACATAAAATCCAAGTTATATACTTTATTTTTGGATGCTTATTCATTAAACATTTAAACGGGTTCACAGGTTGACCCGTTTCATATTTACTCAACCCAAACACGATCCCTTTATTAAATGGGTTAGATGAGCTGACATGTTTTGACCCAAACTTGTTTATCCTCAATCCAAACTTATTTAACTTCGTGTTGGTTATCGTGTCGTATCAAGAATCGGCACCCCTACTTTTAGAGATGTCCAAACAAGGTCAAAATGTAAATTAACACTAAAAAGATATTTGAAAAGTTGCATGATCTTGAATTGGTCTATAGCCTCTATCAGTAAGAAAGCTTAACTTACTAGTATTTAAAAATGAAATTTGCATTACATTGCTAGGCACATTCATGGAATGTCCTACAGATCCACAAATTTAACTCTCTTATCTAAGCATATTATTTAAATTTTAATCATAATGCCATGGTTGTTGAACAAATCCAACACACAAATTACAAAAATACTATTACAAAAACAAAGAAAAAAGTAAGGAAATTGCTTCTTTTTTTTTAGTCTTCTACCAAAAAACACAAATGGTCTTATACACGGTTTCCAAATGTAAATGAGGTCTCAATTTCCAAATGAAGTTTATAGTTGACCAACTAGAAAGTCAACTCAAGAGCAAAACATATCAAATTTTCATGAAATTTTCTAGCAAGTACATTGCAAGTTTGCAACTACTCATTTCTTGATGATTTTGATGTGCAATGTACAAATCATAGCTGTAGAAGATACAACCTAGCCATTTGTGCAACGTTTTTATGAACAATGACAAGCTGAGTCAGAAAATTTTCTGGAGTGGGTTCATAACTAAATAATGTTTGTAACTAAACTTAATCAGTTTATATGTTAAAGTTACGCTAAAAAGGATAAAAGTACAAATAGATAAATTTGTTCAGCAAGTTCAACTGAACCATCTCGGTTAAATGTAGATAAAACTAGTCGATTTATATGTGAAAGTTACACTAAAAGGATCGGCTCAAGGATAAAAGTACAGAAAGATAAACTTGTTCAGCAATTTTAACCGAACCCTCTCGGTTATATGTAGATAAAAGTAGCCGATTTATACGTGAAAATTGCGTTAAAAGGATAATAGTACAGACATATAAATTCGTTCTGCGAGTTCATATGTAGCCCTGTTTCTATATATATGCAATATTATCTTTAAACTTCTAAATCAAAGGATCAAAACCCATGTATCATAATCAAGGAATAACCAAAAAATTGAAACTTTTTTTCATTTATTGGTAAATGGAGCATCATCAATGGATGCTTGTGTGAATCTACAGCATATTTACATCTTTGTATCTATACAAAACTATATACATGATTTCGGCATATGAACTTACAAAAGAATGCCTAACATACCTATGTCAGTTTGCTAATCAAATAACCCCAAAAAGTCATCTGATCTAGTTAGGTTCATCAATCCCATGTTTAATGGGGACGATAGTGTTCTATAAGACCGACTGTTTCTTCTTTGGCAAGACTTCAAGCTTTTTGGAGACAAATTTGCTTGTTCTAACGTGTGTGATTGTAGCTCTGTAGGGTAATCTCTCAAACAACCAATTCGAGGACCAGCTCCCGTGCTCCATCTGCGCGAAAGCTGCCTTCCCAACTGAAATGATTTTGTTTCTTTATGTGACTTGATTCTTTCGAGGATAGATTCTTTAGAAACTGTTTCTTCCATGTCTAACTCTTGTTCGTCGTCTGAGTAACCATCTAACATGGTTTCTGCTGATTGCTTCTCGGTCTTGAAATTCAGTAACAAATCATCATTTTTTGGTATTTCAAGAGAACTTAGCGTCTTAGTAAAACTACCAAGCAACCTCGGTTTCTTATGTTCCTCAACAGTTGTTTCAGTCTCCAAACGCTCCTTTTCACTCATCTCTTCTTCGGATGAGTGTGTTATCACACGGGCACTACTATTTTGTTTTCCTAAGTATTCTGTATCGTCATCATCAACAGGATCCATCTGAGATTGTAACAGAAATGTAAGAACCAAGGCTTTATAAATTACCGAAAAGAAAAATACAGATTAATTCAACTCGGGTCAC
>OU343217.1:272544498-272721837 GCA_910596185.1 Chrysanthemum makinoi
GGTAAGATATAACTTTTCACATACACATCAAACCATAACACAAAGTAACATATAGATGGAATTCTAGAGAGAGAAAGTTAGAGGTTTAGGGAACTTAGTGAGAGAAAGTGAAAGATATTATTATGAGCTCCAACTCTCTACCTTGGGAGGTAGAGAGTATTTATAGTCTTACATAAAACGCCACACAACGGGTCGTGGATCGTGCATACAGGGTAAAGACCCGTCCGTCCTCCACGGTGTTACTTAACTAAATACTACTTAACTAAATATTACTATGACTACGAGCTTTCTAACGATTACATATACTTGAGGTGACCGACTCTTTAATACCGGAATTTCTAATTCCTAACAATCTCCCCTAAGGGAGGTCACCTCAAACATATACTAAAATGACATTGAATACAATCCGATATTACATTAACAATTGATCTTGCATTCTTGATGTAGTACTTTGCTCCCAAGCTCGTAGTCATTGATTCCACTCATTGCATGTTTGGTTAATCCAAGTGGAGGTCTTTTACTGATCCACGTGATAATAATGTTGAGCTAGCATTTGAGATCATCGCAATAGAAAATCTCGATACATCCATTGTGGTGTTGGTATTATGTGATGTTGTGACTTTTGGACCGACATGCTCACATTTCGGATCATGATATCTTCTCATCAGAGTAGCGGAAGCTTTAGTTGATTCATGATAATGGCAGCAGCGTAGCCAGAGCAGAAGCATGGAGTGAAAATATCCGAGTCATTGATGCACTAATCATGATTTCTTTTGAGATGAATGTGTTAGGTGAGCATGCGGCTATGTATTGACCGCTTCATTCGATCAGTACCAGAACGTCGGGGTGTACCTGCATAAGACAGCTAGCAATAAAGCGCACGAAAGTGTCTTTGATCACTTTCGATGAATTGAGGTACACGGCCCACGGTTCCCGTTGATCGATTAAGTACGCCGTGATCGTATAATTCAAGAATTTCGATGGGTTTCGCGTATGCTCTAGCGTTCTCAAACCGAACGTCTCAAAGAAGACAACACGGAGTGAGTGAACCAGCGAATTTTCGTCCAATGATTGATGAAAAGAGATTTGAAAACAATCGTGTATTGCTCAATAGAAATTGTTTTTGCAATATAACGAAGGTTTTAATGAAAATCAATTATCAATCATAAAACACCTTTGATTTGAAAAATTAGTACACGGTCGACGTGCTAATGAAAAGAGTTTTAAAGCACAAAGACCGGTTTTTCAAAGGTATCCGTCAATCCATAACCTGAACCAGATTGATTCAAAAGATTGAATCGCCCCATTGTTTCCGTTCAGTTGTCACATGGTTGATCCATATAATAGATCTCACATGCCACCTACCAGGAGCTTGTTAGATGTTGGCTCCTGAAGGCTTTCCATCTTCATTGTGATATGTAAACACATCACTCAGATGTTCTGGCAATACCACAAGGATAATGCGTAGGACTCAAGATATAATCTCTCTTTCCACATTGTGTGAAAAAGAGAGTCTTCATTGAAAGTGTCCTAATGAGATTTATTGATGATCTCGTGGCTCTAGACTCAATTTGTGCATATTTGGATCCTCTATCGGAGACTAGGGAGAGGGTCTCCTTCTTCAATATCAACAATCTCTAAGAGAAAGTCGATAGATAATGTCGGTTCCCGTGAGAATGAAACAAGTCCTTTTAAGAGGAACTTGAGTGGGTTGGAAAGTTGAAGTGCAAGGCGCCATCGGGTCCATGACGTCTTGTCTTCAATACCGATGTTACCATCAAGTAGCATATGAATTGAACCCGCCGTTTCCTGCCCTAAGGTTGAATAAATGGAGGGCTATTTGTTTTCACCCTTTTCTCATTCAATTCTTTTAAATTCTTCAACCCCTTGCTTACCGAGACTTCATAGCTAGAACCTTGTTGGGTTTATTCCAGTACTAGCTCAGCCTCAGTCCGCACTCTTCCCATATCTCATTTTTCTCCTTTTATCATCATACCTAAGAACTCTACACTAACTAGTGGATAGTCCATTGGTAGATCCCTCCGCTCTCGGCGGATCATGGGAACACATACCTAACCTTATCATCCTTATATCACCATACATAAAGTAAAGTTGGTCGGTCTATTTGGTATTGTTCATCCGCCATTGGAACCAATTGAAAACCATTTGAAAATCAATTCGGATACTTGTGATATATTATCAAAGCATTTTGTACCTGAATTGTTTTTGATATTTTTAGAACGAGAACTCCCCTCAACATGTGCATCAAGTATTTGAAAATGTTTTGCACACGGAGGCAAGAGAAAGAATTAACTTCTTTGATTACCATTTTCTAAAAGATATCAACATCACTTCCCCAATCGAATCAAGTAGATAAAGCATTTTGGGGAAGGATGAGGTTTTCATGATTTTGCTCCCCTTCAATATGTGCTTCTAGGATTTGAAAAGAGTTTTGCACATACTAGAGGGAACCTGCACATTGAGATAAATGATCACGTTTCAAATCATAGGTTTAAGATAGATGCTCCCCTCAACATGTGCATGGAAAATTTGAAATCGTTTGTCACATGCGGGGAGGACAGCATGTACATTCCTTATAAAACCATTTACCGAATTATCAGTTTAAATCCAATTTAAATCACACATTCTCCCCGATCACAATTATCAAATCATTTGAGATTTGTGATCTCTTATAGATTTAAATTGATTTTGAAAGCTTTTAAGGAGAATTGTGACTTGATTATGAAAGCGTTTTAACTGATAAGGATCGGATTTTAAGACTTTAAACTCCATTGATAAAACATGCATGTACATCTTTTGAAAACAATTTAATGCCAAATAACTTTTAATTTAATTGAAATCATTCTCCCCTCAATCAATGACATAGGTTGTTGATTGAGAGATAGAGATTTTGACAAATAAGTCCTCATGATTATCAAAAATAGAGACCGAGTTATTTTTCAAAGCATTTAGTTTTCAGCAGATAAATGTTTATAGAATCCGAGCATGGAATTTGAAAACATGGTAAAACATGGCTCTGTTCTTTCTTTTAAAACCGGGTTATTGCCTGAAAATGACAATAAACCATTGTTTCTCTTTCTCTCAAAAATAATTTTTGATTTTTTGATTTTTTTTGAATTCGAACAACATCTAAAGTCCCGTGTCATTCTTTGAATGACAGCACAAAGACCGTAGATATTATCGAACCGAGAAAACGCATGACAAAAAGACAATATTTTTGAAGATTTTTCGAATTTTTCCGATTTTTATGGATTTTGAAGGTTTTATAATTTTGTATTTTGATTTTTCGAATAGATATATACAAGAGATAGATGAAGATAGACCTTTACTCCTCGTCTTCCTTCTGAAGACGTTTGAGTGTCTCGGTTGAAGGCTTTTCAAGCCAAGACGTGGAAGAATAAACTCAAAACGTTCTCTTGGAAGAGTTTTGGTGAAGATGTCTCGCTAACTGATATTCAGACCTCACAAAATATAGTTCCACCACACCTTTTTCCACTTGTTCCCCGATGAAATGATGTCGAATGTCGATATGCTTTGCTCTTGAGTGTTGAACGTTGTTGCATGAGAGAGCAATAGCACTTTTATTATCACAAGATCAGAGGGATTTTGTTGAATTCAAAGCCATAGTCGATAATTGAGATCTCATCCATAGGATTTGAGCACAACAAGATGACATGGCTATGTATTCACCTCTGTAGAGGAAATAGAAGTACTCATTTGCTTCTTTGAAGACCAGCTCACAAGCTTATCACCCAAAAACCGAGCACCTCCAGATGTACTTCGACGTGTATCTTGACAACCTGCATGATCAAAGCACTGCATAGGCCGTTAGTGACATACCGGTGTCCTTCGGTACCATAGTCCCATATTGATGGTTCCTTGGAGATACCGAAAGACCCGTTTAACCGCTTCAAGGTGCTTTTAGTAGGCTTAGCCTGGTATCTAGCACACATGCATACAGCGAACAAGATGTCGGTCTACTAGCGTGAGGTACATCGGGGATCCAATCATACTACGATATTTCGTTTGGTCAATCATGATCCCCGAGTGGTCCTCATCTAGTTTGGTTCGATCAATCATGGGGGTGTCAACGGGGTCACTTGAATCAAATCCAAATTTCTTTAAAATCTCTGTTGCATATTTAGATTGATTTATGAAAATGCCTCCGGGACTTTGTGAAATTTGTAATCCCAAGAAAAATGACATTTGTCCCATCATTGACATTTGAAACTTTGAACTCATTTCATTAGAAATACGATCACATTCCATTGGTCTGTCGAGGCAAAAATAATATCATCAACATAAATTTGAACATGAGTTAAATGTTTGCCTGACTTCCAAGTGAACAATGTAGGATCAATGCTCCTTTGCAATCCGGTTGATAGAAGAAACTTTGACAAAGGTATCATACCATGCCCTTGGAGCTTGCTTTAAACCGTAAAGAGCCTTCTTCAGACGATAAACGTGAGTAGGATGCTCTTGAGTCACAAATCCTTCAGTTACGACGAGACGACTTCTTTAAGGTCTCCGTTCGAAATGCCGTCTTCACATCCATCTGATAGACTACCATGTTCTTACTAGCAGCATTAGCCAGAAAGATTCCGATTGCCTCGATTCGAGCAACTGGAGCAAAAGATTCTTCAAAGTCAATACCCTCCTCTTGACGGTATCCTTTAGCAACTAATCGAGCCTTGTTCTTCAACACATCACCATGCTCATCAAGTTTCACTTTGAAGATCCATTTAAGAGCTACAATCATAGCACAGTCTGAGCAGTACTAACTCCCATACATCAAGTCGATCAAACTCATGAATTTCATCTTGCATGGCATTGAACCAACTATCTTCATTCATGGCGGTTTTAACATCTTTTGGTTCGATCTTAGATAGTACGGAGTTGAAGAAACACCATAAGGCATCGGTTGCAAGTTGTTTCCGGGTTGATACAGGACGAGAGGGATTTCCAATGATGTTGTCTAATGGATGATCGTGAGTCCATTTTCTAAGGTGTTCATGTAACAGTTGTTGAGGAACCGGTAGCGAGTCGATGTCTCGAAGAAGATGGTTCGATGATGATTCAGAGAGCAAATATGTTTTCAAATGGAGCATCTTCAGGAGTAGCAAAGGGATTAACTTCATCATTGATGCCCGAAACATTTCCATGATGTACATTTGAAGAATGATGATTTGTTGATGAGACTCAAGGATCAGCAGCAGGTGCTTCTTGACTTAAAGATATTGAGACTGAAGGATTGACTTCATTCACAGGAATATGAGCATCCTCCGTTGTAGGGATCAACACCTCATTAGTAATTGAATCATACAGTTCATCAAACATAGGATCAAACAATTTCTTTAAATCATCTTCCGATGGAGGTACATATGGAGTTTCTTGAGAAGAGTTTGGAACAAGGGATGAACCAATGGGACTGATTTGAAGTGCGGGTCCCGAATGGAGTGTCCAGGAGCCATTTGACCGTCACTCATCAAACGTAACGTGAATGGTTTCCATGATATTTCGGGTTCTTTTGTTATAGATTCGGTATCCCTTTTGTTTGGTGCATATCCTACAAATACTCCAATGTCCGCTTTAGCCCTAAGTTTCCCTAAGTCTTGACCCTCATTAGTTGGATAACACAATGCACCAAACACACGAAGGAAAGAGATTAGGTTTTCTGTTGTGGACAAGTTCATATGGTGTCTTTCCATGAACAAGTGTGAATCGGGAACGATTTTGTGTGTAGCATGCAAGTGGCAATAGCTTCAGAGAAACATTGGAACTTTTGAGTAAATCAACATTGTTCTAGCGGCTTCTACAAGAGTTCGATTTCGTCTTTCAACTACACCGTTCTGTTGAGGAGTTCGTGGAACACTTCTTTGATGGGTGATTCCAATGCTTTCATAGAATTCACTAAGTTGTTTGTTAACAAACTCGTTCCATTGTCGTCCGGATAATTCGACGGTTTTGTTAAGTCGAACCTGCAACTGTTTGATGAGTTTGATGATGATATCTGGAGTTTCATCCTTTGTCCTTAAGAACTTGACCCAAGTGAATCTAGAGTAATCATCAACTATAACTAACACATATTTCTTCCCAAAGATATTCTCCACTCTCATTGGTCCACATAAATCCATATGAATTGTATGAAGAACTTACGTGAGTTAGTAGGTTTGGGTTTATGGGCATACTTCTTGCTTTTTCCCAATTGACATGCTGAACAAAGATGATCCTTTTCATACTTTAGTCGAGGTAAACCTATAACTAAGTCCTTTCTGAGAGATCATTGATGGTGCCGAAGTTCAAGTGATTGAGACGTCGATGCCATAACCATGACTTTGTTTTAGAAGCCTTTGACAACAAGCAAATTGGAGAAGACTTCATCATATCTTCTATAGAGATGGTGTAAAGATTTGAACCACGAGTTCCTTTTAAAAGTTCCTTACCATTAAGATCTCTAACAAAGCAGGTATGTTTTCTCAAGGCTACTTCTAGATCAGAATCACAGAATTGACCAACGAGAGAAAGATTATGACCCAAACCTTCCACATAGTATACTCTAGAGATAACACTATCACCAACAACATAATCACCATAACCCATAATTGCACCGAAATGATCATTACCGAATCTAACAGTCCCGATGAATTTGCTCACGAAGTTCATGAGCCGCGACCGGTCTTTAGTCATATGCTTGGAACGACTGAGTCCAGGTACCACAGATAGATTTGAATGATCTGCAGTTGAACACAGACAAGAATGGATAACTGGATAATTGGGATCCCCATGCAAGAATGGGTTCCACTTGGTTAGTAATTGGAACACCCACATCGTAAAATGAAACATCCATATCAAGTAGAAGCAATGGAATCATTGGGAATAGATGCAATGTCGGTGTCAGATTTGACCTATTCAAAGTATGTTTACTTCTTAAGGGAATAGTTCTACCAGTAGGCATCCATTTTCTAGTGGGCATAATCTTAGCAGTTCGAGAACAAAACTGATTATTCTTATGGCCAAAAGGTATCCAATAATAACCTATCTTTATAAAAGTTCTTCCTGTGGGTTTCCACTGTTTTCTAACAATCTTTCGTTTTTGCCTTTTGCCTTATTTGCACGATTATTAGCATTAACAATTTTAACGGGCATTTGACAGCATTAGACAAAGCATTCACACCACATTCATGATTAGCAACAGAATTCAAGCGAACATCATTACAAGGTTTGCAAATAGTATCGAATTAATTAATTACGATTAAGGCTAATACTAGAATCAACACGATTCGTTTTATTCAACTCAAGCTTAAAGTTCCTAGATTGGTCTTCTACTCTCTTCCAATGCACATTCTTAGCTTGCAAGGTCCTATCTTTCCTTGTATTGTCTTGAGACTTTGACCGCCGCTTTAAAGTCACTGATTACTCTGTAGAGGAATGGGAACATTAGTTGGTTGATCTAATTTTTGCATTCCTGAACTTGATGTGCAAGGATCCGAAGTACTAGAAGGCACATTAGTGTATACTTTAAGACTGTGATTTGAGCCTTTTGCAGGCACACTAAAGTTCACTTTCTTAGCACTAACATATCTGGAATCTTAACTACTTGAAGGCACATTAGTGTTTCCTTTCTTAAGACTGGGCATAGAACGGATTTCTGCTTGGCACTAGGCATAGAACAAGGCATCACAGCTTTGCCTTTTGCACCTAAGGTTAAGGATTTGGGACATGTGGCAATTACACATTCTAGCAACTCTTGAGATCGTTTGGCCCGGAGGCAAGCAAACCTAATTTCACTATCAAGAGGTTTGTTAATGAAATCCTCTTCGACAATCTCACGGAGACATTCTAGACTATCCTTAAGGTGAGCAAAGTATTCATGAAAAGCATGTTCATTATTCCTAAGATGAGGAGGAATATATTTAACTGTCACAATGTATTTGCAATCTAAGGGTGACTTTGAGACAACATTCTTATTGAAAACAAGTGATAGTTTCCCATTTCCGACTTCTCGATTCTCAATTTCCTTTTGTAAAGACGTTATTTTTTCGTTGTTTTGGTCACGGGTGACCTTTATTGAATCATATAACTCTTTAAAATGTCGTTTAACCTTTTCATTTTCTTCTAGAAAACTCTCGTTTTCCTTTTGTAAGGCATCAACTAAGTTTTGAAGATGAAAAGTTTGAGAATTTCGAGAATCTAAAGGAGGAGGCATTTGGGAGCCTGTCATATTGTTCGTTTGACCCTTTAATTGAGAGATTTGGGCTTTCAACTTTCCGATCGTGTTGCAATGAGCTTGAATCTGTTCATCACGTTTGTTAATTTGAAAAATTACATCAAACTCTGGAGCATCCGAGGATGTCTTGATATTTGAAGTTTTAACATTTTCTTTAAGATGTTGATATTTTAGTTGTAAATTAAAATGCTCAACTTCCAGTTTAGAAAAATGTTTAACCAAATTGTCGTGATCATCCAGTTCAATTTTCTCGTTTAGTTTAGAATTAGTTTTTCAAGCTCAATGACACGATCATGGGAGACTTTCAGGCCACAGATAGTTCATGAAATTTGGAAGCATTAATAGAGCAATTTGAAGCAGTGAAAAGATATCTTGAGCAACACATTCAGTAATAAGAGTCTCATTTAATGTATGCAAGTTCTTCCTCTCAATCTCATTATATTTTAGTGCACGCCCATAATCACTAACTTCAACTACCATTGCATCAAATTCCTTTTCCATTCCCTTAATATCAGTTTCTATCCCCTTTTTAAGACTCTCAAAGTGATCTTTTAGAAGTTTAAAGAAAGGCATGACCTCAGTTAAATAACATTCTTTCATTTGCTCAAAACCCCTTTCTCCTTCCGTTATCCCAGTGGGTGTGATCCTTTTCTTGCAAGTTTTCTCAAAATCAACAAATAGTTGAAATATAACATATTGGCTAATTAAGGTCTTGCTTTTAGTGGCAATTTTGCTAGGAACAAGATGCATTGGTGTATTAGGAGGATACACACAGCTTCTAGGCATTTTCCATAGGGGAGGGTTTGTTTCAACAATATTTTCGACTTTCGCTTATCTAAATCCTTTTTCCAGAAAACTTGTTCGGGAGTCAACAATGTCCGAGGCTTAAACATGTTCAAGGAAATCCAGTTTTCCTTTTTGTAGTCATGGGGAGTGATAATTATTTTTTTTCTTTGCATTTAGGATCATCTAATTTTTGTTCATCCTTTCCCTAGTGACTTCATCTGATTTCTTATCCTCCTCAGTGCACTCAACGCAACTAGGTTTCTGTCTAGGTTTAAGAAACTCATTGCCATCATAGATCACACTTTGAGCTGCTTTTGCTATCTTTAATACTTGGTTGGTTTATCTATAATGGGAATGCTATGCTTATCGCTAGGACTCTATGTTTAGTGACCATGTGAGCAGTCTCAATGGTGTTTCCTTGTATGTACAACTTGTTTTCAAGTTTGTTTTTCAAAGTTTTCCGATTAGAAAAATCTCTCAAGAGTTTTGATTCCTTTGCATTAAATTCTTGCTTAAGCATTTTCACATTTTCTTGAAGTTCTTGTTTTTGCTTAGCTGTTTTAGAAAGTTTTTCTTGCAAGGAATTTAATTCTTGTTTCAATACTTCTTCTCTAAAATTACTTTTCTAATGACTGTACGCACTTGGTCATCCATTTCCTCGCCACGAGTGGTCAACTCAAATTTAGCACGTTGTTCATAAATAGCAACACGTTCTTTATAGGCATTTAGTTCAGAAATTACGGAATCATCGAGGCACATGCAAGTGTATTCATCAAAAACATAGTCATTGTTGATTGCAGAAGATGCATCACTTGGTACACCTTCACTTTCACTTTGTTTCACATATTGATCATATGGGACAATATTGATATTACCCATATTTTCAATATTTGATTCAATAGTTTCAGTTGAATGTACTTTGTCATGCATCTTTTGCACATCAACATCATCGTATAGTTTTAATACCTCTGAGATGAGTTTGTCTTTGGATGGGCCAGCTAGTGGTGAAGAAGAGACCTTGGGAGAAACCATTGGAGAAATGCTAGCCATAAAAATTGTGTGTGCCGTAGGTCCATCATCCACATCAGAGTCGTATGCATCACAATCAACGACTTGAAAGGCATTCTGATGATTGTGACCTATCTCCTGAATAGGCTGCTCATCCACATCCGCATCATAGGTCTTGGCATTGCCCTCAGCTAGAAACAACAATTCCTCTTCATCCAAAGCAGCACCATTGTCCCGAGCTTGTACCGCAGATCTTATCTCTCAAGTAATCAGATTCTGTGGACGCTTTGGAGATGTACAGTTCCTTGCAATGTGTCCCTCACCACCACAGTTATAACATTTGATTGGCTTAGCTTGACCTTGGTTACCATTCCTTCCTCGATTCTAGTTGCCAACATAACCTCTACCAGCTCCACCTCTTCCCCGATCATACTGTCTTTCCTGAACTGGTTGCACCACGATCCTTCCATCTTTAACAAAGGGCTTGATTGTGTGGGTTAGATGTCGATCGAGGTTGTTGTTGGTTTGTGGGAGAGAATTCATGTTTTGACTAATCAGAAGAGCTAGTTGATTAATGAAGTGACCCACGTGTGGATCGGATCGACTTGTTTGAACATAGGATCAGGAATGAGTTTGTGATTACCATTACCCAAGGGTATGACTTGTGATGCTTTGGTTGTGATTCCGATGTTTGAGTAGAAGGCAGTTGAGTCATTAGACGAGCTTGTCTCTCCCCGGTTGGTTTTGAACTGATTGAGAATCAATTTTTCAAACATAGCATGTCTCTCATTCTGAAGGAGGAAGGCATAGAGTTGCTCATAGTTTGTATTCTTCAATCCTTTAGTGAGCTTCACACAGGTGACAAACTTGTGCCATTCGGGATTCATGTTGTTCACAAATTTTGAGTTCAGCTGAATGTTAGGCATAGTCATTCCGATGTTCCTCATGTCATTCACTAACTTATGAAATCTCACATAGTACTCATAGACACTCTCATCTGGTTTCATCTTGAAGTGTTCAAATTCGTCATAGAGTTGGGATTCTCTGTCTTCCATAGTTAATTCTGAACCTGAGAGAAGCATCTTGACATTATCCCATACCGCCTTTGCATCTGTTATGATTGATCAGCTTGTAGATGTCTTTAGGAAGACCTTGAAGAACAATGTTTGAAGCCCTGATATCTGCATCGAATCTCTTTTTCTCCTTATCATCAAGCTCATCATACATTTTAGGTCTGTCCATTCCGTAAACAAGAGTACCATCTTCATTAGTATCAAGTATGTCTCTAGTCGTCTCAACTCGATATGGTCCTTCATCAATGGATTTGAGAATGTTGACACCATTTTCATTTCCAAGGCAGTACATAACTGATTCGTTGAGCCCAAGAGTCGTAGTCAGTTCTGTCAAGCATGGGTGGACGAGTATCCGAGCCAGCTGCTTGAACATCCTCGCAAAGTGGAGATGATAGTAGGAACGTTGGTAGACATGTTTACAGTTTATACGGGATTTTATAACTCTATGATTAAACCGGGAAATAGATTCTTTCACCGGATTTTACTAAATCAAGAGAAAACCGTAAACAATCACTCAAGTCGCTAGAAGATAATGCACTAAGTCGCTAGAAGATAATGCACTAAGTCGCTAACGCTTAATTCGCTACACCACTAAGTCGCTAAAGTCCCAAGTCGCTAGACAAATGCAAGTCGCTAAGTAGTAACTCGCTAACCTCAAGTCGCTAGCGAAATTTTGGCAGCAATTCGCTACTCAAGTCGCTAGGAATACAAGTCGTTAAAGAGCAACTCGCTGCACCAAGTCGCTACCACCAAGTCGCTACCCGTAGTGGAGAGTCCACTACTTGTATCAAATCGCTAGGTAAGTCGCTAGCTCCAAACCCACGTAACTCGCTACAAAATGTGAAGCAAGTCGCTACGAAGAAACTTTTCCGTGGCTCAAGTCGCTAGCATGAAAACACATAAACACCACTTTTCAATCCAAAAACAACCCAACCACGATGATTCAAACCTTCTAAATCAAAACCTAAACACTTGTGATGATTCTAAACACAAAAGTACAATCAAAATTCAAACTTTAACACTAGAAATCAACCAAATGATGCACAAACCACTAAACTTTTTCAAACTCAAAACCACTAGAAATCCAAAGATGTGCAAGATATGATCTAACCATGGCTCTTGATACCAATTGTAAGATATAACTTTTCACATACACATCAAACCATAACACAAAGTAACATATAGATGGAATTCTAGAGAGAGAAAGTTAGAGGTTTAGGGAACTTAGTGAGAGAAAGTGAAAGATATTATTATGAGCTCCAACTCTCTACCTTGGGAGGTAGAGAGTATTTATAGTCTTACATAAAACGCCACACAACGGTCGTGGATCGCATACAGTGGGTAAAGACCCGTCCGTCCTCCACGGTGTTACTTAACTAAATACTACTTAACTAAATATTACTATGACTACGAGCTTTCTAACGATTACATATACTTGAGGTGACCGACTCTTTAATACCGGGAATTTCTAATTCCTAACATTTAATCCTGTCTTATTATAGTTAATTTAAGATAATCAATAGATTACTTGGTTTAAAAATTTGTTTTAGTGTTAAAAGCTTCAAAACTGCCTTCAATAGAGGTGTTTGGATTTGCTGAATAGATTAGCATTCTAGCATATGCTTCTTGTTGTTTGTTGTTGTTTTATGTTATATTAGTTCTAAATAGCTTCGGTCAAAACATAAAATATAGTGCTTGTTTGTTAAAAAGTCAAAATTAGCTTTAAACTTACCTTAATTGTTAACTGTTAGAAATATAGATTGCATAATCATGCATACTGGTTTGAAAGTTGTTTATCTAGCCTAATTTAGTCTCATAGTAGCTTAATACATCAAATTAGATCATCTAGGATCATTAGAAAAGTCAAAATTTCTCAATTGCAGTTTTTGAATAAACTTAAGAATTTTATTGTGTGTTCAATATTAAGATTTAGCTCATCATCTTTTGGGATATTAGAATTTTGTTGCTTATCTTCATTAGAAAAATTTTAGTTTATCTCTACTTAGCTTATAAACTGCTTATGTGTTAGCCTCTTTTAAGTACTTTTCTGAAAACCTCCCATGTGCATTGCTTTAATAAGCCTATTTCATTAGCTTATATCTTGCTCATTAAAAAGGTTTAGCTTGTAACTTTTAGTGTTTTGTGAAGCCCTTCTGGCTAGCTTGATGTGCCAAAGCTTATTTTTAAATTTCTATCTTATTTAATAGGCCCCGCTCATTGCTTTTGTTTTGTCCATTTCATCTAGTACATTAATCGGTCATGTTTACCAGCTTTTCAAAAGCTTCTCACAAGCTTATTAGTGTAATCCGATTTTTGAAAATTAGATTTTGGAAAAGCTCGGCTTGGTAAATTTGTTAGTTCCAAAGATTCCTTTTCAATTCCAAGCTTATTTAAGTGCTTAAAAATAAGCTAAAAAGTGCCTAGAAACCCAAAAGTGTCCCTGCACCAGTTAAGCTAGTGCTTATTTGGAGTTTGTTTAGTGCTTATTTCTAAGTTATTTTGCTTTTTCAGTTGTCATTTTAGCTTATTATCATTTGTCTAGCTTATTTTCAGTTAACCTTTTGCTTATTTATTGGCTTATTAGCTACTTGGCTAATTCTTGAGCTTATTCCATTTTTGCTACTAATCAGTAATCATAAGCTTAATCTGAGCTTATTAGTGGTTTTTATAAAAAGTTCTAGTTTCATAAATTGCTTATTTCATTGTACTTAATTAGTTTCAAAAAGAAAAATCCAAAAAGAAAATAAAAATAAAAAAGTCCATTGGATTCGAACCACCCAGCCACCCACACACACACGCTACCAGTTGCCCTTGGGTCTTTGACTAGTTATACTTTGCATAATTTAATACTTAACCCTTTTTGTCTATTTAGCTTATATGAAGTTCATTAGCTTATTTACAGCTTATTAAAACAAGCTTTCACACCTTTTGTATTTTTCTTAGTTTTGTATTGTTATAAAGTATTTTAGAAAAAAAATTTAGAATTTTCTGAATAGTTTTAGTATTTTTAATCATTTAATTAGTTTAAAATAGTAATTAATTCATAATAAATAAAATAATTATCAGAAAAATATAATTTTAATTTCTAAAATTTTCTTTTCTAAATAGAACTTAGGAAAAATAGTAATACACTTGTAAGATTAATTTTTTAGATATTTCACTTTGTAGCTCATTTTAGAATTCAGCTTCGTGTTTTTAGTATAATTTGCCTTAAGCTTAATTTTTCTTAAGAGATTTTGTTTCCCATTTTTAAAATAGATTTAAAATTAAAAATTAGTTTTTAATTCAAATAAATAAAAGAAAAATCACAAAAATATCATTTTAAAAATAGTGATAGCGTTTATTTAATAGAAATTAGCTTTATAATTTTTATTTTTATTTTTTATTTTTATTTTTTATTTTTTTTAATGTATCTTTTGCTGATCAACATCATCATATAGTTTTAATACCTCTGAGATGATTGTTTCTTTGGATGGACCAAACTGCGTGGTAAAGGGACCTTTGGAGAGACCATTGGAGAAATGCTAGCCATGAAAATTGTGCGCAGTAGGTTCATCATCGACGCCGAGTCGTATGCATCACAGTCGGCGACTTGAAAGGCATTTTGATGATTATGACCTATCTCCAATTGGCCGCTCATCCACATTTGCATCATATGTCTTGGCATTGCCCTCGAAGAAACAACAACTCCTCTTCATCCAACAAAACTCCATTGTCTTGAGCTTGCACAAGTAACATCTTATCTCTGAAGTACTCTGCATTTTGTGAGCGTTTTGAGATGTGCGCTAGCTATATGTCCATCACCACCACAATTGTAACATTTGATCGGCTTTGCTTGTCATTGATTTCCATTCCTTCCCCTATTCTGATTTACCACATATCCTCTTCCAACTCCACCTCTTCCCTGTTCATACTGCCTTTCTTGAACTGGTTGCACCATAACCTTCCCATCTCTGACATTTGCTTGATCGTGTGGATTGGATGCTGTTCTGAGGTTGTTGTTGGTGTGTGGGAGAGAGTTCATGTTTTGACTGACCATGAGAGATAGTTGATTGATAAATTTTTCCATGAATGTGTTTCGTCCTGAGGCATATGTTGGATCGTGGATGAGTTTGTAATTACCATTACCCGTGGGTATGACTTGAGAAGCTTTGGTGGTAATTCCAACATTTGTGTAAAAGGCTATTGAATCATTTGAGGAACTTGTTTCTCCCTGGTTGGTTTTGAACTGCTCAAGAATCCTTTTTCAAACATAGCATGTCTCTCATTCAAGAAGAAGGCATATAGTTGCTCATAGTTTGTATTCTTCAAACATTTGGTTAGCTTCATAACGGTGACAAATTTGTGCCATTCGGGATTCATGTTGTTCACAAACTTTGAGTTCAAATGAATGTTTGGCATGGTCATTTTGATATTCCTCATGTCATTCACCAGCTTGTGGAATCTCACGTAATATTCATAGACACTCTCATCTGGTTTCATCTTGAAGTGCTCAAATTCATCATACAATTGTGATTCTCTGTCTTCCTTAGTTAATTCAGAACTTGAGAGAAGCATCTTGACATTATCCCAAATAGCCTTGGCTTAAGTGTTGTGATTGATAAGCATGTAGATGTCTTTTGGAAGACCCTGAAGTATAATGTTTGAAGCCCCGATATCGAGATCGAATCTCTTTTCTCCTTATCAAAGCTCATCATACGTCTTTTGGTCTGTCCAATCCAAAGATCATGGTTCCATCTGCAGCAGTATCAATTATGTCTCTTGTAGTCTCAATCTGATAAGGTCCTTCATCAATGGATTTGAGAATGTTGACCCCATTTTCCTTTCCAAGACAGTACAGTCTGATTCGTTGAGCCCAAGAGTCGTAGTCAGTTCTGTGAAGCATGGGTGGACGAGTATCTGAACCAGCTGCTTGAACATCCTCGCAAGATGGAGATGATTGTAGATGTACGTTGGTAGACATGTTTACAGTTACACGGGATTTTATAACTCTATGATTAAACCGGAAATAGATTCTTTCACGGGATTTTACTAAATCAAGAGAAAACCGTATTACAAACAAAATATCAACCAAGTCGCTAAGAATCCTTGAACCAAGTCGCTAAGCACCAAGTCGCTAAGTAGCAACTCGCTAGACTTCAAGTTGCTATGAATCAAGTCGCTAAGCCCAAGTCGCTAAGACCCAAGTCTCTGGACCCAAGTCGCTATAATACCAAATCGCTAAACAGTCAAGTTGCTAAAGACCAACTCGCTAAGATCCAAGTCGCTAATATCAAGTCGTTGAGAATACAAAGTACAAGTCGCTAACAAAATTGAAAGCAAGTCGCTAACCTACCAATTAAGCTAGCCAGTAGTGGAGAATCCACTAACGTGTACTGTTTGTCGGCTTGTCTCAATAGACAAGTCGCTAGACTAAAGTCGCTAACAATTAACACTACAACTCGCTAACAATTACTGAAGCAAGTCGCTACGATGAAAAACACTACGAGAGTCAAATCGCTAGCAAGAAAAACTTCAAAAACACACTTTTCAATCCAAAACAAGCCCAACCACAGTGATTCAAGCTTTCCAAATCAAAATCCAAGCACTTACAATGATTCTAAACACAAAAGTACACCCAAAATTCAAACTTTAACACAAGAAATGATCCAAATGATGCAAAAACCACTAAACTTTTTCAAACTCAAAAACGATCTAAAACCACTAGAAATCCAAGGATATGTAAGAGAGATGATCAAACCATGGCTCTTTATACCATTTGTAACATATTGGATTTCATAAACACATCATATCATAATCAAAAGAGGCGTACAAGATGAGGTTTTAGAGAGAGAAAGAGTTAGAGGTTTGGGAACTTAGTGAGAGAAAATGAAAATATTATTATGAGCTCCAACTCTCTACCTTGGGAGGTAGAGAGTATTTATAGTCTTACACAAATCGCCACCTACGGGCTGTGGATCAGGCATACAGTGGGTAAAGACCCCGTCCGTCCTCCACGGTGTTACTTAACTAAATACTACTTAACTTTAAATAACTACGACTACGAGCTTTCTAACGATTACATATACTTGAGGTGACCGACACTTTAATAACTGGATTTACTAAATCCTAACAGGCTCATACGAAATCAACGCCTAAAATAGTACTCAGGATATTTTGGATAATCACCAAAATAGTCGGACATCAGTCGTTCTTCAGCAACGTCACGGTCACGGTAGATGTAATTACGGGTGCGTGAACTTTCTTCTTGTTCTAGAACGATTGCCCATAACCTGCAACTTTCAGAATCATCTCGATATCTTGTAAATCTTCAATATCGGAATCCGAATTTGAATCACTCATTTTTTTATTGCTTAAAATGTAAAGATTTGAAAGAAAAGTGTGTGAATGATTTATAAAATGGGGTATTATTTATAAGAGGGTAAAGTTTTAATTTAAAAACGTTTTTTAAATTGAACCGCTTTACAACGGTTAGATATCTTTTGTATTTGTCGTCTTGCTCGTCGTTGGAACGGCGAAAACTTGAACGGCGAAGGTACATGGTGTGATGGCGAGGCGTGGCTAAGGGTGGCGAGCCATCCACGTTGGAGTGGCAAGGAGCAAACGCCATGATATTCCATGCTCTTATGGAAACGGTTTGACGTTTATGCTTAGAAAGTACTTTTGGCTTTGACTTTTCATATGTAAAACTATATAATACATTGAAAGTAATAATTATGTTGATTTTTATAAAATTGTTTGACGAATTAGTTGGAGTTGAAGCTTATTAATGTAAAATCGCATAAAATTTATATCAAATATAATTCATATATATTTTCAGCTTTTGCGTAATAATTCAATATATTTTGAACGATAGTTAAGTAATTTGACTAACTATAAGCCCTCATAAGCTCGTTTCAACAGTGGGTATGTTTGGCACAATGGGCTGGGGCTTATATTATGAAAACTTAAGATTATATTTTTATAAAGTTGTTTGGCGAATTAGTTGGAGCTGAAGCTTATTAATGTAAAATCGCCTAAAAATATATCAAATTAAATTCACGTATATTTTCAGTTTTTACGCGATAATTCAATATATTTTAAAGGGTGCTTCAGTATTTGAACTAGCCATAAGCCTCTAAGTCTTTTTTTTTTATGGGCATGGGCTTATAGAGGCTTATGACTTATTTTATAAGCTATAAGCATAAGCCTCCATAAGACTATATGACAAACGAAACTTATTTTATAAGCACAAGCCCTGATAAGCTCCTAAAAGCGCGCCAAACATAGCCTTAGGGTTTTAGAGTCTTATAGCTTATAAAAGCGTGAAAATTACTGTGCTACCCATATAATTTAGGCTGGTCGCATCCGTGTGGTTAACATCGGTTGGGCACCAAAATTTGGCACCCTCGACCGATCTTCACATCGGTTGGATTGATTGTGGGCTAAGGTTGCCACATCGGTTGTCATACCAAATTTGGGCATATCGAGTGTATTTACAACCGATGTTTTTAATGCTTGTATCCTCTCTTTTTTTGACCGTTTGTATTTAAATCAAAACAAGTTTTAAAAACTGACCGTTTGGTCTCATTAAACTAAAAAAAAAAAAAAAAAAATTCAAACCCATTTTACCACTCTATAAATACCAACTTCACCTCAAACACAATTCACCACTCACCATTTCTCATCTATATTCAATCAACCATTTTAACGAAATACCCACGAAACACAATTTCTAATATGTCGTCATTCGAGCATTTATTCGGTTCTTCTTCGTCTTCCGACGAGGAAGAAGTTTTAGTGAATTTCATGGAGTTTCGGATTTTGCTTGGAAGGCTTACAAAGCATCACAACCAAAAACCCGACGAATGTACATACGTAGGGATCATGAGGGTGCTCATAATCGTTTAATGGCGGCATACTTCTCCGAAAACCGCAGTTCGACGAAGAACATTCACTCGGCGGTTCCGTATGAGCCGAGAGCTATTCACAGAAATTGTTCGAGAGATAACCGATCACTCTACTTATTTTCGACAAACTCTTGATGCTAGGGGCGTACCTAGTATCAGCCCATTGGTCAAGAGTAATCGCAGGCCATTCGTCAATTGGGATACGCAGCCATTCCTGATTCTTCTTGACGGAGACTCGCACTTGGTGCATCCACAGCCCATGAATGTCTTCGTAAGTTTTGCGAGGTTATCATGGAGTTATATGGTCGTGAGTATTTGCGAAGGCCCACGTATTCTGACCTTGAAAGAATATATGCTCATCACGAGCATAAGCATGGCTTTCCTGGGATGATGGGAAGCATTGATTGTACAAGTTGGGAGTGGGAGAATTGCCCGAATAGTGAGAGAGCTCAACTTTGTAGGGGTGATCACGGGCCACATCCATTCATTTTGTTGGAAGCGGTCGCTTCCCAAGATTTATGGATTTGGCATGCATTCTTTGGTGTCTCCGGAATGAATAACGACGTAAACGTTTTACGTCGTTCACCTGTTTTCAATGATATCAAATCTGGGAGAGCACCAGACTTTGAATTTGAGGCTAACGATGTGGCTTATAAAAGAGGATATTATCTTACTGATGGGATATATCCACAATGGTTCGTTCTTATGAAGTCTATTTCAAATCCTCCCACGGCTGATCGTAAAAGATGTTTGTACAAAAGGAGAGCAAGGAAAGATGTGGAACAGGCTTTTGGTGTGTTGAAAAAAAAGTGGAAAATGCTTAAAGTTCCTGCTCGAGGGTTTTTTAGAAATGATATCCAAGATATTATGTATACATGTATCATATTACATAATATGATCATCCGACACAAGCAGCGGGCGATACGTCCTACATGGTTTGAAGATGAGGGACACCAAGATCATGATCCCTTAAGAACGCATGCAGAATCAATGGTGGTTATCAGAGCTAATGAACTCATCAACTCATCAAAACTTAAAATCTGATTTGGTCGAACACGTTTGGAGAAATCGTCGACATCATGTCGAAGCAGTGAATCAAGTCGATAGTGACGATGACGAAGACGATGAAGAGTTTTTGTAATGTTTTAACGTTATTTGAATTTCATATTGTAATGTTTTTTTAAATTGTAGTGTAATGTTTTTTTTTTTTAATTTCGTAATGTAATGTTTTTTTTTTAATTTCGTAATGTAATGTTTTTTAATTTGAATGAAATTTAAATTTAATGTTAAAAATGTTTGAATTAAAAAAAAAAAAAAAAAAACCTGGGTCGTCGACTGGGGCATCCGGGTCCTGTGTCGCCACGGAGAAAGCTGGCGTGGCAGGTTGTCCCTGGTCGTCCCAGTTGGCGGGACCAGCCTATTATGCGCACAGACCCACGTTTTGGTTCAATATCAAAAATACCCATCCATGTCGGGTATATATCTTCACTATATACACGACATGGATGTGTATGGCTAAGAATCATCTTGAAATTAAATTCTTAGGCATGTCGTGTAGAAAAGCACATGGTATACACGACATGGATTTTTTATTATTTTTCACGCTTATCCAAGCCCATCTAGTGTATACAATTACACGACATGGGAATATATACACGACATGGGACAAAGTAAAAGGAATCTTAATACATGTCTGTTAGTGCAAATATTACGATATTTAATCTATACAGTATCGTTTGTTTTGATTGATGACAAACATGTAACTTGTAATACATAACGTAAAATGTACAAGTTACTTGTAATTACATTTGTCTCAACATACATTCAACTCCTCTCGATGTCTCAAGTCCTCGTATGTTACAACACAGGTTCGTACATGTTTGTTATGTGGCATTATGATCAAACCCAATAACAAATCATTTAGAATGTTTAAAATACGTTTAGAGTCACTAAGTATTTTAATAGGTTAACCATTCTATTTCGAACCTCATTTTACATTTTGCATTTACAAGTATTTCAAAAGGTAACTAGACATTTTATTAACTAGTTACATAATACATTTTACAAGTTTACTTTGATAAACTTTTTAATCTAAAATGGAAATACATATTACATCATGGCATGCATCATCCTTGTAATCTTTAGAAGATTTCATAGAATATTTTGTTTAGATTTGGACTCTACATAGCTTACACAATCTTGGATGGATTTGGTTGACTTTGGTAAGATTTTGGTAATCTTGCTGTCAGACCCCCACGGTACCAAAATGGTACACGGGCGGAACCCTTTTGAGGGTTCCGAGGTCCGTGGACGCTCCTGTCCATTTTGGCTATAAATAGCAAGCCAAACCAAGTTGTTTAATCATCCCTTCAACACACTTTTTCTCTACCCTTCTTGCATCATTTAGATATGTAGATAACAATGTAGAAACATACATTAATCACCCTCACCATCACATGATCATAATGCTTCTAACATTCATCTTTGTTGTAAGCATACTCTACATCTTGATCAACCAAGGAAAGCTTGGAGATCTAGCCATCCCCACTCACCACAAGCTGAAGATCTATCACAACAAGTTTAGGGAACTTGTGATCTTCATCATGAAGGCTTCCTATCAATGGAAGATCATTTAGAAGTAGTTATTCATATCCATTAGACATTTGTGTCATGGATCATTAGTGTAAACATCATTGCATCATAACAACACTTTCACCAAACTAGATTAGATGGTTTATGTGTTTGTGCCATAAAACACAAGGTTTATTATGTTGGGCCATAAAACATATTGGGAGTGGTTGTACCCTTGTAAAAGAACTCGACATCTAGCTTAGTGTCGGAAATATTGTATAGGCGACGTTAGGTTGGTTCTACCTCGAACTAGAACCCGGTATTTAGCTTTGTACCGGAAAAAGTGTAAGCGACGATTGTAAGGTTTTCTCCGCCGAGAAGGGAGCTTGTTGATTTAGTGAAGTAACTCTCAAGTTGGGTACTCGAGGAGTGGAGTAGGGCGGAAAGGAGATCCGTGACCGAACCACTATAAATCCTCGTGTTCGGTTTGCACTTTCCTTTCTTTATCTCTTTACTTTTATACTTGCACTATACTATTGTTTGTGATGTGGTTTGATGTTCATGATTGTGTGACAACTTTGTTTACCATACTTTATATTAGTCACAAACAATAATTGGTACTTTCATATTATAACAAGCTTCATAAGCGATTTGATACTAAAGATCTAAAGTTTTTAAACGGTAACGTATTCACCCCCCCTCTACGTTTCCACAATGTCTTCAAAATTTAATAAGTTACAAAAAACACCCTTTAACTTTTTAATAATTACAACTTTTTTATATAACAAACTTTATTTGTCAAATATTTAGCAAATTCGTTAATGAAAAAAATATCGTTACGAAGAGCTTTGAATTACGAACAAAACAAGCCCAATATTGATATGCTTTTGACGTACGTACGATTTTATAAAAAATATTGAAGTTTGATATATATATATATATATATATATATATATATATATATATATATACTAGTTGCAAAGCCCGCCCGATGGGCGGGCATGACTTATAATTATCCTTGACATATTTTTATATAACGAAAGAAGGTGGGTAAAAAATGGTCATCACAATCATGATTCCATCATTTGTCGAAATGTGCTACTCCGCATAATCCAAGGAATTCTAATCAAAATTAAGAATAAGTGCATTTTTTGGCGGTGAAAAGCGTACCTTTTGACTTTTGTGAGATTGACACATTAGATCAACTAATTACTTGTATATGTTTGGCACAGTGAAGTCTCGACTTGATGGTAACTTCACAAGGTAGAGCTTTGGGCATTCTCTATGCCATAACTGATGCGTATTCTACCTTCATGAAGATGGCAACATACATTTTGGCTAGATTTATGAAGGTCCTTGAAAAAATAGATAATGTATCTTAAATAGTTTAATTCTATGATTTAGTTTAAAATTTTTAACAAAGTTTTGACAATTATTATACAGCCAATTTGACCGTTAAACAATACCCTTGCATGAAATACAACACAATGTAGTAAATATAGCATATGTTAGGTTAAGCAGGCCGATATGACTCAAGCAATAGGTTGAATAGCAGAACAATAACCTCATCGTATTTAAAAACCTTAGGCAAACACATTCCGTCATTTATTTAAACATAGCATGCATAATCTATGGTTATGGGGTGTTTGGGATTACTCATCACGTGACTACTTGTTTGCTCAGTTCTGGGAAGTAAATCCCTATGCCACACTGGTGAAAGCAAGGGGATATTCGAGCGCACTCCTTTTATTCAAGTTAGCATTGTACAAGAAAAAGTACAATGACTACCATTATGTTATATAATAACTGATAAAATGAAACGTTGTGTTTTTGACCATTTAACATATATCATAAGCCAAAACAAACCATTAATTTTACTACTATAGACTTCATCTAATTGTTAGTCATTTGTTGAATGGCCTTATAAAGAGATGATAGTTTCATTGTGGTAGCAATGTTGTATAAAGCTTTACATGTTCCAACAAAATTTTGTTAGTTTAACTACCCAACTGTGCATGACACCTCATGGATGCACATCAACACCTCACCGCAACATCGATGCGCCCATTATCGAAGTCACCTCACCTCAGCATATATGTTGCAATCGGTATAAGTACATTTTGATTAACACAGTAGAAGGTCTGCTATCGTAAGCATCACTCGCTTTTAAAACCACTCCAACAAATTAAATAAAACGAAATGCTAAAATCACATAAGTTTTACAAAAACAATCATTGTGTGGATTTATTTTTGTATAACTTATGTGGATATAGCATTTCTCTTAAATAAGACCCACTATAGGTTGAAAATATGGTTTTGTGAAAACAAATAAATACATGAAATGAGCTCGATTGTGTGGGGTGAAGAGGCCTAACTTTATGTTTTGTGTAATTCCAATTCACATAGAGCTTGTACTTTCATGTTTCAACCAAATATGTATGGGAAATTACACATGAATGTGCTGTGAAGGATGCTATAGGAAAATATGATATCAAAGGAGATTACCAATGCCTTGAGAGGAACGTGACCAAATATCAGCAATATAAGTGAGATATAATAAGTGAGATATAGTGTTAATCTCTTCATTGTCATTTAAAACACAAAATTTCATCAAAACGGAATTATGATTTTATGCGCAGAAAATGACCCATACTGGATGACATCATTTCTATTATTAACACAAAAAAAAAGTTGAAGAGGATTGCTTCAGACAACATTAGAAAGTTGAACAGTGCAAATAACAGAATTCTCTACTTCTTGTCAGCAGTACCTGTACACATGAACTTGGCTCCACCGTCTAATTGTTAGAACGAATCACTATATTCCTTAAATAGCCAAATTATCGCTATTTGGCCCATATTTCATCAATAATCAGGTATGTGTTGCTTAACAGCATATGAAGTGAGTGATACGTTCCCTTTTTTCCATGTTACACCCCTCAACATAATGTACGACTGGCGGGTAATCAAGGATGGTACAAAGAATGTGATATGTTCCCTATTTTCCATGTTTCCTTTTGTTTGGAAAGAACGCCCCAAAAACCTTTTTGGGGTAAGCTTTTTTCAGGATGTTATTTAAGTCGGAACAATATCCATTAGGGTAGCCACTACAGATATTGCAGCAGATATGGTGAGGAAACCAACTTCTACCAAAAGGTTATAGCATTGCAGCAGATAATGGATATTGCTTGAGATGGAACTATTAAATTTCATGTATCTCTTCACAGTAAAAAAGAAGTTCGGTAAGAACAAGGATCCCGCACTTTCAGGTGATATTAGAGTTGTGGCTTTAGAACAAACTTTTCACATAATAGTAGGCTACTTTGATTTCAGGATGCCATGGTCTTAACCTTTTGTCTTTAAATCAGCATGTTATCTATTTTGCTTATTCCATTATGTGTTGGTTACTAAAATGGAACTTATACCTATATGATACACGTTCATAAAGATCAATACCATAATATATATTTTACACGATACAGGGAAATGTGCATCATAAATGTAAATAAGAAGTCAGACGGTAGAAGTAACATTGCTGCCTATACTATGTGTAAAGGAAAAGACCGTGACCGTGAAATTACAACAAGTATAATAATTACAGTAGGAGTTTAGAACCCACCTTTCCATTTCTATTTCTGTTCTTTGCACTATAGGAAGTAGCTAGAGGCAAAAATAAATGATTACATTGTTTTGGAGCAAGCAGAGCTTGGGTTACAAGTACATCTGGAACAATCATAGTTTCTTATTCTTAGTCGGGATCTAAATATACTCATCAAAACAAAAACATCACTTAGTAGCATGTCCCCCTAGGATTGTAAACCTCGATTATCATTACCATGCCCATTAAGATCTCCAATGGCTGAAAGCACATCTGGATTTGGCATAGCTCTAGCATTGGCTTGAGAAAAAGAAATTGGTGGGGGGCACAACGGTGTTGTAGCACCACCAATTCTACCACCACCACCATCTACGTCCATATCTTGTGAGCTTTGAAACTTCCATGTCTCATTATTATTATATCTACTATCTAGAGGTTTGATTTCTGCTTCTACAACATCGTTAATTCTGGGTGTTGACGAACGTCCTGAAGCAATTGTGGCAGTAGGGAATGCTTTCTCCGGAGGAATGGCTGGTGTGTGATTTGAAGGAAGAAGGTCGTCCCATATTTCTAAAAGCTCTTTGTAGACTTTACGAAGGGTGTCCTCAGTAAGTCCAGTGACCTTACAAATTTCTTCCTGAGTTTTGCGTTTCTCTTCAAGTTGTGAGGCTAAATATATGGAAGCTACAGAGTATTAGCCCGGTTCATTTTTGGGCTTGAGCCCAATCTCTAGAATATGAAACAATCTGTAATTGTGTATATATTGGTGTCTATGTATCTGTGAAGTTCAATCAAATAAACATTCAATCAATGTCTTTAATAAATTAACATGGTATCAGATGCCAACCATAAACCCTAAAACGCTTCATCTTCTCCCTGTATAATCTGTTTTTATCCATTTGTGCCTTGGTCACAGTTAAATCTATCTCCTGCTACTCTCTTGTGATTCGGTCTCCAGCAACATCAACACTCTGATATCATCATTCTGATATCAGTTTATTAAACGCCCCCCCATGACAGGATCCACGACACCTCCCACCATTCCTCTATCAGAAAAACTCTCCACTGTTACTCATCACCATCTCCTCACAAGAATTCCCATTAAATTAGATCTAGATAACTGGAACTATGGCTCGTGGGAGTTCTTTTTTGAACAATTATGCTACAGCTATGAGGTTGAAAAATTCATACACGGGACATCTACGGCTTCGTCTTCAGGCACTGTCACTCCATTCACACAAGATGAGATGAAGGTAGACAAAATTGTTCTATCATGGATATTCACCACACTTTCTGATTCTTTACAGCGGAGGTTAGTTTTGGCACGACAAAAAACGGCTAAAGAGGCGTGGGATCTTCTCACCGACATCGTTAAAGACAACAAACGCTCTCGTACTAATGCATTGAAGGCGGAACTAAGGCCCATTCGCCTTGGATACCAAACCATGGAAGCCTACTTTGGCAAAGTGAATGCAAGGTTTCCAAGGTTTCCAAAGTGAATGCTTGCCAGCTTGGCAAACACGTCAGACTTCCATTCACGAGCTCTAATACTGTCGTTAATGCATGTTTTGATATTATTCATTATGATGTTTGGACTTCACCTATTCCCAGTCTTTCGGGTTTCAAGTATTATGTATTGTTCTTGGACCATTATTCGCAATTTGTTTGGGTTTATCCTTTAATTAACAAATCTGATGTGTTGTCTAAAATCTCATTGTTTCGTACATATGTTCACACTCAATTTAAGTGTGAAATTCGGTCGTTCCAGTGTGATCATGGAGGAGAGTTTGACAACCGAACCTTACACAAACTTTTTGCCGATAATGGCATACAGTTTCGTTTTTCCTGCCCAAAAAACAGAACGGCAAGTCCGAACGAATGCTTCGCACCATCAATAACCTCATTCGAACCTTGCTTTTTCAAGCCAACCTCCCACCAACATTTTGGGTTGAAGCGCTTAATATGGCTATCCAGTTACTCAATCTCTTACCATCAACCTCCATCAACAACGAAATCCCGTATACTCGTTTGTTTGGCCAAAACCCAGACTACAGCCTGTTACGCACTTTTGGTTGCTTATGTTACCCACACCTATACCCAAATCACAAACTTGAACCCCGTGCTACACCTTCCATTTACTTGGGCCAAGCATCAAACCACCGCGGATATCGCTGCCTTGACTTACACACTAACAAAATCATAATCTCTCGCCACGTAACTTTTGATGAGACAGTTTTCCCATATGGTACCCCTACACCTTCATCAGCACCTACATACACTTTTCTTGATGACTCACCTGACATAAACCCCCCTGTTCACAATACACATATCAATACTCTACAACCTGAACCAGTCCACAATACACCTCCCTCACCAACCACTCCACAAAACACACCTAATCCAACAACTAACCAAAATCAACACCCACTTATTATTCCAGAACCACCTAACAACCAAAACCCTGCCTCAACTCATCCCATGGTTACACGATATCGTGTCGGGACTAACCGTCCCACTAAGCGTCTCAAATTGCATGTCTCCTCGGTGTCTCCGTTACCCAAATCATATCGTGATGCGTCCAGTGATCAAAATTGGCAAAATGCTATGATTGATGAATACTCTGCACTTATTAAAAACAAAACTTGGACTCTTGTACCACGACCCGAGAGCAGTAACATTATCCGTTCCATGTGGCTTTTTCGCCATAAGTATTTAGCTGATGGAACTCTTAGTCGCTACAAGGCCCGACTTGTGGCGAATGGCAGCAATCAAGTAGAGGGGATTGATGTTGATGAGACCTTTAGTCCGGTTGTAAAACCAGGCACCATCCGGACCGTCCTGAGTTTAGCTGCTTCTAGACATTGACCGATTCATCAGCTAGATGTCAAGAATGCATTTTTGCACGGGGATTTATCCGATAATCTTGTTATATGCATCACCCGGTTTCGGGATCCTGAGCATCCGACTATGTGTGTTTATGCAACGCTCTCTATGGGCTTAAGCAGGCACCTAGAGCATGGTTTCAGCGGTTTGCCTCTTATATGACTCGGGTTGGGTTTGGTCATAGTCGTTGTGATTCATCGCTTTTTATATACAGACAGGGGACTGACACTGCATACCTGTTACTATATGTTGATGATATCGTTCTCACTGCTTCTTCGGAGACCCTGTTACAGCAGATTATTCTTTCACTACATCAAGAGTTTTCCATGACAGACTTAGGGCCTCTTAATTACTTTTTGGGAATTTCGGTTACACGGGATTCTACTGGGTTGTTTTTATCCCAGAAGAAATATGCTATTGAGGTTTTGCAGAGAGCTCATATGCTTGCTTGTAACCCGTGTCGGACTCCTGTTGATACTGACTCTAAACTGGGGGCTGAGGGAGATCCGGTTTCTGATCCGACTTTGTACAGGAGCCTTGCTGGCTCTCTACAGTACCTCACCTTCACCAGACCGGATATATCTTATGCTGTTCAGCAGGTTTGTCTCTTCATGCATGATCCTAGGGAACCACATTTCTCTGCTCTCAAGAGGATATTGAGATATGTTCAGGGTACGCTTGATTATGGCCTGCAGTTGTATTCTTCATCGCCTACAGAGTTGCTTGCTTACTCTGATGCTGATTGGGCTGGTTGTCCCACTACACGTCGGTCCACTTCCCATTCGTGTATTTCTTGGCAACAATCTCATCTCCTGGTCTTCTAAACGTCAACCAACGCTTTCTCGTTCCAGTGCAGAAGCTGAGTACCGTGGCGTGGCAAACGCCGTTGCTGAGACATGTTGGTTGAGGAATTTACTTCGAGAGCTTCATACTCCCTTGTCTTCTGCTACACTTGTCTACTGTGATAATGTCAGTGTTGTATACTTATCCTGTAATCCGGTTCAGCATCAACGTACCAAACACATTGAGATAGACATTCATTTCGTCAGAGACTTGGTTGCTACCGGTCAAGTTCGGGTTCTTCATGTTCCGTCTCGCTATCAGTATGCAGATATCTTCACGAAGGGTTTACCATCGGCTCTGTTCGAGGAATTTCGTTTCAGTCTTAGTGTCCGGTGTCCTCCCGCTAAGACTGCGAGGGAGTATTAGCCCGGTTCATTTCTGGGCTTGAGCCCAATCTCTAGAATATGAATCTATCTGTAATTGTGTATATATTGGTGTCGATGTATCTGTGAAGTTCAATCAAATAAACAATAAACATTCAATCAATGTCTTTAATAAATTAACACAGAGATGTTGATTGGGTTCCTACGTGTATAGAAACACTTTTTTTTATCACAACTTCACCAATATGAGTCGCAAGCTCCTACAAAAAAGGGCTATGTAGTTGGTACTTATGTTTATATTCAATGCTACAAATAAGAGGTGGGAATATGGTCAGATTTTTTAATGGGTCAAAGCAGGTTTGGTCATAATGAAATTTTTTTATTACGTGCCACTCTAAAAAGTTCACTATTGCAACAATCTAAATTTTTGGATGGAATGATTTAGGAGGTTGTATGCATAAGAAATAAACAATTTAGGCAAACTCCAGCCCATTCACATGTTCCCTACTTAGCTTTATTTTCTGATTTTACTCATTTGACCCGTTAGAGATAATACATAACCCAAAATCAAGCACATATAAGTAAACGGGTGTAAAGTTTAAGCTGCCACCTCTACAGTACAAATGTAAGCTACAACTGTAAAGGTGAATCTCCTAAGGCCGTATGTCCAATGTCGCATGAGGTCTCAGGTCAATTCCCAGTACTGCCCAACGGCCAGGACACCTAAAACTTAGGTGGAGTGGGTGTTTTGCATAAACTTTTGGAAGATAAATGTACCCGATACTACAATTACAAAAAGAAGTTAAATATGTCTATTGATTACTATCAATTGTTTTTGGTTTCCTAAGATGAATATAAGGTAGAAGCATACATATTCTTCTAGTTATATGTACTCTTTTGACCATGTCTCCACACGACTAATTATTGTCCGTTGTGATTTTTACATTTTCAAAGAACACATATTCTAGTAAGACTGCAGAGTTAGATATACCTAATGAGTATATGCATAAACAATTGCTCATTCTGTACCGATAGCATATAACATAAATTGACGAAGTTAACATAAATGGGTTGACGTTGTTAGAGGTAGAGGTGCAACTTATCTAATGAGCCAACTCGATAAAAGGGGCTGTAAAACAAAATTAGATACAAACTTACCTCTATCAACTTGCTGCCTATCGTTTGCACGTGCACATCAGCGGTATGCCGTCATGTGCAGTAGTGCGACAACACCTATAATGGAAAGAACATACCAAACATGTAAAAAACCAAATAGATAACAATATACACATACGGCTAAAAAGAAATTGTCCAAAAACAGATAAATAAAATCGGATACACATTTACCTCGATCAGGTTATTGCGTATCATTTGTATGCATGCGTCAGTGGCCTGACATCGTGTGTGCTGGTGCACCGGCACTTGCAGAGGCAAGAAAATACCAACATGTAAAAAAACAAAAAAGATAACAATAGACTTATATGGATAAAAAGAGATTACAGAAAAAACAGTCAATAAACCGATAAACACCCATGGGCCTCCAGGGCTATCCTTAAAATCTAAGAGGTTTTAAGATTTCCTTTGCATATAGGAACAAAACGAAGATTAGGTTCAGTTAGTAATAAAAATTTCAGACATGCTCAGGTGCTTCTTTGCTCACTATGTGCAAATTTCCACTTTGATTGATGTATGTTATTGCTATTTGTTTGTCCACTGGATTGAAGGGAAGAAAATGTACCACCGATTATGATCCATCTGTATCATTTCCTTGACCAATATATTAATGTGAGTACCTTATTACCATTTCCTTGCACTTTTAGCTGGAAACGAAAGGGTCTGTAAAATTTGTCCTCGTTTATTAGACTAAAAGTCTGGAAATGTGTAATGAGAGCCACCTATATTTCAGGTTGTTTCCCAACCACTTGTGCAGGCTTCAAGTTTATAAAGTTCAAAATCCCTTCTGTGGAAAGCTTAAAGAATGAGGGTGTATAGAATCTAGTGGACACGGCCATCGCTCCCAGTGCAACTCCAATAGATTGTATAATAAAAATCACTAAGATAGATTGACCACTTATAATCTGAATCATAGGCTTTATAGCTTATTTCACTTATAAGATTATAAATCTTTATAGGAACATGTAAAAAAGAGATTGAAACACATATTACCGCAGAGTCAGAGGATGTAGCGGTGCAAATTGTCATCAACTGTGGGCTTCCTGTTCATTAGGCAACCTCTATTGGGCTAAAAAAGTTGTAGAAACTTTCACATTCCTCAGTCTTTATTAAATGCGTACCATTTTAAGCTAAGTAGAGTTACAGTAGGTCACAGTAACATCAAACATTGTTCTACTATATTATTATTCTATGCAATGCCTGCATAAACAAAAGACATACTTCTGTAACTTTGAACTTAGAGAATCAGGCCATAGCCCGCCACGATATCCTGGTTCTTTTAGGCCTGTCAAGCCTGAAAGTTTTATTCCCGACTTTTAAAAAAGCATATCTCCCTTCGGCATGTTCGAGTTGGCTACGACAACAACATTGTTATTCTAAGATAGATTGTAAGAAGATTAGGGTGCCTGTGACAAAAATAAAGTGCCTATTAATAGAAAGAATCTTGCTGGAAGGGGATTCAGATGTACCAGACCCACACGACATGGGACTGGCGAGCACATACGAACCACATACAACAACTAATAGAGGTCGCACATCATTACAATAGGATAGTTTAATTATAATCATGTCTGCTTGTGGTTGGCTTAAAGCATCAAGCATTCAACTAACAGAGAAGAGCCAACAATGAGCTCCCAAAAATACAATTGGATGTCTCCCTACTAGACCATAATAAAAGATTAGAGAAAAATGAAACTCTCAAATGGGTATCTCTTGGATCAAATTTTCTCAAAATGTTTCCATCTGTAAATATTTATGCAAAATTGGAAACAATAAGTTTTGTGATTAAATAACCAATTTTATTGTTTTTACAATTCGTATGACTTTATCGTTTAAAGTAACTTAAATTGATCGATGTTAAAAGATGTAACGGTAATGATCTCAGGTCTTTTTAATATAGCTTTGGTTTTCCAAATTTAAAAAAAATAAAAAAATGAAATAGTAACAAATGCTTTGCCAAGTCAATATGCAATCAGTTAGATTTTAGTTAGATCATCCAAACACAATGGAATATACCACACAATAGTTGTTTACAACGTATGCGAAAAAGGGAAAAACACTCATAAACGATGTATTCAAAATGACTCCAAAGATGCGTGTAGAAACAACAAACCTTGCCTTACAAAATTGATAGGACTTAAACAAATTAAGTATATCCTATTTTAGTCCACTAAACAACATTATCATATTCATTTTTTTAGATAATCTCTGGTTAGAGTATGCAAATAAACTATGTTGCAATGACCCTTATGGGACAAGAAATGCCACATCTTCTAGTTATGAAGTGAGAGGTATTAAAGGATAATTATTCTGGTATCAACTTTTGTGATGTAGCATAATTACATCATTATACAATTTCCGCTATTATGCGAAACATCTAAATATGGTCCATCGCAATTAATCATACTCGACATATCAACAATTTAGATAGAAACTAATTAACAAAAATGACCCGTTTCATCGCAACCAGTGCGATCCACTCATTGTGTTGTCTCTCATTTTTAGAGTTGTATCGTGTTGGTGTCTCGAATGACCACCAAGAACCTGAGCTTGAAGGAAAAGCTAACATACTGGGGCTGCTGCATGTTGCCTCTAAGATTTAAACAACAGGCTCCTACAAGTTTACTATTACTTCATATTCACTCAATATTCGTACTTGCTTTTCAAGATTGTGTCATGTCTTGCACCACAATATTAACTAAACTTGCCATTTATATAAATATGGGTTTGACCTGGCAGACAAATAATTCATCAAGTTTAAATGATGGAGGGAAAACAAAAGTTTCTACATGGAACACTGGAAGCTACCATCTTCCATGCCACACCATGTTCACCACCATTTTTACTTAATGTAAGTATTGTATTGCAATATCTAGCTCTTAGTAGAGACTGATTATGGTATTATTACGGTTCTTTTTTGTTACTCGTATTACACAATTCATAATCTCTAGGAACACTATGAGATTTATGATTGAGCAAATGACATTGTCTTCTCATTTTTATGTTGTATAATTATTGAAAAGTTGAACTTTTACGTGCAATGCAGAACATTCAAGAAAAGCCAGTGTACATGATTCTCATGCAATGTAGATCAAAGTAAGGACAAAAGAAAAGAACAACCACCATTTTTGTCAAAAACCTTTTATTTGATGACAAAGTTTGAAAATCACCAGGCTTTGGAGTTTGCCAAAAAAGTTTTTTTTTTTTTAGAGTAGAGATGGCAAGATGGAGGTCTGCCAGGTTAACGGGGTCATGTTTAGTATGCGTCAAAATGGACAAACTTTCTCTAACTTCTTCAAAATTTAATTAATAAGTATAGCTTGAATTATGCTGAAACAACAATATTTTAGACTGATAATCTAATTCAAATAAAAATGATTTGAGAGGACTAAATGGATGAGTAAATGAACTTTGAGCAACTAACCCGTCCAACAAGTTCACCTTTTAACCACATTAGTTTAATTTGTTCTATTTTAGATAAAACCAAATCGGCCCATTTATATGTAATGAGGTTAGATTGCCACTTCGGATCAAGGGTTAAATGGATGAAGTTGGTAGTTAGATCATTTTTTCATCTTACTTTAATGAAGTTGCTGCCATTCTTGGTCCTAATAAAATGCAAAGAACAACAACCAGCTTCGTCCATATTACATTAAATGAATCTTTATGTAAAATTCAAAGTTTCAAACCACTTGTCGTCTTGTTGGTGACTTTCAAACTTCAGTAACCAAACTAATAAGAAAAAATTGGTTGCTATTATTTACTAATAATCCTGATAATTACAACCTTACCGATTGGTCTTTACCTTTTGCAGTGCATCAATCCAACTGGAAAACCTGCATATGTTACTGTCAAAATAAATGATAAAAAGATAGCATCAACTACTCACGAAAGTAGCAGAATTTGGAACCAAACCTTACGCATTCTTTGTGCTCATCCAATAGATACAACGATAACCATCACCCTGAAGACAAAATGCTCCATCCTTGGGAAAGTCAATATTCATGCCAACCAGTTGTTAAAAGAGTCAAGCCTGATTGATGGACTGTTTCCATTGTGCATGGAAAATGGGAAGCTGCATCTAGACCTGAAAATCAGGTTCATGTTATGGTTCAAACCTGCAGAACTTGAACCAAATTGGCGAACAATAATTGAAAATAATATTTATAATGGGCTAAGAGATGCTACATTTCCACATAGGACTAACTGCAGTGTTACATTGTATCAAGATTCTCATCACCATCCTACGTTCCAACCACCGTTTGATGTTTGTGGTTCACCAAGAAAACTTTGGGAGGACGTTTTTATAGCAATTGAGGGTGCTAAACATTTGATTTATATAGTAGGATGGTCTTTCAATCCTAACTTGATTTTGGTAAGCAAAGAGAGAAGGCCAGGTAGGCCGGGCAATGGGTCATGTTTTACGGGTCAGAATAAGCTGGGTTATGTCAGGTTGACCAGGAAAACACATTTTGTCCTTTTTCCTATAAATTACATGAATAACTTGTTTCAACTATGATTGGAAAATAATTTTATTACTATGTTAATCTAAATCCAAATCTATTTAATTCAAATCTTTCTTGAGCCGAGCTCGAGCTTCTCTCATGAAGGCTCGTCGAGATATCGAGCCAATTATACTTGACCGAATGATATTTCTTTTTTACTAATGGATAATAATAATTCGTTACACTTTCCTAGATTATCTGCTCCTGAAAAATTTCACTGGCTTCTTGGCTCAATATGTTCAACCAAGATAACTCATCATCCGTCTTTCAATAGGTTTCGTGTTCAGTTGTGATTCCTTTTTAGCTAGTTGTTTCTTTAACTGACTAACCTCTGTATGTAGAAAAAAAAAATATACACATAAGAATAATAGATTAATACACATCTAAATAATAAGGAGTAACTTGATTTGCAGACCCACAAGCTTCACAACTATCTATAAAAGACCTTACCCGAAGACTGTCAATCATACGCTGATAATTTGATACATGTGTATCAACCATGCCTATACTTTTCTGGAAAAAAAATATAAAAATTATTAGAACTGCAACTTAATATTAGTTTATTTAACCAAAACATATGCAATATCACGTACAACTTTTACCTGGATGTGTGTTTTGATTTACTTAGTTCGGTCTGCATATTTCAAGGCATTAACAGTGTGATGATATTGATTATCTGCTGGTGACATAGTTGCGATCATTACCCTTTGAGAATTGCCACTCAAGCCAACTTTAAGAATCCGTGTCAACTTGCTATAAAGTATTATTAATCACATTGTAATATGTAGCAGTAAAACATAAACAATGAATAGGAAGTGTGTTAGGAAACTTGTAAGAACTACAAAAGAATATACCAATAAAAAGAGCAGTGGAAACCGTTATACTTCTACCTCAATTAATGCTTTCATGAATTTGCAGCAAACGGTGGTGGTATGGGGCTAAAAAATCATTGATTTCTTCATTATAGATTTCCATTGTTAATAAAGGGCATTGCTATCTAGACATACATAAATCTTTAAGCATAACGAAACCAACATATGCATGCACAAAATCTAAAAAAAGATGAAACAATTTCATCATTAGGGTTTTTATTTACCTTTTTGCAAAATCAGAATGAACACAGGGGTTATATAACACAGTTTCATCATTAGGGTTTTTATTTACCATTTTGCAGAATCAGAATGAACATAGAGGTTCTTGAGCATATTAGGGTTTAGAAAAATTTGTGGAACTTATGAGAAAATTAATATAATGAATGAAGGAGCTATAATTAAGGAATAGATCTGGTTAGTTTTTTAGATTTCGAATTAGTGGGTTATGTTTGTTTGGAAAGGTTTATAGGTTTTTGTTTGCAAACTATAAACCAAAAAACATTGTTTGATCTAGTGGTTAGTATGGTTGTTAATGTTATGCAATGTCTCAAGTTCGAATCCAGCAACATGACTTTTTGGGGAAAAAATCCGAATTTTATGAAGCCCAAAAAAACAGATTTTAACTAAAAAAATTGCTTATGTGGCATTAAATTATAAAAACCGAATTTTATAAATTTAAAATTATAAAAACACTAAAATCAAATCAAATTATAAAAACACTATAACATATCCGAATTTTATAAATTTAAAATTATAAAAACACTAAAATCAAATCAAATTAAAAAAAAATGCCACATGTATTCAATGATGACATGGAAATATGACGTGGCATTATGGGATGTCAAGTGGCATTATGACGTGGCATGCCTCCTATTATATATAATGTAATATATATATAACTTTCAAAACATACTCTTAAACCACAGGGGATAAAGACGTACAATTCTATGAAATAAGAAATATCGTTTGGAAATATAAACGTAAATATTCATACATTAAAAACGATATCATTTTATTTATAGAACAAATTGAAACGGCGAGATCCCATGTAGGAATTGGCGAGAAGCAACATGTTCCATACCCCATGCTCTTAAAGCATATCGTTAATTTTTAAGAAGATGCTAAATAATATAGTTAGAGCCTGGATAAGCAAATAAAATTGCAAATTTGTAACACAATTAATTAAGTGTTGTTTGCCAAAATTTGTAAATAAAATGATATCGTTTTTAATGTATGAATATTTACGTTTATATTTCCAAACGATATTTCTTATTTTATAAAATCGTACGTACGTCAAAAGCATATCAATATTGGGCTTGTTTTGTTCGTAATTCAAAGCTCTTCGTAACGATATTTTTTTCATTAACGAATTTGCTAGATATTTGCTAAATATTTGACAAATAAAGTTTGTTATATAAAAAAGTTGTAATTATTAAAAAGTTAAAGGGTGTTTTTTGTAACTTATTAAATTTTGAAGACATGTATTAAGATTCCTTTTACTTTGTCCCATGTCGTGTATATATTCCCATGTCGTGTAATTGTATACACTAGATGGGCTTGGGTAGGCGTGAAAAATAATAAAAAATCCATGTCGTGTATACCATGTGCTTTTCTACACGACATGCCTAAGGATTTAATTTCAAGATGATTCTTAGCCATACACGTCCATGTCGTGTATATAGTGAAGATATATACCCGACATGGATGGGTATTTTGATATTGAACTAAAACGTGGTGCAGATACACCATGGGTAGCACAGTAATTTTCACTATAATAAAAGCTTCTATAAAAGGGTTTACAAAGATAGCTTATTATATAAGCTAACTTGTTTGAAAAGCTAAACATAAAAAACATGTGTGTCAAAACTTTTGTGAAGAAACAAGACAAAACAGAACATGCTTGGCACGTGACTACCAATATAAAAACCATACCCGAACCCGACCAAGCCATTATTATCCCGCATTCCATTCTCATTCCCCAATTCTTTTTAACCCTAATTCTCATTCCTCTCAAAATCAAAATCAAATCAGGTAAAAAATATTCAATTCCACTAATCAAATCCACAATCATCATCCTTATTAAGCAATTTTTTTTATTTGCATGTATTCTATTTCTCATTTTTTGGATTATTTAGGGTTAATGTTATGTTTTTACCGGTAGTTATGATTAGGGGTTTCGATTATTGTTTGTTGGTGACCTTTGTTGAACAAGTAAAATTTCTTGTTTTATTACTCTGTTATGCGGTAAAAAAAAATTGTAATTTGTTGAGCATTAGGTTGTGATTGTTATCTGACTACATGTTTTTGGAATAATGTTGGTTGGTAAATTGTTTCATTGGACACGTTTAATCATTACGCTAATTTATGAGGACTCTTTATACGATAGATTGATGGACATATGGGGGTGTTTGTTTTGGATTATATAGCCGGCTTATGGCTTATTTGGTTTTCGGGTTATGTTTCATAAATTCACTTTTTGTGGCTTATTTTCAAACTTTTGGCTTATATCAGCTTGTTATAACATAAGAAACCTGCATTAGCCAAAAAGATTCAAAATGAGCCACAAAAAGTGAGCCTATGAAACATAAACCCAAAATCAAATAAGTCATAAGCACCCCCCCTAAGCTTATATTTTATAAGCGCTAATTTACCTGCTTATTTTGAGACTTCTAGAGGATTATATAAGTTTATTATGACAGTAAGTCTCAAAATAAGTTGGAAAATTGGAGCTTATTAAATTTAAGCGGAAATCAAATAAGCTAATAAGCTTAACCAAACACTATACTTGTCTCAAAGTAGACGTGTGCATTTGCTTTTACATGCTTGGTAATCTGTAATATTAGATTGGTTTATTGATACTGGTTGGGAGCTGCAAGAGCCTTGATTGTATTCCTGTACTTTTTTTTGCACGTGTCGTATTATACTGTTAGTCGTACCCGAGCGGGGTGTATACATATGAGTATTTTGCGTTGAGAGTTTATACAAAAACTAATACTCCGTAATGTTTTGCTGTATACGAGCAATTTCTCTTGAAAGTTCTATAAGGAACAAATTTGATTGCTATAAAAACTTTTGTGTGCTGGTTTGCTACCAAGGGGGTGTTTATCTAAGCTTATCTGATGGCCTTACGAGTATTTAAAATTTCATAAGATAATAAGCCCATTCATTTGGGCTTATGAGCTTATAAAGTTCGTAAGCTCAAGTGGATAAGCTCATAAGCCCAAAAAAAGAGCTTATTCCCTTAACAAATTTTCAATAAGCTTGTAAGCCCATCAGATAAGCTTAGATAAGCATTACCCTAGTATCAAATTTGTTCTGAATTTCTCAATTTAAGCTTCTATCTTATTCTTAGAATTCATTTAACTGTACGTGTTACTTGCTGCTTGGGTAGATGTTACACGATCTTGCATTTTGGTACTGCCAGAGGTTACTTTTTTCTGTCTCTTGATGCAAGTTTCTCTTTCTGTTTTGCTAGACTAATCGCAAAGAGAGAAAAGTATGGGTAGAAGAGGCTATTCTCCTTCCCCGCCTAGGGGTGGTTATGAAAGAAGGAGGAGGAGTCCTAGTCCTCCTAGGAGTCGCTACGGTGGTGGTGGCAGCCGTGGGAGACCTGTTGAAAGAGATCTTCCAACAAGTCTCTTGGTTCGTAATCTTCGTCTTGATTGCAGGTATGTTCGTCTTGATTACGACACGTATGTTATACTTTTGGCATTACACATGAGTTCAGTATGTTACCGTAAGATGCATGTTGGAACGATATCTATATGGATGATACCAAATTTCAATGTTTGGATTTTGTCATTAAGACATGCCTTTCTAGATAGAAACGAAAAAATATGAAGTATAAAGAGGATAAAAGGGTTGATGTTATCTGCGAGGCTGTCTCTTTCAGCTTAGGACAATTTGTTCATCTCCCAGCAACTTGAAACTATCAAACAGATTCATGATCTTAATATTCTTATACAAGTTAAGAGAAAACTAAGCTTTGTTTGTTTTTGTACCTTTGTGCAAACGTGATCTGTAATTGCACTGGTTTTTAATATGTGCATCGACCCGAGCTGAACATAGACTTGCTTATTTCAGCATAGCCGTAAGTGGTTTTGATTTCTAATAGAATACTGATGTGTCTTATGATGCAGGCCAGAGGATCTGCGGAGGCCATTTGGACAATTTGGTCCTTTAAAGGACATCTACTTGCCGCGGGATTATTATAGCGGGTGAGCTGTTGTAACTTTTATGTCTATAATCTTAATTTATAGCCAGTTTGACAGGAGGTTTGTAGTATCACAATCACAACTTCAGGATTGAAAAGCTGCATCACCCATGATCCCACCAATGATATAAATTATACCCATTACACTATCCATCTTTGTAAAAAATAGTTAAATATATTGCGAGCTTATGCAATGTATAGACATGATGTTCTCGTTTTAAAGTGCCTTTTTTCAGATAAACTATACCTTTTACGTATCTTAGGCTTTTAGCATTTGAATCTCCCTTAGTTCAGTTTGGAACCTAGTTACTTCTATCTATATATATATTTAAAAAATTAACAAAATTTATCTTATGTTTCAAATTGGGTTCCTCATTAAAGTTGTTGACGGAAGTGAAGTAAAAGTTTTGAAGACATGAATCAAGCATTAAAGTTTCTCTTGATATATTGAACTAGTGACACCAATCAAGTAGTAAGAGTTGTATTCAAGATGGTGTGTTTGGTAGTGAAGATGGAAAGGAAATTGTGTATGGTTACATTTGGAAGATTTCAAGATTCCAAGTCTTAAAGAATTACAAGTCATATTAATACTGACACTTGCAAGGTCAGCAGCTACGTGCTTGCTTTATCTGCTTATGGTGACGGTCTTCCATAATAGCGTGAATTGATTGCTTGTTTTTCTTTTCCACTTAATGGCTGTTTGAAAGTGCATTTAGAATCCACTTACACACAGCGATACTTAAATCAGCTGGTAATTAACAACATTGTTGGTTTTAAATCTTTAGTAGCACAAGCAGCCCTCAGATAAATCATAAAAGCAAGGTTAACTCAACTTGCTTTTCACTTATACTGTTTGCTAATATGTCTTTTTTTCATTTATTTGTGCAGGGAGCCAAGGGGGTTTGGATTTGTTCAGTATGTAGAACCTGCTGATGCTGCAGAAGCAAAATACCAGATGGACGGTCAGGTACTTCAGGGCCGAGAGATGACAGTCGTTTTTGCAGAGGACAATCGGAAGAAACCATCTGATATGAAAATAAGAGAGAGGAGGTAAGATTGAAGATTTCCTATAACTTATTATAGTGGCTTTTGTTTGATGTTCAGTGTTGTTTTTATATGGTTTTTGTAAATGCAGAAGTGGGAGCAGATATAATGAGCGCAGCAGGCGATCATCTCCTCGTCGTTACTCTCCACCACCTCCACGTCGCCCCCGATCTCCACCTCCTCGCTATTCTAGATCACGGTCCCACAGTCGTGACTACTCTCCTCCTCCTCCTAAGAGAAGGCATCACTCTAGGTATATGTCTGATTCAAGTATCGGTATGTGATTGTGAACTATTCATCTTAAAATTGTTGCATCTGTCCATTCAAGTGATGATCTGCCGATGCATGTTTTTGTTGTATCAGGAGTAGGTCTCCTATTTTGCCTCGAGGAGGAAAAAGGTATAGTAAAGAAAGGTCTCCTATTTCACCCCGAGGAGGGAAAAGGTCATACTTACCCTCTCCTGCAAGAAAGCGTTCTCCACCTCATAACGGTGCCTCCCGAAGTCCAACTCCAGCCAGAGATAGGTCTCCTCCACCCTATAATGGCTCAAGGAGCACGAGTCCTGAAAAAGGGAAGCTGCAGCCAAGGAGCCCGAGCCGGAGCCCAAAGCGAAGCAGAAGCAGAAGCCCTGATCCACGTAATCACACAAAATCTAAACCAAACAAGGGTGCTTCTGTTAGCCCCTGATCCGTTCAAGTCATTTACATGCTATAAGAAGTGTTGTGTTTCTAGAATTCGACTTCTTTCTTATCTGTTGAAGTGTAGGTAGTTGACTATTACCTTTTATTATTTTGAATATTAAGGACTTATGGTGACAATACAATGATATTGATATTAAATCGGCATATTTTGTTGGAGATGTTTATTTTTTGATCTTAAATGGCCAAACGGCGCAAACTAGATAACGAGCCTACTCGAAAACCATTCCAAAATTATGAGAAAGATTGCTTCTGTACTCGATTAAGTGTACTTGAGCTTGTATAGAGCCGTTACATAGAGTTTAAAGTCGAGCTCGAGTATTATAACACCATTGATGAGCTATGCTCGTAAACCTTTTCGAGGAATTTAGCTTGAAACTATTAGCTGTTTAGTACTTGACAGATCTCTCCATTTATAGTCGGAACATTATTCGTCATGTTTATATCGACGTTTATACTACTCATAAATTGTTAAAAATTTGAGTTGAACTTGAATAGCTTGAAAACAAGGTTATAAATAGCTTGGAGTGTAGCGTGGCGGCATGATCAAGCCTCACGCCTTGCAAACAACGGCAAAGCCACATCGTTTTTTTAAGGCGTGACTTAAATACATTTATATATTGGGATTATGATCCTTATTGTTGCTACAGCCTGCAATTATGAGATCAATATAAATCTCATATTTGCCATAGATCAAATAAATCAATCTTAGCCATCTATTTTTATTAAAATTAATAAAAATACAATTTTCACATTTTTTTTAAAAACAACATATCTTGCAAATGGTAAATTTTCACTTCTTTATATTTTCGACAAACTTTTTTTTTCCAAAATTCCGCCCAGAAAAATCATATATGATTTGTAAAAATCGAATCACATATGATTTTCACAAATCATATATGATTTTTACAAATCACATATGATTTTCAAAAATCATATATGATTTGTAAAAATCGAATCATATATGATTTTTCTGGGCCGAAATTTTGAAAAAAAAAATCGTTAAAAGTACACAGAAGTGCATATCTATAGAAAGATAATTTAATTCTCGTCGTGATGGTATGATTTTTTTCGCGTAACGATTAACGGTTTGCGAAATGTTTAATTTTTTTAAAAAAGGGGTGAAAGTTTATTTTATTTTTTTATTATAAAAATCAATGACTATGATTGGTTTATTAGATCTATAAGAATTTGAGATCTATATTGAACTTTTGCCTTCAAACTAATAGGCCAATTATTACCTAGTGAGTCCGTAAGTTCATGTTTTATCAGAATTCTTCAAGATTTGTGATTCAATCATAAATGAACTGTTTTTGTATTTTTTTTCTTGCAAAAATAAAGGTTGCAGCAGAGAAGTTTCATGTTGTTTACAGCAGGGATCATATGCCCTTAAATATTATATCATATTTCATATATATCGAGTTTATAAAACTGTTATACATAAAAAATTAAGTTTAGAAATTATTTTTGCATGTAATCTTCATTTCTTAAGAAAAACATTTTTCATCAAAGTTAAATTAAAGAAAGGCGTCATGTCTCGCGCCTTATCACGCCTTTTCACACCTCATCTCACATCACGTATAAAGCCGACGCCTTGATCTATTGCGTAACGTGAAGGTCATGCCTTAGCGTCATCATGACACGCTTTTTAAAACCCTGCTTGAAAATGAACGTTTTATGTAGCATTGTAGCCTAATTATCTGCTTCAAGGTTCTATCAAGTTTGAAAAATAAGATGGATTGAATTGAGTTCGATTCAAGTTTTGAGCTTCAAATTATATCAAAAGTGACTGAAAATTGATCTATTTAAGCTTGAGCTTCTTAGTGTTTTCAAAGTTTTTGTAACTTTGAATTAGCTCACTTTCATGAGATATGAACTTTAATCTATCGGCTTTTCTTCTCATTATTATTTCGTTTTGGACTTTTGGTAGTTGCCAAGCCTTTTCATATTCTTATAGTGTCTATTAGGGGTGTTCACGGTTTAAAAACCGGACCGGACCGGCCAAGACTAGACCGGACCGAAACCGATTTCGGCAAAAATTTTAGACCAAGACGGGACCGAATGTGGTCGGTCCGGTCCGGTCCGGTCCAGTCCAGTCCGGTCCGTTCAGATCATTTGAAACTTTCCATATATAGAAAAGAAAAAGAAGCATCTTAATTCATGATTAAGTGATTATTAAATTAACTTTTATTAATTTAACAATTCTTTATTTTTTTTTCATTAGGTATTGTTTAAACATGAAATGCGCGACAGACGATACATACACCCTTTTTTGATGATTCATATATTCACTAATGGATTCAAAATATTTGATTATTATCTTATGCATTGTTTAAAAATGAGTTACAAATGTCTACTAATAAAAAATCTTGGTCTACAGTTTTTTGTCATGTTATAAACCCAACAATATCTCAACATGGATGGAATCTAATACTGTCAACCTTTTATTCTCATTAAAAAAGGTAAAGAAGCAAGAAAGAAAAAGAAAAAAAAGGTGCATATCACATCATAAGCATATGCTTAGTGTGTATTGTCACTTTGGGTGTAATTAGCTTAATGTTAAAGTTGTAAAAGTCACGAATCGGTAAGACCATTTTATAGTTTAGGCAACGATTAATGATCTTGTAAGTTTTTTTTCAACACTGCTTAACACCATCAGATTTAACCTTTTTTATGACGTGATATTTAATTTGTACTATTTATGTATTTAATATGGCATAAATAAAGTGTTGATGAGCATAAGATAGTTGCATAAATTAATGAAGCTTACCAACTCCAACAGCTCCATCCACTTTTGATCCCATATTCCAATCTCATACATCATAGAAGTGAATGTCACATTTATAAATTTAATTGAAACACTTAATGTACAAACAGTTAAAGCAGTTTATATTTACAGTATAATTATTTATTGCATGTTTTGAAGTATCTCAATCAAATATGAGAGTGTGCAAATCACTTCTCATCCATAAATGATGGAAATTTACAATTTAGATAACGATTTTGTCTAACGTTATTCGTACATGACAAACGTGTCACATATTGTTTCGGATATCAAAATGTCAAATAGTAATAGTGTAAAATCAGGGGCGGATCTCATGGATTTTTGTCTCGTATTATAACTTTTTTTTGTCAAAAGTGCTGATTTTTCTAAAAGAACGTGATTACATTTTGTTTAGCTAGTCCACTGTATTATTATAAAAGAAACTGTAAACCTGGTCACTTGTATACATGGGTTCGCCTCTCCTATGTATAAATGCTTGACGTGTCGTAATATAGCGACACGAACAACAATTTTAAGTGCATTGGTCAATGCATGACAATGTTTTAGCCTTTGTCATTCATGAAATCTATTACTAGTATTATCTTGTAGATGTCACATTTGTATATACGTCTTCTAATTTACATTCTACTCATCTGCAGACAATTTAGAGTAAATTGTAAAAATCGTCCTTGTGGTATGTCTATATTGCAAGTGCGATCGTTACTTTTTTAAAAGTGCAGACGTCGTCAAAAATTATTTTTGCGGATATCGTCACTGCCTCAAAGTAAAATAACTAAAATGCCTCAAAGTGAAAAAAACGACGTCTACACTTTAAAAATTAAGGACCAATTTGAACATTACCGACGATTTTGCAATTTACTCTACAATTTTGAAACAAAGTATTTTATTTTATAAAATAAAATAATGCTATTTGGATGGTGGGGTAATGTTTGTCTTCACAATAATAATGCAATAAATGAAAAAAGGTTTAAAATTCTTCTGAGGATAAAAGGTTTCTAAAAAGACACTGTTTTAAATGCTTTGCAAGAGTCAGTTACATGTTGCTTTAGCCTTTAGATTCTCTTTCAGGTTTCATCTTCAGCTGAAGAACAATATTAAAACTTCTGGTACTTTGCTTCTATCTATATTTTATGTGTTCTTTTTAAGGTTTATGCATGTCGGTAGTTTTGAAAATTTTAAGTTTTTTAAGAAAATAGTAATGTTTTTTTATTTATTTGGGTTCTTGTTGTTTTGTGGTACAGATTAAGCTAAAGTAGTTAAAACTTGAAAGGTCAAGGTTTAATTAGTTTCTTTACATGTTTTAGTGTTCTTATTTCATTTCATATGATTAAGCTGGCTTAATATAAGCTGCCTTATGGTTTTTTTGGGCTTATGTTTCATAAGCTTACTTTTGTGGCTTATTTTAAACTTTTCGGCTTATATAAGCTTATCATGACATGATAAGGTTATATAAACTGAAAAGTCTAAAAATAAGCCATAAAAGTAAGCTTATGCAGAGACGGAACTAGCATGTAAGAATGGGGGGCAGGCGCCCCCCATGGCTAGCCGAAAAAGTTGATATTTTAGTGTAATTTTTATTTAATTTTGACCTTTTTTCGAAAGTGACCCCCACCAGAAACTCAAATTGCCCCCACTCACATACTAAAATCCAACATTTAACTCTTTAAAGCCTTATAAATCTTTCATGTCTAAGTAAAATACTCGATTTATCATTACGTTTATAGTTTTTTCTTTCGCATTTTGTTGCTATCGTAAAATAAAAAAAAAATTGCCCCCCACATCCAATTTTTCTGGGTCCGTCACTGAGCTTATGAAACATAAGCCCAAAACCAAATAAGTCATAAGCCGGCTATATAAGCCGAAACAAACACCCCCTAAAAACAATTCAGGCTTTGCCGCTTTGGCCTAGTGGTATGTGAGTGTGATAATGTTGGAGACATATGTGAGATATGTGTGTGAAAAATTGTCGTTCTAAAAGGTTGTGAGTTCAAGTCTTGTCGGAGACATTTGTTATTTAGGAGTGTTTGAATCTAGTTATGAGTTGTAATATTGGTTGGCTACACAATAATGTTGTCTCGATGTACTTCTATATGATATTGTGATATATGCTAGTGTTTGACAAGTTTTCATTATTTGAACTTTGATGATTAAGTTTTGTTGTATCTACTATATACTAGTTACGCTGAATTGAAAATTTGACGTTTTGACCCGTGTACCTAAACGAGAAACTAGTTATCTGCCGGATAATGCAATAATCATATCATCGCTTTTCAAAGCCAAAGCCAAACACCCCCTTATGTTTGTGTTAGGATATGATAGAATAACATATATGGTACTAATGTTTTCTTCTGCGTCATAATTCATTTTTTTGCTTAATTGTTCTCGACATTTGACAGACACAAATGAAGGTTAGGGGTATAAAATGTTGATGTCCAACTACCCGTTGGAAGTTTGGAACTATGAGGCTTGAAATGTGGCTTTGGTGTTTCTCGCTAATATTTGCCAGTTTGTGTAATGTAGGAGGTATGTTCTTTTCTCTCTATTACTAAAAAAATCGGCGTGTTGACCTTCTGGTCATTGTTATTATATCTGGCTGAAATTGGATATGTTTGTAACAAATACATGGGTTTTTGGTACTTCGTTTCAAGATTCTAACTTGATTATTGAGTTTCAAGTTGCAGATGGTAAATTTCTTGTTTTTCGTTTGCTGAAACGTTTTTTGTTATGAAAATTTAAGGGTCAAATTAACCCGTTCTCTGGATATTAGTTTAGCAGTAGCTACAACATAACTATATATAGCTAATTCTTGTTTTTGCAGACGCCTTCATAGGAATAAACATTGGTGATGATCCTTCAAGCCTACCATCTCCCGAGCTCGTGGTGTCTCTTCTAAAATCCCATCAAATAACACATGTCCGCCTCTTTAACTCTGATGCTCGCTTGCTTAGCGCACTTTCCAACACTGGTATTGAGGTTATGATTAGTGTTGCTAATAAAGAAGTCTTAAGGATCGCAAAATCACCATCAAATGCCGCCTCGTGGATCAACACACACGTGTCAGCATTCAAACCAGCCACCAATATAACCGCCATTGCCGTTGGTAGTGAATTTCTTTCTTCAAACCCAAATGCGGGTCCTGTTCTTGTTATAGCCATAAACAATCTCTACAAAGCATTAGTTGCTTCTAATTTGAACGATCAAATTAACATATCCACCCCTTTATCAATGGATATGATTCCTACACCTTTCCCACCTTCAACTGCCACTTTTAATCTTTCTTGGAATTCAACTATTCACGACATTCTTGAATTCTTGCAAAATACTAATTCGTTTTACATGTTAAATGCTTATCCTTACGATTATTTTGTTCGAAGCAATGGAATTTTTCCTATCCAGTATGCTCTTTTCCAGCCTCTTCCGGAAGTCAATCAGATCGTTGACCCGAACACTCTTTTCCATTATGAAAGCATGCTTGATGCTATGGTGGATGCTACTTATTACTCCATAGCTGCTTATAGCTTTTCAGTTATCCCTATTATTGTGACGGAAACGGGGTGGCCATGGTCTGGTAGGGCCAATGAAAGTGACGCAAACATGGCAAACGCGGAGACTTTTAATAATAATTTGATTAAACGTGTTTTGACCGGTTCGGGGCCGCCTAGTCAACCTGATATTTTGATGCACTCGTATATTTACGAGATGTTTAATGAAGACAAGAAGCCCAACTATGGTGTGTTTTTTAAGAATGGGAGTTCGGTTTATGCTCTTGATCTTGGGAATTCGAAAGGGAATTTCTCTGGTGGATTTTGTGTTGCGAGAAAAGGGGCGAATTATGCTAGTTTGCAAGACGGGTTGAATTGGGCATGTGGACAAGGGCAGGCGAACTGCACGGCTATTCAGTCCGGGCAGCCATGTTACCTGCCTAATACGGTAGAAAATCATGCTTCGTATGCGTATAATGACTATTACCAAAGAAAGCATGATTTGGGTGGAACGTGCGACTTTGGTGGCACGGGGATATTGACTAATGTTGACCCAAGTACGTGTTCTTTACTTTTTCCAAGATTTTTTATAATCAATTAATGAAATGGGTAATTTTAGTATGGGTCAAAACACATTAGCCGGGTTGACCTGTAAGTTAGTTTTGTCTAAACACCATACCAGAGGTAATGCCACAAACAATTATAACCCCATTTATAAGATTTAATTTGTTTGTTTCCCTTGCAGGTTATGGATCCTGCATATTTACCGGAAGGTGAGTGAATAAGAACCTTTCGGACATTATTTCATCACCACAAGTGTCTTAATTTTATCTTCTTCTTTTTTTTTGGCTTGATTGATAACGAGTAAAATGTGTTTTGTAACAGTTCAAACTCAAGCACCAGTTCACCAGCACTTGGACCACCTGGTCCTACAGCGAATATATCACCACCACATCGGATTCCTGAAATCGGGTGTTTAACGTTTTTGGTTTTTACATGGTTATTAGATGTGCATATGATTTGATTTTTGTGTAGGCTTGTAGTCGATTCTTTTGTTCTAAAGACACTAGAACACAAGTCATTTGTTTATTTCTTTGGTTATGTATCATATGGACCGGCTCCCACGTAACGACGACTAACTAAGGTTAGAACACTTCAAATGACTATTAGTTGTACTTTTTTAGCGGGTAAGTATGCACTTCTTATGCCATGAACGAATGACGCTCTTTTGGGAACACGTTTAGTGAATCAAAATCCGGCTCGAGGATTGTCAGTAGGATATTTACATCGAAATTCATATAGTTTTGGATTATAAGTAAGGGAAAATCATGCCTGCTTTACAAAGCAGACAATTGCCTGCTTTGCTTTGTAAATAAGGGGAACATATATTTGTGATATAATGGAGGAGCTTAATTTTAAACTTTTGAAATTTTTTTTCTTTTTTTCAAAGGAAAGCAGGCAACATGCATACTTTGTAAAGCATACATGATATCCCCTATAAGTAAATGCATATGGTTTAAAACTATGTATATGAGCCTAAACAATTAAACATGTTTGCTTTTTTACCTTGGGTTAACTACATAATGCATTGAACATTACATATCATAATCATATCATAACCAAATCTAAATACAATAACCGATGAAAGATACAAAAACTAAAATTAACACTATAGCGAAATAAAAATATGCATCAAATATGTTACAGAATATGATTTTGACAACACATCGTATTTTTTACCTTTGCAAATTGTATTTCATTAAAACACAAAAGTTTTCGAATCTTCTTACAAAACATCAATTATCCTTGTTGCTTTCGCACATTCAAATTTATTTTCACTTTTGTACACCATTCTTTTCGAATTGCACAACACTTTCAAACCAGGTATTCAGCCCAAGTGAGAAATTATTAAAACTTTTTGTTAAACAACTAACTCAAATATTCAGCCCAAGTGAAGAAATAAGCAAAGTCCAATAACAGCCCAAAATTGAATAACCTAAACACTACATAACCTAAGAGCACTCACAATCGTAACACCATAACACCAATAACACCGTCCACGTCAGCGCCACATCAGCTTTAACATTTAAAATTAACATCCCCAAAAAACACCCACAACAATAACATCCCAATAACATCTATAATACCAATAACATTTCATATTTTCAATTTCAACCCCTAAACTAAAACAAACACTTCATTTTTTAAAACACATATCACATTTAACATTAAAACACCAAGTACATTAAACGTTAAACACGGATTACATTAAAAATTAAAGATACAACTACTAAAACTTAAAAAAAGGTTAAATAAAACTACTAAAAACTTAAAAAAACGAGTCATCCGAGTCCCAACCATCATCACTTGTTGGCGGAGAATAAAACTCCCCGTTCATGTATCGACGCTCTATTATGTCGAAGAAGTTGTCTTGGAGGTACTGAGCCTCCCGTGCTTCTTGCTCACGGCGAGCAGCCTCTTCACGTGCCTGCTCTTCCATAATATCCCTCACGGTTTCTTCATCTCGTTCCAGTTGCCGGAAGGAAGCCTCACTTAACCCGCTGGGGTGGTTTTGAAAATCCACCTGTGGACTGTTCACAGGTGAACTTGGAACAATTGGGAGGTACGGGATGTTTTCAAAACCCACCGGAAAGACATTTTCTGGTGGTGTAGAGTAAACACCAGGTTCTGGTAGTGTTGGAAAGCTGGTTTCCGGCAACTTTTCTGGGCTGGGGAATTGCTGAGAAAAATCTTTGCGAGACATGTTTTGTGTGTGAGTTGTGTGTGTAACTTGTGTGTGTTGTGTGTTCTAAACAACTCTGGTAGAGTTGTTTATATAGGCAGAGTTGATTTTGAAACTGAATATATCCCGCTCATATTTAAATTTTAAATTTCAAATTTGAATTTGAATTTATCCCGCCCAAAACTGACCAGTATAATTTAAATTTGAATTTGAATAGGTGGAGGGGGTGTAAGTGAAAATTTAGTCGAAATGGTTTAGGGGGTGAAATGAATTTTTTTTTTAACGTGCGTTACCAACACAACGCCCCCCCTATAACGTGCAAATAACGCCCCACTTCCAACGGTATAACGCGCGTTAACGGCGTTATTTGCCTAATAACGGCGTTATACCGTTATTATTGAAAGTGCTCTAATATATATACAAACTATCCCTAATATTTCTCACACAAATAACCCTAAACACCTGCCTCCCTCTTTTTCTTGCAGCCGCACAAACCGAACATAAACACCTTCTCCACTTCTGCTAAGAACCAAATCTCAAACACACTTTATCTTCATTGCTAATTGGTTTTGTGCTTGGTTCCACGTAGAGTTGTTTTCAATGATACTGTACGATGGAATCCTGCTTGTGGTTCCATCGATCCGCGTATGATATTTTTCGACCGTGGTTCCCCTGTTTAAGTTAGTCCTCAACATCTGTCATGCCTATCAAGTTTTGTGGTTGATAAACCCACCGCTACTTCCCCGAGACTACAGAGGAAGTTAAGGGAATTTAGGGAGATCCAATTTGGTAGGCTATGGGAGTACCATTTTATCTTACTGAAAATTGTAAAAATCATAAAAGTAAAGATCATATTTGTTTGTCTATTTTTATGTTTTGTATTGGTTAATTTGGAAGGCATGTGTACATTAATATTTGGTATACTCTTTTTTAGTTTTGTTGATCCAAAGTTGTACAAGGTAGCCAAAATGTCCATTTGATATATATTGATGTTTCCAGTAACAAAATATCAAAATTAAATATATTTGACAAAAAGATAAAAGATGTAGTCTTGTGTTGTGAACCAGTTTACAAATATCAAAATGGGTGCAAACTTGAATTCATTAGAGCTTAAGATAGATGGCTAATGTGTAATAAAAATTAATCATGATCATCTTATTTGGACCAAAATAAATACAACAACTATTAACATTGTTGATTTTCTTGTTAAGAATGTGTTCGGATATTTTAGAGGAAAATGAACAATTTGGTTGACATTTGGTCATTTTGAGACTTTGAGCAAACACATGTTGAATCGACCCGTCTGGAGTGTGGATTGATGGTGACTGAAAGTGCATCGCTTGTATAGACATATCTAGTGTTTGTTGGCACATTGAAACTTAAGCGGTTAGATGTTCAATCCGAGTGGAGTCACTCTTTCTTACTACTATCTAAGAGTGTTGTTATGATCTCTTTATCTCATATTGGTTTTGGACTGTGAAGTCACAAGTTTTTATTGTTATCTGTTCAGTGTTCTTGTCAACACCTAGATCCATGTGTGGCACGTGCTACAAGTAGCCAACACCTAGATCCGCCCTTGATAATCACTATCGATGCCCGTTTCTTTGTTCATGTGCATTTTCATTCAAGTCATTTTTAGAATCCAATTAATTCCCCTTCTCGCTAATAATCGCAACTTTGCAAGGTGCCAGCCTCATCCCGGTCAAGTGAAAACAAACTAATACTGAAAAAGCGATAAACTTTGAAGCTTTATATGAACCATAACAAAAATACTCCAATAGTTTCGAACCCATAAAAGATTTGTGACATTTTTCTTTTGACATTTTTAGATTGGATAGAATGGCTATAAATCCATTTGGCCCTTGCTGCAAAGAATTTACATGTGCCAACAAAAAAACTATTTGCTATTTGTAATTTATGTTTCATTTTATTGTATAACTTATTTAAAGCTGTATTTGATTATTCAAGTCGTACTTAATTAGTGAGTCTTGTCGAGGATTAGTCTGAGTATATTGGGTTGCAAAATGCAAATACAAGTAAATCGTCCTTCTTGATCTTGGATTTTTTTGTTTGATTGGTATTTTTTTTTGTATTATTCAATAAAGTGATTAGAGCATATAAGTTACATAAGAACGTTCTAGAAGTAACATAAACGGGTTAAAGCCTTATAAATAATCACAATGGACCAAAACATATCAACTAATATTCCCTCACAGTTTGAGCGATTGGCAATTGAACACTCAAACTGGTGCGAAAATCTTCAAATAACAATTAAGGAAGATCTTTGGTGAAGATATCCACATATTGATAACAAGATGTATTATAAAAAACTCGCATGTGACCCGTAGCAACCATATCACAAATAAAATGAATGCTAATCTCAAGAATTATAACCCAATTATGGACAAAGAAAATTATACCGGTTCCCATGACATTATCACTTGTTGTTATGACATAAAATAGACTACGAGTAAAATGATGCTAAAAGTTCATGACATCAATGATTATTTTCAACCTGTAAGATAAAACAACTTTGATGACCCTAAAAACACAATGACTCTAATAGCTACAAGTCAAGAAAACCAACATATTAGAAGAGAACCCGGCCTTTCAAACCTAACTATACATATAACTAAGAGCTGTCACCCGATGTTAATCGTAAAATATGATACTTACACATGTTTACTCATTTTTGTTAATAGACTTGTTTCGTATGTATGCTGAATCGATCCAAAACAGTTTTTCAAGTTAGTAAGCTTATCCTAACGCCAGTTTTAGTTTTTGATTAGTCATCGGTCGCAATACGCCTCGATCAAGCTTGGAGCATCGTCAAATAAAATCAATCATTCTATTACATGATATCGCGTTTGATATTGTATATCATGTACGTGCACCAAACTTAATTATTTGGGTAGCATGAAATATTCAATTCGACTTTGCCTCAACACAAGCTATAGTTATGAGTTAGACGTGAAAAAAAATTGAAAACCAGTCCGATCCCCAAAAAAAAAAAAAAAAAACGAAACCCGATTTCCCTTGAACCGAACCGCCTATTTTTTAATAGAATTGCATGTTTTGTTGTCAACCGATTTGAGAACCGATTTAAATTAGACAAGTTCTCGGTCAAACCGGTTTAAACCAGACCGGTTCTAGGTCATGGATCTGCCTTTACTCCCCCCAAAACTAGTTTCAAATCGATCTGATTTTTTGTCAAACCGGTTTGTTGACTTTTTGACTTGACCCGATCCGGTTTGGAAACTGAACCGGTTTGTTGGAATCACTCCTAAACAGTATTTCAAGTATTTATATTTCATATGTAATAGGTAGCTTTATTATGGCTTTTATGTTTGTTTAAGGTCAAGCTTATGTAGAAGGCCCATAAGCTTGACCCAAGCCCAATAAGGAATAGGGAAGGAGAGGGAGTGTTGCCCTAGCTCCTTGCCTATATAAACCATGTAATAACCTTCATTTGAAGGTTGGTTGTTCAAGTTTTCTTTCTTTCACATATGCCTACGCATAACCGGTCTTATTATTGTTTGTATATGTGTTAGATCTTGTTCAATCGCCTCATCTCCTTTCTATATAACTTGTGTTGTAAAACTAGTGACCTATCGTGGTATCAATCGCCAAATAGTTGGGTGTACTCGTTTGTTTTTGAAGTTTTGGTTTTGGGTCTTACGCGTAAAGATAACGCAATCTTTGGTTATCTTAAAAACTCGTTTTTACACTTTTTAATCCAAGATTCTTGTACTTTCAATGTTTTGAGGTGTTAAAATACTTGTTTTGGCAAAAAGTTTCAAACTTTACGCGTGGATTTACGTTTTTAAGCTTGTTTTTGTTCGTAGGTGTCGTTCTACGCGTAACCCGTTTAGCAGTTTGGTACATCAAAATTCACACTTTTGTGTTCTTTTGGTACTATTGAAGCTATTCCATAACAAAAATCTGGTTTAGAAACACATTTGGGCAAAATCAAAGTTACGAGTAATCCTACGCGTATCAAAACCCTAAAATTACGCGTAAGATTTTCCTTGGTTTGATCTTCATTTTCCTGGTTTATTCCGTGTTTTCTTACTTGGATAAGTCTGAAAATACGTCGACTTTGGATATCTTTTGCACTGTGAAGTGTAAAAGATCATTTGGGCAAAAACCCTAAAATTACGCATAAGCATAAGCTTACGCGTAGAAATCCTACGCATAAGATTCACTTTACGCGTAAACTTAGGTCTACGCATAAGGTAATCCTACGCCTAACTTTCTACGCCTAACTTTTGTCTACGCATAACTTTAGTGCTTTTATCCTACTTACGCGTAAGCTAAAACCTACGCGTAACTCCTCATTGTTACGCGTAACTTTTGGTGTTTTTACGCATAAGTGCTACTTGGTTCTTGTCTTTTCTACGCCTAAGGACACTTCATCTACAAAGGTTCATTCGACTACAAAGATCCATTTTTACCACACAAGTTTTTCAACATGTCACAACCACCATACTCTAACTATTTCCCTTACACTTATCCTCAACGACAACAACAACTAAGTCCACAACATCAGCAATGGAATCAACAACAAGCAATTTATCAACAACAATTTAATCAACAACATACTCCACAACTTGCTGCAAATCCACAACCTCAAATGGTTCAACCACCACCATGTCCTCAAGTTCAACCGTACACAAATGAATTCAATCAACATCCATCAAGGAACACTATGAAGGAACCCACTTGGTTTGCAAAGATGTGTGAAGCTTTAAGCAGCCAACAATCAATTCATGAGGCTGGATCACTTGATAGACCTCCAATGCTCACTCCAGGAAACTATGATCAATGGGTGATAAGGTTCTTTAGGTTTTGTGATCTGAAGAAGCCACATGGAAAGTTCTTAAAGAAGGTGATCTTAGAAGGTCCATTTGAGATGCCTACTATCATTGTACCCGGAGATCCAAATGCCATTCCACCAAGAGATGAACAAACCAACATTGCTACTGTTGCAGATTTAAATCCCACAGAACTTCTACATTATGAAGCTGATGAACTTGCAATGGAATACATCCTCTTAGGATTACCAAACCCAATTCTTCGTAGTGTTGATGCTCAAAAGACTGCACAAAAGATGTGGGATCATATTCGTCTTCTTATGGAAGGATCTGTACTCAATCAGGAGGATTTGGAATCCAAAATTTACTTGGCTTATGAACACTTCATGATTGAACCTGGAGAGACACTAGAGTCCTATCATCATAGATTTTCAGACATCATCAATGATTTGGATAAACACAACATCATCATGCCAAGAATTGCAGTGAATACTAAGTTCCTGAGTAGTCTTGGTCCTGAATGGGAGAAGTATGTCATTTTTCTCCGTCAAGCGAAGAACATGCATCATTCTACCTACGGATTGTTGTACGATTACTTGAAACCTCATGAAAAGGAAGTTGATCGGGAAAGGATTCTCCGTGCTCAAATTGATCCACCAACACATCCGGAAATCAACAACAACTTGCCTTATATGCTCAAAACCGTTATTCTCCTCAACCAACAACTCAACCAAATGCTTCAAACACACCTTCACAACAACAACCTCAACAAAATCTATTGGTTCCATACAACAACAATGCTCAAGCATATGTCAGTGAAGCGACTGAGGAATCCGATCCGTTCGAAGCATTGCAACAAGGATTTGCTATGATTGCTAATGCCTTTAGCCGTTATACCAACAAATTCAACAATCGTATTCGTTCCTCATCTAACACACGGACTCAAGCTGTTGTGAACAATGGACGTGTTGAAGTTCAGAATCGGGATTATGGTCGTCAGATGGGCGGTGGTCAAGGGTTTAATGTTGTGGGTAGGAATAACAACAGAGCTCATGTGGTGGAACAGGTAAATGCTCAGCATGGGTTGAATGGTCTTCGATGCTACAACTGCAACGAGAAGGGACACCTGGCTAATGCATGCCCAAAGCCAAGGACTAAGGGCAGTGCTTATTTCAAAGAGGCTCTTCTTTTGGCTCTTAAGGATGAAGCTGGTGGAACTCTCACAGACAAAGAACAGAGCTTTATGGCAAATGCTGACTCAGATGATGATATGGAGGACTTGCAGGCCAATGCAGCTGTTATGTTGATGGCTAATATGCAGGCGTTACACATGAGTGACACAGGCCCAGTGTATGACACAGACAAAGAACAAACCATATTTATCTCTGATCTCATATCTCCGCCAACATCTGCATCCGGCAAGGCTCAGAATGTTCAAAATGAGTCATCCACATTTCATTCCGACGATTTTCAACTAGACCCCGTAGTTATATTTGACGATCAAGATGACCAACCTGTTTCCCTTGATAATCAAATTGACTCCGTGGTCATACTTGAGGATCTAAATAATGATCATGTTGTGACTCACGTTGAACAAGATGAACCCTTGCCCCATCCAGATCTTGTTCTGTTACTTCAAGACCAACAATCCCAAATTGCTGCATGTGTTGCATTAAATCAGGACTTGAAAAGTAAAAATGCACTGTTAACAAAGGATTTTGAATGTTTACAAAAGCAACTCAACTTTTTCAAAACTCAAGAAAACGTGAAAACGGTTTTGAAGCAGCCTTTGCCAAATCTTATCAAAACGAAAAATATTTAGAACGACAGATGCGTGATCTAGCCGCTGCGAAGAATGCTTTGTTGTCTGAAATAGAACAACTGAAACATGAACATAAAAAGCAAATTAACGCTCTCACCTTGGAAAATCAAAAAGCTAAGGCTGAGTTGTTAACTTGTCAAAAACAGTTCTCTGCATACAAAAAGCATTCAACGAAACGAATAGATGATCATCTTGAAGAAATCATCGGCTTGCAAAACAAACTTAAAGAGTTTAAAACTGTTGTTTACAAACATGGCGAGTCGGTCACAACCATTGAAAAGTTTACTTTAAAACCAAATCCAAATGGATATGGACCGAATCTTGCTGATTACAAACCTAAGCTTTCAACCAAAACATTCAAACCAAATCCTGAAGTTTCCAGTGCAGAATATAAAATTGATAATTCTGTTATGAATGTTGTTGAATATCATCGTCAAGAGGAATTAGATGCAGAAGACGAGAGTCGATCAAAATTAAAAACTGTTGTTACAACAAACCTTTTAATTATTCTAAACCGGTCACTTTCGTCACACCAACGGATTCTTCTAACACACCAAGAGTTATCATCAGAACACCTGAGTCTTCTATTGTTAATCCCAAAATAGACTTTGCACAAACTTATGGTCCTTTACCTTCCATTAGTGAAGTAAACTCACAACCTGAAAATCGAAAAATTCTTCGATATTTTGACATTTTCATGGCTGACCTCAAAATTTTACAACATGAGATAGAATATCGATCTGAAATCAAAGTTGATCATTTTCAATCGCCTCTGCGCGAGAACAAAGAGACATTTTTCAGAAAAATCTTTTACCTAATGTTAAAAACTTGAAAAGTTGTGCAATTGCATGGGAAAGGATTTTCATAAGGAACTTGGGGTCATGAAAAACGTTTTCGAGAAAACGAAACATCTATTTCAAACACTAAACGTAAAAGAAAATGTTAAGAAAAGATGTTGATCGACTCTTGGAAGATGTTATCTGTGCGGATGTTCAAAATGCTGTGTTATTGAATTCGTTGTCATATGCATTTGATAATATCTCTGCTGATACTGTTGCTTCTGTGGTAAATGTTGAGAACACTGATAATGTGCTTCAGATCGAGTCCTTAACTGTTGAAAACAAACGATTGTCAAACGAACTTTCAAATGCAATACGTCGTCTTAATTGGTGTCAAAAAGATATTCACGATCAACAAATTGTTTTTCAAAACAAAATCAACCAGTTGCGTGCAAAACCTTCTGATTCTAAAATTGAGCAACTGGATGATCAAAACGTGTCTTTCAAGTGTCAAATCTCAAAATATGAACAAGAACTTGTAAAAGTTAAAAAGGAATATGGTGTCATATTTGATTTACTTAAAAAGACTCGTGATGAAGCATCAAATGAACTTGATCATTATCTTGCACACACTAAAGAAGTTATGCATTTTGCTGGAAATGTTCGGTCTGAAAATCAAGATCTGATTCACACTATCATCAAGTTAAGAGAAATGTTAGGAAAGTATGAACAACTTCCGCCAACAATCATTAAGAGATTAGCCCCGTAACACTTAGTACTCATGCACCTAGAATCTCTACTGCCAAATCACAAGTAGCTAACGTGCTTCCTTCTACTGAAACAGAATAGTTGAGCCTTTTCCAAACGTCCGCACTTCACAGCCTAAGAGCACTCAATCGAAGAATAGGAAGTTGCGACCTAAGAAAAGATCAATCAAGAATGCTAAAGTAGAAGAACACCCTAGGACTCTGAATAAGACACACGTTGCCTCCACTATAGATATTGCGTCTAGCAAATGTAATAGAAATAGTGATGTAACGAATGCTAAACCGTTAAGTACTTTTGATATTCAGTCTGATGCACCTTGTGTTATTTGTGGTAAAAGTATGAATTCTGATTGCCATGATAAATGTGTTGCTAAAGCTATAATCTCTCGTTTAAGGAATCCTAAGAAACGGAATACCTCTAGGCCAACTAATCTTTCTAAGTCTGTGCTTGGTAGACCGCCATCTTTAGATTCTAAGAAACGCATTGCTGTCCCTGTAGCTCCAGTTTCACCTCCTAGGAATGTAGTACCACCTAGTGAATTCACTAAGACTAAAGCAAAGAGTAGTTATAGATGGCAGAAATGGATATATAACACACTAGAATTTAAATGGATACCTAAAGCTATTGATGTGTGTATATCTACTATAACTGCTATGGAACCCTCTAACATTTCGGGTTCCACATCTACTTCTATTCCATCTGTGTCGTCTGTGTGTAATGCAGGTGATACAGATCATTCTCTGGATTGTTGATAGCGGATGTTCCCGACACATGACAGGCAACCTTAAACTGTTATCAAACTTTATTGCAAAGTTCATTGGCACTGTCAGGTTCGGGAATGATCACTTCGCAGCTATCATGGGCTACGGAGATTATGTCAATGGGAACATCGAAATTAGCAGGGTTTACTATGTGGAAGGCCTCGGTCACAATCTGTTTTCAGTAGGTCAATTCTGTGATGGAGATTTGGAGGTTGCTTTCAGGGAGAAAACTTGTTTCATTCGTGATCTACAAGGAAATGACCTTATGTCTGGCTCGCGTAATTCTAGTCTCTACACTATCTCTATGCAAGACATGGTTGCTTCCTCTCCCATTTGCTTACTTTCTAAGGCAACATCAACAAAATCTTGGCTATGGCACCGTCGTACAAAACAGGTGATGGAAACGATTCATGCTCATTTCGATGAACTTACTGAAATGGCTTCTGAGTATAACAGCTTAGAACCCGGTCACAACCGTTTAAACTTCCCTCAACCCCCATCATCAGCTGAAGAAAGCCCTCAGCTTAATCGTCAACAAATGGAAAGGTTATTTGCTCCGCTGTTCAGTGTCGATATTGATGAACGTGCTCCAGGTGTATCCGCTGTTTCCGCTGCACAACCTGATAATATTCCTATACCTGATACACCTGCTACAACAACTACTGTTGAAGATGCACCTATACCAGTTGACTCCAACACAACAGTTGAACACACCGCTTCCAACAATGATGAACCAACATGATATTCTGAATGAAATACCCCCACCTGCAGATTTTGATCCAAATGCGTTCTTCAACCCGTTTGCTAATGAGACTGCTGCACCAGATGTCGCGGAATCTTCAACAAACCATTTGAATCCTCAGAATCTGCACAATGTATACCAACATCAACCCTCCACACATAGATGGACGAAAGACCATCCTCTGGAAAACATTATTGGCAACCCGAATCAACCAGTCGTTACGAGACAACGTCTTCACACAGACGGTGAACATTGCATTTATGCACTCACTGTCTGCCAATCTGAACCTACAAACATCAAAGACGCAATGACAAAAGACAACTGGATTGAATCCATGCAAGAAGAACTCAACCAATTCAAACGTCTTGAAGTATGGGAACTGGTTGAAAGACCAACAGGAGTCTACGTCATTGGTCTAAAATGGATTTGGAAAAACAAATTGGATGCTGAAGGGAACGTCATCCAAAACAAGTCACGTCTGGTGGCTAAGGGTTATCGTCAGGAAGAGGGATTAGACTTTGAAGAATCTTTTGCTCCGGTTGCTCGTCTTGAGGCTGTTCGGATATTTCTAGCGTTCGCAGCTCATATGAATATAACGGTCTATCAGATGGATGTCAAAACTGCGTTTCTCAATGGACAACTTAAAGAAACGGTTTATGTCAGCCAACCAGATGGATTCGTTGATCCTGAGTTCCCGAACCATGTTTACAAACTGAACAAAGCTCTTTATGGTCTCAAACAAGCCCCTCGGGCATGGTATGATAAGCTATCATCTTTCCTCATTGCCAATAATTTCACCAAAGGCTCGGTTGACCCAACTCTTTTTATACAATATCACGGGGCACACATCTTAATTGTTCAAATTTACGTGGATGACATCATTTTTGGGTCTACACATAAAAAGTTTTCAATCGCTTTTGCAAAACTCATGAAGAAAAATTTTGAAATGTCCATGATGGGTGAACTTACATTCTTTCTCGGACTGCAAGTTCATCAATCACCCCGTGGTATTTTCTTGAGTCAGTCCAAATATGCCCTTGAATTGTTAAACAAATTTGGAATGAAAACCTGTGACACCTATGCCACACCAATGGCTCATACCAAGAAGCTAGACGCTGATTTACATGGGAAATTGGTGGACCCTACAAAATACCGTAGTATTATTGGGTCTCTCATGTATCTAACAGCTAGCAGACCTGATATTGTCTTTGTCGTTTATCTATGCTCCCGTTATCAGTCGCGACCAACTGAAACCCACCTCTCTGAGGCTAAAAGAATCCTCCGATACATAAAGGGAACCATTAACTTGGGGATCTGGTATCCGAAGGATTCTGGTTTTGAACTAATCGCTTTTTCAGACGCTGACCACGCAGGATGCTTAGACTCACGGAAAAGCACTTCAGGAGCTTTACAATTTCTTGGTGATAAACTGGTGTCATGGCAATCGAAGAAGCAGGATTGTACATCGCTGTCATCAACCGAAGCAGAATATGTAGCCATGTCCGCATGTTGTGCTCAAGTCATATGGATGAGAACACAACTCAAAGACTATGGTTACGTATTTGACAGAATCCCGATGTATTGCGACAATCGGAGTGCCATTGCAATCTCGTGCAATTCAGTTCAACACTCGAAATCAAAGCACATCGATCTTCGATATCATTTCATCAAGGATCACGTGGAACAGGGTACTGTTGAATTATATTTTGTGGGTACAGAATACCAATTGGCAGATCTTCTCACCAAAGCCTTGCCTCCCGCTAGGTTTAATGAGTTGGTCCACCGGATTGGTATGAGGTGTTTGACTCAAGAGGAATTGGATGATCTCCTAAAACAGTCTTAAAAACCTGTCAAACACCAAATTCTCTTTTGTAAATAATTTTTCAAAAACAAAATACAAAATTATAAAACCTGATAAAAACAACAAAAATATTCTCCTAATCTACATTTCTTTCAACATTGCAAGTACATTTCTTCCGTCAACACTTTAATCTTTCAAAATTCAGTATTTTTCCGATCAAGTGTTGAGGGGGAGAAAATAATCTTTTAACTGCTTCAAAACATCTGTGTACTTGCATGTTATCATATCTCGGTTGACTCTCTTACAAATGGTGGTACATTTCCTGGTTCAAAGACACTCCTCGGACCTTAATTAATAACCTTTCATTATTTTCTCAAGTCGAGGGGGAGTGTCGTCATGTTTCTTTCCTAAAATCTTCGTTTGGTAACCAAAATGGAAGTTAAATGGCTTGGTTTGAAAAAAGGAAAAGGTGGAGGGACCAAAACTGTCAAAAGGTTAAACTCACTTTTAATATAACACCCTCCCACCTACTTTTATTCTTCACATTTATTACACTAAACCAAACACATCCTACGCCTAAAATCGTTCAAGATATCTGTTGATTTGATCATCATTGTGTAAGTGTTTTTGTGATCTAAACATGTTTTTAAGATAAGGTCTTGAATTTCATTCAAATCCAACGGTTAAAATTCATGTTACGAGTGATTATGTGTTCTACGCATAAGCGTATGAACACACAATCATTGTGTGAACGTTTGTGGTTAAATGGATTATGTCAAAACGTTTTAAATACATCAATGATATCAGTTTATCCATCAAAATCCACCCAGAAACACGTATCAATGACTTTTGAAAATTAGGGTTCTTATGTCGAATTGGGTGTTTTCGAATGTGAAGTGTTTTGGTCAAAAAGATTGTTGGGTTATGTTCTTATGATGATGAATTGATGATTTCCCTGCTTTATAACCACCCAGAAACTCTAAATCATCAACAATTTGGAATTAGGGTTTAACGTTCATAAGTTTGGGTATTTTTGATTCACCATGAATTGGGTGTTATAACTCGGTATATAGACTTCCTCAACACTCTTAAACTACCAGAAAATGTTTGGTGCATATTCCATGGCTAGATCTCATACGCGTAGATTTAGGGTTTAGTCTACGCGTATGCAGTTCTACGCGTAACTGTTTTAACTGTCCAAATGTGTTTTGATCTGTCATAATATGAATGTTATGTGTTTAACATTGATGATATGATGCTTTATTTCAGGCTTGCAACACTAAATATTCAGAATCAAGGTTAATATACGCCTACGCATAAGGATCACCTTACGCGTAGCTTGTTATGCGTAAGATTTTTCTTACGCGTAGCGTCTACGCATAAGGTTCTACATATGGGACTACGCGTATCCTGTGAAGGATATGCGTAAACAGTGACCTCTACACATAAGGTCAACTCTTACGAGTAGCCTTACGCGTAAGGTTAATATATGCCTACGCATAAGATTTACGCATAAGGTCCTCTTTTTCCTACGCGTAACACTTCTTACGCGTAAGTTAAGACCCTACGCGTAAGTTTACGCCTACGCATATATCATTCCTGTCTACGCATAACTTTACCAATCCTACGCATAAGCCGTGATCATACCTTCGTTATGAATTGTTACGTGTACAAACTTGTAAATAAACTAATCATATCATCACGAATCCTAAAATGTCACTAATAAACTGAAATCGTTTGATATGTTGTGAACAATAAGTGATAAAATAAACTTTAAAACTTAAAGTTAACTAACTCACGAAACATTTCACGACGTCATTGGACTATTGAATATACAAGTGACTTAGGACTCGTAACAATCATTGACACTGTACATTCAATAGTTAGACAATAAGACCTTTGTTGACTAACATTATGTCTTTCGATATGTTGGTTCTTTTGGCTAATGTTATTTCAGATCACGACATGGCTGAACAAATGAATATGGATGCACCTGAAGTTCTCTCCATTGCTGATATCTATCCTCATGGCTATCCAATGAAGATAGGAAAGAATAATCTCCGTGTTGACTTTGACAACCTCACTTGCTCTGAATCTTCATGTTTAATTGCTATTGATATTCTGAGGACTCATCCGTATCAGAACATGCTTTCACACTCTGCAACTGTTCCTGAGATCTACATCCAACAGTTCTGGAACACTATGGAAAGGGTCAAAGGACAAACTGCTGTGACGGTAACTCTGAATCACAAACAAGTCACCATTACACCTGCAGACTTAAGGGCTGTTCTCCTAATTCCTGATGTCGATCCAACCAAACTATATGCCACACCTGCTGAAGAGCTCACTCTCCAATTCTTAATCAATATCGGTTATGACGAGGCTACAGGAGTAATCACCAAGCATTCTCACGTAGAGCTTAAGAGTATTCCTCAACCCTGGAGAACTCTCTACATGATCATCACCAAGTCTGTTTCTGGTCGTGACAGCGGCTATGAGCACCCTAAGCTCATGGAACTGCAAATATTCTGGGCATTGGTCAACAAGAAACACATCGCTATCGAAGCTCTGATTTGGGATGACATGATGTCATTTCTCAACAAACTTGGCTCAAAGATTCCCTACATCAGATATACTAAATTGTTGATCCAGAGAGCACTTGGACTTCATCCTGACATTCCCAAGAGGCTCAATGACCCCGAAAATCACGACATGTTGACGGAACCCATTCTATCTGTCAGAATCAAGGAAACGTCTACAAAGAAACAAGGTGATGTGCTGCCAGATTTCCTTCTAACTGAAGATGTCAGAAAGCTCGAAACGTACAAAAGGTATCTGGAAGCAGTCAGACAAGGCAAAGTTGGTCATCTCGACGAAAAATCTTCTGGAACACCTGTAAGGAGAACCAAAAGAGGAAGTGCAGGAAGTACGGCAAGTACTGTGAGTCAAAGGAAGTTCCCCAAGAGGAACCCTCCTTCAAAGAGGATTGTTCCATCTAAGGAAGCTGCTCCCATCCCAATTCCCAAACCCGAACCGCAAAGAAAGCTTGTGGACGAAAGCTCTGATGGTACTGACACAGATGAAGAGATTACCTTCTCTGAATCTGCAACCGTATCCCATCCTCCAGCAGCTAAACCTACAAGTCCAATAGCTGAACATGGAAAAGGAAAGACTCTGTACTTGAGTCTCATGATGAAAGCTCTGAAGAAGAAGAAGAGCAACTGGATCAATCCTACAGGAAGAAGTTTAAATTAGTTAGACAAATTCAAAAAGCTGAAGAATTTGCAAAAGATCAAATGGGTGGCCCCGGAGGATCGAGTGGTGCTGTCCACTCTTCACCAGGTCCTGATGCGGTTAATCAACCCGATAAGGGATCTGGTGCCACCACTCTTGTGCAACAACAAACGCTTGTGAAGGAGTCTACTGATCTTAACATTGAGGAACCAGAAAAGAATAAGACTGAGAAAGAGATAACTGATGAAGAAGCTAAGGAACAGACGGAAGAAAAGGCTAAAACTGGACATGATGACGAAGAAGATTATGATGACTTTCTTCTCAACAGTCCAACTCGTTCCAAGGAGGATACTTCTGCACCTCCAAAGGACCCCGAATCTCCTCATGTCCCCTCCTCATCAGATTCTTCATCTCACTCATCACCACCACCATCAAAAAGATCAACAAAATCATCATCCAAATCTGTGAAGAAACCACCTCGATCTTGGATTTCTCAAGCTCATAAACGAATTCACAAAGCTGTCAAACAAGTCAGAAAGAAAAACGTGCTCTACAAAAAGCTAAATTTCTTTGCTGATCACATACAGCATATGTATGACGAGCATGACAAGATGGAGAAAGAAAGGGAATTTGTTCAGAAGTTCATGAAGAGTCATCGTAAAGAGGAACTGAACGAAATGATCGAAGGTTACACTAACAAGTACCTTCAGGATATCGTTCCTAAAGTCCTAAAGGAACTGGAAAAGACAACAAGAGATCATACTCACAAGTTTCTTCTCGACACTGTCCCCGGTGTGACTAGAGAAATATTTTCCAGACAACTCACCCCTAACATCGTAGCATTGGTTAAAAATACAATGGCCAAAGAAGCTGATCTCTCTGAATCTGAGTTAATCGCTAAACTTGTGATACAAATGTCAAAGCGATCTGGAACGTTTACTTCGGATGAAGCTAAATTTTTCGAAAATCTACTTGATTTTCAACTCAGATCATCATGCAAGGAGTCAGCCGATCAACCCAAACGACCAAGAGATGACGATGATAAGGATAAGGATTCTGCACCTAAACGTCAGAAGCAGTCAGGTAAATCTACCTCTATGCCACCTCCTCCACCACGAACTTCTTCTCAACAAAAGTCTCCTCCACCTCGGTCTTCTACTGATAAACCTCGGGACGATTCCGAGTTACCACCCCTGACTCATAAAACAGGTGATTACTTTGAGTATACGGGTGGTGACGATGAAGAGGTCCTTGAGCCCCGACAACAACCCACCTCACCCAAACAAGTGCAGAAACCAGTATCATCATCAAGGCCTTCCAAAAAGAAGAAGAAGACGTCTCAGCCTGGAGTCGTCTCATGGCTAGATGACGATAAAACCAAAGAGTTTGAATGGTTCTCCACACTTGTCAATCAAACTCCCTACCCTGATGAAGGTCAAGAATTGGTAGACGGTTCTACATTGGAGCACGCAAAACTTTTGCAAGAAAAGTTCCATGTGAAGAAAATGACGAAATCTGAATTGAAGCGAATCAAGAATGAAGCATTCCAACTTCTTAAAGACAGCTCTGAAAGCGCCGTCGAGGTCGAATATCATCTTGAGAACATCGCTCGAGCTATGTCTAACGACATGGATTGGCTCAATCCGGAAGCAAACATTGACTTCACACAAAGGGACAACCCTCCATACTACACCGATTGGACCAAACCCCTACCGACCCTTGGCCAAACAGACGAACCACGGATTCCCTTCCGATACTTCTTTAACAGAGACCTGGATTTTTTCTTACACGGTAGCGATGGTTCGCGGAAATACGCTACATCATTGACTCTTCCATTCCCAGCGACTATTTACTCAAACTGCATAGCTATCGAGGAACGTGCAAATCACTTGTTTTCTGACAACGTGCAAGCATACGACCAAGATGCATTGTATGGGATTCATCATTGGCCTGAACGCCGAAGAATCTACTACAGAAGCTGCCTGGTTCAGAAGTCTCAACATGCAGTGTATAGTTCTAAGGACATCGTGGCCATCAAACACATTGATCTCAAGTCTAAGTGGGACTACACATTCTTAAAGAATATCATAGTCAAACGACAAGATGAACAGGACTATGAATTCTCCGAGGCTGACTTTGAGAACTTGTCCCTCAACGACATCGAAGACATGTACCTTGCCAAAGTACAGGGTCGTATGAGACAATTCTCGACTGAAGTTCAACGTGAATTTATCAAGTCAGTTCTCATCTTCATTAGACGCATCGTGATCAAAGAACGTGTTGAAGATATCCAGATGGCTGTTGAATCTTATCAGACGCGTGTCAACCTCACTCCTCCAACGCTTACTCTTCCCGATCTCAATCAGCTACCTCAATATACGCTCATCAGCAAACCTTTCGGAGTTGTTTACCGCAGTGAACTTCAAAGAAACTGCTTAATGGCGTGTAGTGATCTTCAGAAATTCGGGGATCATACTTTGAAGCTGGTTAGGGATGGATTAGCGTACAGGTTGAAGGATATACGCCTGAAAGTTGGGTCTCGTAAGCGCTGGAATTCTCAGGAAAGGAGGGATGTGAGAAGGATCATCACCATGATTGATGAACGGTTGTTCAGAAGGGATCAGTTCAGACGATTGGAGAGCTATGTTGGTGGTCGACCCAGGAGAAACATCACCGGCTTTCAACGCCCTGTGCGCACTCCTGGGAATATCACTGCAACTCCTGGTACCCCTTGAATTGTTTCCTTCATATAATTTTGGATGTGTGATTTAATATGTCAATGGCTTGTGCACACATAACAGTGTACAACCCGTAATGGTCAAGAAAGGACCCTGTGGTACGCTTCAGTGCCACAATCCTTATAAAAGAAGCGAAAGCTTCTTACTTTTGAGTAAAACCTATCAAACCTTTCATTTTTCAAGGTTTTGCTCAAAAGAACAAGTACTTCCCCTTAAGACTTTCAAAACCTCAACCGTTTATATCACTTGTTGAGGGGGAGTATTTGAAACTTTGTTCACAAATTATTCACAGTGGTCATTCTTCCCGCAACACTCGAAATGGTCATATTTATTCTCAAACGTTTCAAAAATAACACTTTAATATGCCATTTTTGAGGGGGAGAAAATTGTGTGATAAGAAATATGTTGTACAAAATGCAAATGAATCTGTGTACCTCAGACTTAACCAACGAATTGACGATACTTAACTGTTAGTAACTCGAAAAGACTTGTCCTGGACGGGTAATAATTTCAAGCTAGTTCGCTAGTGATGTAAACGTGTCTCGCAAAGGACTTGTCTGAGTAGAATGTACCATTCGAGAAACTTTTGATAGACATGAACTCTGACGGGTTTGACAACCTTCCAAGGTTTGTCTACACCTTCAAGGTAGTTATTAGAGCTAGTTGTCACCTAAAAGCTGACAATGTAACTCTTTAACTATGCAACGTAACCGTGTCTCGCGGGTGATTGTCTATCTTCAGTGGATCAAGTCAAAAAGTGTGCGCTCTTTCCTCACTGTGCATTTAACCATTAAAACTATTAAGCACATGTGGAGGGGGAGTATTTATGCAAAACATCATCTCTCACAATGGTTCAAACATGTTTTTCATTAACAAACCCTTTGAGAGACATTTTTTCATACAGTGGTTTTAATGGCAAACATAGGTTAGTCATGGAGTTATAAGGTGACTAAGGTTAGGAATAACCGTCCTATGATCCGCCAGAGCCGGAGGGATCTACCCAAGGACACTACAAATAGTTAGTATTTAGAAGTCCTTAGGTATGATTGTAAAAAGGAGAAAATGAGAATCGGAGAAAGAAGGAGTTGAAGAATTAAAAAAATGCAAAGAAAAGGGTGAAAAGAAATAGCCCTCCAGATTATTCAACTTAGGGCAGACACCGGGTTCAATTCATATGCTACTGGTTGTCACTTAGTGACGCCGGTATTGAAGATTAAAAGTCGTCATGGACCCAGTGACGCATGCACTAAACCTTCTTATCCACTCAAGTTTCTCTCAACAGAAGCTTGTTTCATTCTCACAGGGAACCCTACGTAAACTATCGGCTTTCTCCTAGAGATTGCTGGTATTGAAGAAGGAGACCCTCTCCCTAGTCTCCGCTCAGGAAAACCAAAACGCACTATTGAGTCTAGAGCCACGAGATTCATCAAAAGATCTCTTAGGAACACTTGACATTTAATCACTTGATGATCAACTAATAAGATCATCAGTGGTTCATATCGAGTCCTTCACAGATCTTAGCAATCTGTCGAGAACATTTATGAGAGGTTCACATCTGTGATCCTCAATGATTGAATGGAAACTCCTGCCAGGGTCAACATCAAACAGCCCTGTCAGCAGGTCACTTCGGTAACTCCCCGTGGATTACGCGGAGTGTGTCTCAAACGGTCTACAGTCGTGAGGTGATGCTTCGGTGTACCTCAGCGACTCATCTGAATCGTAGGTGTACTTCGGTACATCGTGTTATCTCACTTGTGGGACTCCGATTCAGGAACGGCCTTTGTAAAAATTAGAGTTGTGTTTTCACAATATGCTGTTAACACTCTCGAAGTTCAAACTTGTAAGTGCCGGAAACCGCTTATTACTAACCGTTTGAAATGTTTTCTTCTTATGGAAGCTCCGGAGCGGGATGATCGTGCTGATTCTTCTCATGCTCACGCCAACATCATCACTAATGGAAGTTCTATCTCAATGCAACACAACAGTCAGAATGATTCTTCGTCTAACCAAAGAATCTACAAAGTCAAAGACTTAAAGAACTTCATCAGTATTGATTTCCAACGTCAAAGAGCGTGTGAGCATGTTGAAGAATGACGTGGAGACACTGGAGCAGCGAAGCAGACCTGAGGCAGACTGATGCAGATAACAACATACTATCACTTTCACCACAAAGAACAATGATCAAAGAACAAAGTTAAAGATGACGTCAAAGCATAACTGTTCAAAGACAACTATCTCTCTACACTGGGGAGATTGTTCAAATCAAGGCAATTCTTCTCACAAGAAAGAAGAATGTCAGAAGACGTCACTGCTACTATTACATCAACGCCTTCACCGTTTACATTCATATATACTTGAGGGGGAGATTGTTGGAATCACTCCTAAACAGTATTTCAAGTATTTATATTTCATATGTAATAGGTAGCTTTATTATGGCCTTTATGTTTGTTTAAGGTCAAGCTTATGTAGAAGGCCCATAAGCTTGACCCAAGCCCAATAAGGAATAGGGAAGGAGATGGAGTGTTGCCCTAGCTCCTTGCCTATATAAACCATGTAATAACCTTCATTTGAAGGTTGGTTGTTCAAGTTTTCTTTCTTTCACATATGCCTACGCATAACCGGTCTTATTATTGTTTGTATATGTGTTAGATCTTGTTCAATCGCCTCATCTCCTTTCTATATAACTTGTGTTTGTAAAACTAGTGACCTATCAGGGTTTGGCCGAAAAACCGATTGTACACCTGTATTATGAGTTATACTTGTCGATTGATTCGTATAATCGTACACTATCAATTGATCCACTTAAAATTAGCATCACTACATTTTTCTAAAGATGCATATCCACCCTCGTAGGCACTAACTTTTAAGTGATGTTTGCTTTCTACTTTTCTAGTTTCTAGTATTGTGTATATTTGATGACACATATACGGTGATTTGATTTTTATGTAGGCTTCTGTAGTCAATTCTTTTGTTCTAAAGATCCAAGTCATTTGTTTATTTCTTTGGTTTGATACCAAAACCCCATAAAACTACACCGGTACCGTCCATAAGCCAAAACTTTTCGTTTATAACCCAATTTCATACTTTGAAAACGATTTAAGACAAACATTAATAACTCAATTCCTCATGACATACTTCACTTGTTAAGTTTAAACACTACAAATCTACAAGCCTACAATCTCCATGACTCTAAAGACACAACAACCCTATCTAAGAGAGCACGACGCACTAGTTATCACCCTCGTTATACACATTTTGCACCTACAATGGCGCCATCCTTGCACGAGCAGCAGCGTCATAGGCGGCAACGCCATCTGGATAACGACAACTTGTGTGTGTATGTGTGTGTTATTTTGAAGTGTGTTTTTTTGTTGTGTGTTATAGAAATATTATTGCAGAAGGTTTTTGTTATGTTTTGTATTATGAGAATATTATATGGTAAAAGCTGATGTAGCGGTGCTTATGGTAAAAGTAATAACTACAACTCAAGAAAACCAACAAGCTAAAGGAGAACACGACCATCCAATTCTAACTACATGTATGACTAAGGGCAGTTACCCGGTATTAATTATAAATACGATACCTACATATGTTACTCATTTTTGTTAATAGATATGTTTCTTATGCACGCAAGATAGTAATTTAATTTAGTATGCTCATCCTGACACCAATATGAAATTCTGATTAGTCATCAATAGCAATAGGCCTTGATCAAGCTTGGAGCATCATAAAAGTTAATAAAATCATTCATCCTATTACGTGATCATGCGTCTGATATTATACATCATGTACGTTGGTACGTGCACTAAACTTAATTATATGGGTAACATGAAATACTCAATTCAACTTTATCTCAACACAAATTATGAGTAGTACTCGTCTTTAACATATGGACGATTTGACTCGTACAATCGTACACTATCAATTGATCCATTTAAACTAAAGGGTTGCTTACAAAATAAATAATTTGAAGAGAATTTCTTATTAACCTCTTAATTAATTGAGTGATAAGTTTTTATCGACTTCACAAATAAAAAAAATTAAATCATTAAATGGAAAAAAGCACCTTTAAGCGTCACTACATTTTTTAAAGATGCATATCCACCCACATAGATACTAATTTTTAAGTGATGTTGCTTTCTACTTTTCTAGTATTGTATATGTATACTTGATGCCACATATACGATGGTCACGTCTTTTATATTTTATATTTCGTGAAACATATAATAATTGATGTCACATGTTTTATGTTTATGTAGGCTAACTTTTCATGCCAAGCCCATTATCAAGGGTTGAGTTATTAGAACGGTGCTTAGTTTTTTAGTAAGACCCTCCCTAGTAACTAGGGGTCTTTTCTTGTCCCCTTGTCCCCCCACTCTCCCATTGGCTGTGGGTCCTCATGGCTGAACAATTTTGTTTTTTTGTTTTTTTTTTCTTTTTTTGTTTTTTAATTTAATTGTGTAGTGTTTAGGTATATGTATAGTGTATTTATTTATGTAGTGTTTTTATACGTATAGTGTTTTTAATTGTGTAGTGTTTTTATATGGTATTTATTTTACGTTACATTTTATAAAAAAAGTTTATAAAAAAAAAGTTTATAAAAAAAGTTTATTAAAAATTTATAATAAAAGTTTATAAAAAATTTATAAAAAAAGTTTATTAAAAATTTATAAAAAAAGTTTATAAAAAGTTTATAAAAAAAGTTTATAAAAAAAAAGTTTATAAAAACACTGCACAAATTAAATATACCACACAAATAAATACACTATACATATAAAAACACTACACAAATTAAATATATCACACAAATAAATACACTATACATATAAAAACACTACACAAATTAAATATACCACACAAAATAAACTATACACAATTAATTTAAATAAAAAAAAAATAATAAAAAAAAGAAAAGGACAAAGTACCTGCGCTAGGGGCCCACTAGTGGCAGTCGGCAGTTTGACTCAAGAGAGAGGGAGAAAAAGAGGGTCCCACCTAGAGGTAGCCCCCGTCCCAATAGTAGGACCCATTATCAAATGTAACCCTTATATAAAGTACACCCAAACCCTTATGCAGCATATACTGTACTAATTTAGGTCTATTACCCTCTCAGCCGTCATGTAGAGTTAAAGTATAGCTTCAAAATTCCTTTTTTTGCTCATATTTTACTTCTTTTGATATTCTAAATTGCTAGTTGGTGTTGATAAAAGTTGGATCTATTGGTTTTGTGTTTTGGTTCCACATGGAGGTATTGTTTTCAATGGATCTGTACGATGGAATCCTACTTGTAGTTTCATCGATTCAGATTCAGGCATGATATTTTTCGACCATGGTTCCCCTGTTTAAAGTATATGATTGAACGACACAAGATTCTTCGAAGGTAAGGTAGAAGAAGCATCGGTGTTGTCAAAATCATATTAAATGGTGTTGTGCATCTTCTTTGCAAAGAAATAAATTAGATCAGAAAAGTCTTCGTCACTTTGCAAAGAAGGTAAGATAGAAGTGTTTTGAGGCCTCAGTTTGAAGAAGCTGAGGTTGTTATTATCGAGATGCATCGATTAGCGTAAGAAGCTGAGGATCTTATCATAAGACAAAACACTCCTAGGTCTTAATCTGGTTTTCCTCTTTGGCGTTAGATCGATGATATCACCAAGATGTTATGAAAATGAATAGCGCGTTGTTGATGATATCATCGAGATATTAGGAAAATGAATAAAAAAAAATTTGTGTTGTCAAAATCATATTTAATATTTACTTGGTAAACTTCGTATTTACTTTGTTACATATTGATCCTGTATCTGTGTCGGTCCTTTTGTATATGCAATGTGAAATTTTCTTTCGGAATTGTTGTTGTGACTCATCTATTATATTGTTTTTCCTCCAAATGCTTGTATTACTTGTAACAAAAAAGATTAACCTTACTGGCATCACATTATATTTAGGGAACTCGTACACAAAAATCAATTATATATGTAATTGTTCACTTTTGAAGGATATAAATTACTACGTATGAAAAATGATTAGTAGGCCTAAGTAGTGGACCTAAAAAGAGACTTACAAATGTGATTGGTGCATTTTAAAAATGATTGGTGAATATAAGGAGAGATAAATTATGTTTTTTAAAAATAGAACATGTAAATGAGTTAGGTCTATTTGTAGGTCTAGTTAGTAGGCCTAGTTATCATAACTCATACTATCTCCGTCCCATATTTATAGTCCATCTTTCTTTTTTCGGTCGTCCCAAAATAATTGTCCACTTCCATAAATAGATAGGGAATATATATCAAGTTTACCATATTACCCTTAGTTGAGGTTATTATTACAAACTTTAAATAAGTTAGAAAATTAATTGGTTAAGGGTAAAACTGTCTTTGTGTAAAAAGTAAGAAAGAGAAAGTTGTAATGATGATGTTTTTCTTAAACTGTGTGTTTTTTGTCTATGGACAATAATTTTAGGACGGATGTAGTAAATTATAAAGGGATATACATATATGTAATTGGGATAAGTGTTTCTAAATGTATCCAAGTTACCCTCTTTTACTAAGTTGTGTATCAAAAAATTAATCCTCCTAAACAATGTAATATTTTTACTAATCATACTAACATGTGTATCCATTAAGCCTCCCGTCTATTTTTGCTGACGTGGCAAAGTGGAACCGTTATCTTTGTTTTTCTCCTTGTTGACTCATGCCCAAGTGGCAGTCAAAACGGGCGGCATATTTACCCGCCAAAAACACACAATACACGCACAACAATCCCCAAATCACACACAACTTTTCCAGAATCATGAGTAAACCCTAATTCCTAACACATTACACACACAACTTTTCCAGAATCATAATTTGAATGCAATTAAAGTATTAAGGTATGTGTTTTTTTAGTTCCAATTTACAAATTGTTAATTTATTACAACTACAGTTTAGGGTTTAACCCCAATTTTGTATTTTGTTTCTTTTAGAATGACTATTCCTGGGCCTGATGGTGTAGAGTTGGATGTTTGGTTTGATGGGATTTTCCTGCACGAACCACTAAGGTATGACGGTGGAACAATGTGTAACATATATGTTAGTAGGCTTAAATATGAAGAATTTAAGAGCATGGTAGTTGAGAGAACAAATTGTGCCCACATATTTGGTGTATACTATAGAATCCTAGAACATGATCTAGAGAAGGGTTTAGTGAAAGTAGGTAATGACGATGACCTGATTCACATGTATGACCTCTCAAAGTTGCATGGTGGAATAGAGGTATACTTGGAACATTGTGCCATTGATTTGTCACAGTATTTAGCTAAACCTGACCCTAGTGCAACTAGTGATGGAACCTCTAAGAAAATAGGAACACCTGTTAAGAGGCAATGCAATGTGTTTACTGATTGAAGAAATGGAGAGGTGGGCTGAGGAGGATCTTTGAACAAGGGAGTGTGGTTCATAAGGGTAAAGGCATAATGGTGGTTGAAAGTGATAAAGATAAAGGTAGTGATGGAGATAGTGATAGAAATAGTGATAGTGACAGTGATGATAGTGATTACTCTCAGAAGTCCATTGATTATCTAAGTCTTTGGTGAAGAAGAGCTCATAGAGCTTAGAACTAGGAAAGCAAACAAAAGTAAGAGAAAACCAACACCAATTGCGATGGTTCGGTTCTGCAAGGAGTAGTAGGGCTGCAGTTTCAAACAAAAATGAAGTATTGATTGAGCATGATGAGTTCATAGGAGATTTATTGAGAAAGTTGAAGGGTGATGGTGATGATTCTGATTTGCAAGACCCATTTGTTGGTGTTGAAGATGTGGTAGAAATATCCTACATATGATCCTAGCACACATTGGAGGTCACAGCTTCCAGAGGTAATGAATCTTATTTTTTATGTTCTTGTAATAGTTTGGTCAAAAGCTTGGCTAATATATTCATTGATTTGAATTGTTTTCATGTAACAGCTTGGGCAAAAGTTTGAGAGTGCAGCACAATTGAAGGAATGCTTAACATACTATGCTTTGGCCAATGGATATTCAATTTGGTATGAGAGGAGTGCATCAGATAAGGTAATTGCTGTTTGTGGCCAAAGACCACCAAACCTTAAGGATCCTGATTTAGGCAAACAAAGGAAGCAATTCAGGTATCCTTGTGAAATACCTGAAGATGTACCAAAATGTAGTTTCAGATTATATGCTAGGATCAACTCTGAAAAAACATTTCAGATTATATCTTTAAAGTCTGAACATAATTGTGTGAGAAATTTCAAGTTTGGGTCACTAGTGGACTATAAGTGGATAGGAAAACAGTTTGGTGATAAAATTAGAAAGAATCCAGATATAAAGCTAGTAGATATAGCTGATCTTGTAATGAAAAAGTATAAATGTAGTGTCAGTCCTAATCAGTGTAAAGCTGCAAAGAATTGGGCATTAAGTGAGTATGAGAAAACTATAGAACAACATTATGGGCTGCTTAGATTATATGGCAAAGAATTACTGGATAGTAACCCGGGGTCCACAGATCAAACTAGGTGTTTCTGTAACAGATGACAAGACTTATTTTGATAGGTTTTATGTCTGTTTAGCTGCATTAAAAGAAGGTTTCAAAATTGGGTGTAGAAGGGTTGTTGCATTGGATGGCTGTTTCTTAAAGAGACCTAATCAAGGTGAGATTTTAACTGCCATAGGAAGAGATGGGAACAACCATATTTACCCTATAGCTTGGGTTATTGTCAATGTAGAAAACAAGGACAATTGGGCTTGGTTTTTAGAACTTCTTGGAGATGACTTAGAAATGCCAACTGGCCAAGGTCTTACACTTATGTCTGACCAACATAAAGGACTCATTGAGGCTGTGAAACAGGTTATGCCTGATGCTGAGCACAGGCAATGTGCTAGGCATATTTATGAAAACTTTAGGAAGCAATTCAGTGGACTAGAGTATAGGAATCTGTTTTGGGCAGCCTGTAAAGCTTCATATCCTCAAAAGTTCAATAAAATTATGGAAAAGATCAAGGCTATAAACCCTCATGCTCACAAGTACTTGATAGAGAAAAACCCAAAGTCATGGTCAAGGGATTTTTTTGAGTTAGATAGAGGGTGTGAAGCTGTTGAGAATGGTTTCAGTGAGTGCTTTAACTCAGTCTTGGTGAGTGTGAGAAGCAAACCTCTTCTGACTATGTTGGATGCAATTAGAGTAATAGTACTTGAAAGGCTCAACACAATGAGGAAGATTTCTTCAAAATGGAATGATGACATATGTCCATCAATCAAGAAGAGACTGGACATAATGAAGAATGACACAAGGTATGATGCATTCCATTACTTTCCATTATTTCACTTTTACTTTACTTTTACTAAACTGTTACTAATTAAATGAAAACTTAAATGAAGGTTTTGGCAGGTGATTCCAGCTGGTGGTGATGCATTTGAAGTTAGATCAGGAAGTGATGCATTCAAGGTTGACATGCAAACTAGAACCTGCAGTTGCAGATTGTGGCAGTTATCAGGGCTGCCATGTGTTCATGCCATATCTTGTATCTTCAAGGTGAATATGGTTCCAGAACAGTTTGTTCCAAATTGGTTTAGGAAAACTCTATACCATGCCACTTATAATAACTTCTTAAAGCCAGTTGGTGGAACTGACTTCTGGCCAGATCAAAGTCAATTCTCAACTGTTCTACCACCAAAACCCATAGTTATGCCAGGAAGGCCAAGGAAGAAGAGGATTAGGGCAAAAGGTGAAGGTGGAACTGGAACAAGGGTATCAAGGGTAGGTGGTATTGTAACTTGTCAAAACTGTTATCAGGTTGGTCATAACAAAAAAGGTTGTAAGAATCCCACTGTTCACAAACCTGTTAAGGAAAAAAAAAAGTCTGGTAGGCCAAGAAAAGGAACTACAAGTGGTGTTGGTGGGTCTGCAATTGTTCAAGGAGGGTCTGCAAGTGGTCAAGATGGGCCTGCAATGGGTGGGTTTGCAAATGCTCAAGGAGGATCTGCAAGTTCTCAACAAGGGTCTGCAAATGGTCAAGGTGGGTCTGCAAATGCTCAAGGAGTCTGCAAGTTCTCAACATGGGTCTGCAAGTGGGTCTACAACTTCTCAACATGATAGTGTCAGTGGTGTTGTTAGGGGTTCTGATATCCCAGGATTAAAATTTGCATCAACTCCAACAAGAGCATTCAACAAGGTTGGTGGTGTTCATTTTGCAAGTAACCAATTATAATTAAAACATAAACAAAATCAGATGTAAAGAAAACAACAAATTCAAAAAATACCCAATTATAAAATTAGGGCTTACATAAATGGGGCAAGCAATAAACCTTTTCCCTGGATTTTCTGGTGTCCACGCCGTTTTCACTGTCAATCGATGGCCACATTCACAAAAAGGTCGAACGTATTGCCCTATTACACGAGGAGTGTCTTTTGCATAAGACATGGTGGTGGTGGTTGTCATCGTTGAAGTGGTGGTTTTTGATTTGAGGGTGAAAATCTCGTTTCTATATATTAAGGGGATAATTGACCGTTGGGTAATGTTTGACTGCCACTTGGGCATGAGTCAACAAGGAAAAAAACAAAGATAACGGTTCCACTTTGCCACGTCAGCAAAAATAGACGGGAGGCTTAATGGATACACATGTTAGTATGATTAGTAAAAATATTACATTGTTTAGGAGGATTAATTTTTTGATACACAACTTAGTAAAAGAGGGTAACTTGGATACATTTAGAAACACTTATCCCTATGTAATTCTCCATATATGTTTTCTTGAATCTTTTTAAAAACTTAACCTTCTCATTACTAACAGGTTACGATATGTTGAATACTGGAATGACTGTAAGTAAAGTATGTTAGCATAAAGAATTAAAACAGGAAGTACGTAAAGTATTTATAAGTATTTATAGCTTTTACCCTAACGAGAATTCAAGTTATTCTAGACGGTCGATGGATGTGCTAGTTCTACGAATGTCATAAAAAAATTGGATGCATATATATCCATGATATACACGAGTAACTAAACAAACCAACTGGTAAAAAAAATGTGGTTGACATATATGTTCATATAATATATGTTACAAGACCAATTGGTAACAACATAACTCAAACCCCAAGATGATGTTGTCAAAACCAATTTCAAGGCAGCTTGAAACCAAAAGTAAACTTACTATCCCGAGATACATCTTTAGCCCAGCCGCCCAGGTATCCTGAGGGTCGATTGATCATTCGACATCTTAACCAAATTTTTAGATCCTTCATATCTTCTCTTTTGTCAAGATCTTGCATAATGTGAGGTGTTGATTCTTCGACATTTCATGATGTCTCCTCGAAGCCACCTCTTTTGGGTTCATCCTCATTCCATGTTTCTCGTGTTTGACGTATGACAACTGCCTCTTTGGATAGATGGCTCCAATACCTAAACAACAGAAAAATCAAACTCTTATTGATATAATCACAAATATAAAAGTTAACCAAGATATACATGTATCATTAAGACTTTATAAGCAAAAATTAACTTCACCTTGTCTCTTTGGGTTATGTTTTAGTTCTAACGGCACAAATGGCCAGCTTCACATGTATGCTAAAATAACGTCGTTTAGAATCTCACTTGGTCCAGCTACTACACTTTATAATTGTCTTTCGAGTAGAGGTTCAGCCGTTCAGAAGCATCCGAAAATTAATGGCTGGCAAAATGTTTCAAAATAAGGATTCTTACAATATCCAAATGGAAATCCATTACAAGAGTTACATCATGCAACCTAGCTAGTTATATCTTACTCTTTTTTACTTAAGGCCGGTGCATATCAGTTCGCAAATAAATTAATGCAAATTAGTTTGATGTATAGGTGATTCCTAATCTCAAGGATGTATAGAATTACCAGCCACCAATCAAAACCAAGCACAACAGCAAGCTTTAGATAAACACTCAACATATAACTTGGCAACTGCAATTGAACTGCTCTGCAATTAATTTCTCTTCGTTTCATTATACTATAAAAGTTCCCAGTACCTTCAATGTGGCAATAAGTTGCAGCTCTAACAATTTCTAGTAAACACCTTATTTACAAGGAATTATGTAATTTTGACTCTTTTTGTCTCGAATTGGTCTCTTTCGTGTATCTTTCATCTCTAACGGATCAAATGGATAAAAAGTGAAAAAAATGAAAAGTAAATTGGACAAATGGGTCGAAGGTCAACCAAATTGTACTCTTACATAAAACCTCTAAATTAGTTTACTCCAAATTGAAAATTTATTATTGTCGGTCTAACTTTACTTGTAAGGACTCTTTTTGACCCATTTATCTATGAAAGCGTCAATTTTCCGTGAATCTTGTATCTCTAAGTGGTCAAATGGGTGATAAATAACGAAACTAAAAAATAAAATAGGTTAAATAGGTCGAATGTTGCCGAACGTACTTTTGTGAAAATTCAAGCTAACTTATAAAGCTACACCACAATAAATAAAATAGAAAGGTTAATAATAGAACCTTAAAGTACCTGTAGTAGAATCAAGATTTGTCTACAGGAATATTAAAAATTATATCTTGATTTGAGTCACGGAATGCTCAAAATTTGCTTAATATGGAAGTGCAGTCATATAATGACTTGCATCCAAATCAAAGAACCCCAAAAGTTGTTGTCTGGTGTGGCTGTAATTACAACGTATACAAATAAAATATAGCTTACCCGATCACACTAACGATTATAATCTGATCACAAAATATTCTTCATGAGTGTTGATAAGTCTTGTTGAAGGCATCAACTAAAGCCTTACCATTTCGTTACCCTTTTTTAGCACATCTATGGGCAATGATCGAAAAAAACTGCATAATTTGTAAGTGGGTCACACCAGTGTACGAAACAATTACATTAAAATTGCATACTTTGTAATCGGGTCTCAGTGGTCAACATTTTCATACTATGTAATCACAAAAAGTATTTATAAGAAAGCCATAAACGCATCAAACCAATGAACAAAAGATCCTTCTACCTTGGAATTTTAATCACAAAAAAGACCCACATAAGACTAATCCTTAACAGTAGATATGTTATTGGATGCTAAAGCCTGATAAACCTTTTAGATGGTTTTTAGAACATTGTTTTCTTATTATTTGCGGTTTGGAAATGCAATCAACTGGTAGTCTTCTGAACCCCGTATGTTTGATCACAACTTTGAAGAAATAATGAGAAAGAAATGCCTACCAGTGAATAAGAAACTAGCAAGACACTAGAGGAAACAAATTACAAGGATGAAGAAGAAGATAAAGCATTACATGGATCACTATACCAATCTATCCAATTAAGCGAAGCTTTCTTGTTCCTACTAGAAATCCATGTAAAGGATGAGAGCTTTATATCGTTGAATATGAGGTCTTTAGAAGGCCTTTTTACAGAAAATGTCACCTTGTTTCTGTAGCTCCAAAAATGACATATGGTAGTATGATCCACCACATCAAAATACTTCAATTGATTTGTAGCGGTTGGGACCTGGTCTGCCAATGAAATCATGTCATCAACGGAGGTGATAGGTGGACCCGTGATCTTCCACCAAGAAAATATGGTTTTCCAAGTGTCGCTAGAAGCTTTGCAATATATAAAGATGTGCTCTTCAGATTCTATGTCACCATCACATACCGGACAACCAACCGTATCAAGATCGATACCCCGAAAATCTAAGTTAAGCATTGTAGGGATTCTTCTATGCCAAACAGTCTATTAGCCTAAACTTTTCGTTGATGACTAGGGCAGGCGAACTGCACAGCTATTCAGTCCGGGCAGCCATGTTACCTGCCTAATACCGTACAAAATCATGCTTCTTACGCATATAATGACTATTACCAAAGAAAGTGTGATTTGGGTGGAACCTGTGACTTTGATGGCACAAGGATATTGACTAACGTTGACCCGAGTACGTGTTCTTTACTTTTTCCAATAATTTTTATAATGAAATGGGTAATTTTAGTATGGTTCGAAACATATTAGCCGGTTTGATCCGTAAGTTTCTTTTTTGTCCAAACACCATATCAGAGGGTAATGCCAAAAACAATTATAATCCCGTTTATAAGAGTTAATTTGTGTGTTTCCCTTGCAGGTTATGGATCATGCATATTCACAGGAACGTGAGCAAATAAGAACCTTTCGGACATTATTTCATCACCACAAGTCCGCCAGCCTTTGGACCACCTGGTCCTACAGCGAATATGTCACCCCCACATCGGATTCCTGAAATCGGGTGTTTGATGTTTTTGCTTTTTACATGGTTATTAGATGTGCATATGATTTGACTTTTGTGTAGGCTTTTAGTCAATTCTTTGGTTCTAAAGACACTAAAACGCAAGTCATTTGTTTATTTATTTGGTTATGTACCGTATGGACCAGTTCTCATGTAACAACGACTAACTAAGGTTAGAACTTATAACACTTCAAATGACCATTAGTTGTACTCTTTTAGCCGGTAAGTATGCACTTCTTATGCCATGAATGAAGGACGCTCTTTTGAGAACACATTTAGTGAATCAAAATCCAGCTCGAGGATTGTAAATAGGATATTTACATCGAAATCCATATATTTTGGATTATAAGTAAATGCATATGGTTTAAAACTATGGATTTGACCTTAAACAACATATTTGCTTGTTTAACTTGGGTTAATTACATAATGCATTGAAAATTACATATCGTAACCAAATTTAAATACAACAGATGAAAGATTCAATTCAATAACTAAAGCAACACAATAACGAAATAAAAATATACATTAATATGTTACAGAATATGATTTTGACAACACAATCTTATTTTTTAACTTGAAACATTAATTAAAATAAGAAGTTGCTTCTTTGTGCAGAACAAGATCAACGCTCGGGAGAGGGCAACTTTCAAGATCCCGATAATACTAGTTGAAACATAATCCATTTATATGATTTGAGGGCCTGGGATAAGTGGTAATGCATTTGTCAAGTCGTTACGCAAAGAATGCCACCAAAAAGCATAATCACTTGAGTTCCTTAACATCGTGTTCACACAAACCGGTTGTGAACCACTATGGTGGTGTGGCCTAGTGCACCTCCTTTATCGCAACTCTAAAAGATAAGATGCAAAACATAAGCAAAGAAAGTAGTAATAGTAGAAAATTAAGAGCAAACACAAAGTACACAAACAAAACTTAGAAATGTTACTGCAAATGCGACAGTTTCCAGAATATGTTAACCACATAAAAATTTGAAAACCATCAAACGAATTAAAAGATATGCATAGCTAGTTACGTACGTTACCAAAAATCATCTATGAGTCTCGATCAAAAGAAGATAAAACAAATAATCATATAGTGTGGTATAACAAAAAGAAGTGGAATATGAAGTTACCCTAAAAACTAGTTTCGGGTTTGGCACAATCATTGAGTAACCTCTTGATCTCATTTAAACAGGGAAACCATGGCCGAAAAAACAAGAAAACCAATCTCTAATATTTCATATACCGAATCAACAACAATATCAACACATCCAGCTTTAATAAACATCATTTTAACCATATAGTTTGCAGATGATATATGAAAAAATAACTTCACTTAGACCATAATGCTAAACTAAATCAGTATTTTGAGTCAAAGAGGAAGTGAGATGGTAATATATTTGCAACATTAAAGTAACTAAATGAGAGAATAAATAAAGTCAATTCCCGCTCCAAAACTAGAGGCCCTAAACTTAAGTTCCCGCCCAAAAAATAAGTTCCCGCTCATAGCTTTTCTGATTTTGGGCTTGCAAAAAGTCATTCTTTTCAGTTTAACTTCTATTATGTTAACATGTTTAGATATTAGAGCATACCCAATCATAACGGGGTAACGCCCGTTAGAGGGCAAATAACGCCGTTATCGGCGTTACACCCTTGGAGGCTAGGTTCTTTAACGCCGTTGGTCCCTCCCCGTTAACCCATTAACGCGCGTTATAGCGTAGTAAAAAAAAAAAAAAAAAATTCAAAATTTTTTCAAAACTAGTCCTTGTAACGGCTACTAGCCGTTATGTTTAAAAAAAAATTCAAAAAACACCCTAAACAGCTACTTTTTATTAAAAAAAAAAAAAAAAAAATCAAAAACTTTTTTTTACCACTATAAATACCCAATTAAAACACCATTTTTTCACACTTTCACTACTAAATCCTCTCAATACTCTCAAGCTTTTAACTTCAATTAACTGCAAAAAAAACAATGTCGGGAGGCAGCGATGATACTTTCTTCAATCTTCTCGGTGGTGGGTGGAATCCCTCAAACCCGGGTTCATCATCTAACCCCAACCCACTAGGCTTCTCGAGCCAAGAAATATATCAACAACATCAAACATTTCTGTATTGGCAACAACAAAACCAACAAAATACCCAATTAAACTCCAACTTTCAAAATCTACAATTCACACAACAGTCACAACAATCACAAACTGAAACACATGATGTTGCTGACACACCCACGTCTCCTCCAAAAAAAGGAAAAGGTCGTATTAAGCGAAAATCAAAAAATCCAAAGACCCCGAGCCCGAACCAATTGATTCTGATGAAGAGCAGGTTGTCGTTAATGCGCGTTGGAATTCAACAGAGGAAGCATTACTTGCAAGGTGTTACATAGCTGTTTCGGAGGATCCGAAAGTTGGAAAGTGCCAACCCAGAGATACGTTTTGGTATCGGGTGAGAAATGAGTTCAATAGACTCAACTTTCAACGGCGCACCAAGGACATGATGTCAAGCAAATGGAAAACGTTGAGCGGCATATGCACAAAGTTCAACGCTTGTTACATACGTGCGCAAGCGGGATCAACGCGGGGAAAGTGAGGTGGATGTGATGAAACGGGCAAAGCAATGGTATCGTGAGGAAAACAAAGGAGCACTGTTTGGTCTTGATGACGCTTGGGAGGTTTTGCGTCATTATAAGAAATGGGACACGCCGAAACCGGTTGATTTAACTGGCGATGTGCCAAGCCAAACAAACGAGGCTTTGTTTGGTAATGATGAACAACCACGCCCCATGGTAAAGAAACGTGCTACCAAGAAAGCAAGATCCGAGACTACAACAAGTACTGGGGGAGCAAGCTGTAACATCCCAATCTTTCAGGGACTAAAGTTGCCATAGTGTTAAACTTATACTTATTACATATCTGTTATGAATCCAGAATCCAGAAACATCAATATTATTCTCCCTCCTTCTCCAAAACTCACGACAACATTCATATCATCCTTTTGATCTAGGGTTTTAAGTCCAAGTCAATTTGGTGCAAGCTTGGAACAAGATATTACTATTAATAAACTCATAAACGCGTTTTCCTAGGGTTTCCATCAATCAATTCGAGGTATAAATATTATCTTGGTCTTGAATTAGTGTTTTAGAGCTACCCATAGGTAGGTAATGCTTAAAGATTGAACTTTTATGCCAATTATAGGGTTGTTGTGAAATTTTACATGATTATGTAAAAATATGGTTTTGAGAAATCATCAAGAACCCTAGTAATTGTATATAAATGATTAGCCTAGTGATGGGTAGCCTATTTGGATGTTATAACACCATTTTATGGTGTTAAATTTCAGAAATCATGTTGATATGGTTACATAAGCCATGAACCAAACACCCCCTTATGGCTTATTAGCTTAGTATAATAAGTTTTATCAAGTTCCTAATGAGCTTAATATAAATTATGTGTTCCTAGGTTATAAGTTTTAACCGGGGACGTCTTTAGGAAGCTCGTGATTCTATTCAAGCGGCTTTAAGGTGAGTAACATATTTAAGTATAAAAACGGGTCCTTGGTAACCTGTTAGTGCACCATTCTAAATGTGGTATTCATGTTCATGTTCATGTAGTATATTCGAGTTACGACTTCATGGTGTTATAATTATACATTATGTGCCTAAATGATTCACTTATAGTATGTTTATAAGTGAATTATGTTAAACAGTCAAAACAGCCCCAAATGACCCGTTTGGATTTAGTTAAGTATTTTCAGCCTAAATATTATAATATTAATTGTATAGCGTCCTAAGTGGACGACATGTGTTATTATGTCATGACATGCTCCGAAAGAGAGCTTAGACGTCCTAAGTGCACGCCAGAGCCTTTATTAGCATCTCATTTTGTAAAATGAGACTTAGACATCCTAAGTGGATGACCAGTGTGTATAGCGGCTCAAAGTCATTGAGTATGTGACTTAGACGTCCTAAGTGGACGACTAGAACATTTTCAGTTATATTGAACCGGTATGGGTTCTAGCGTCCTTAGTGAGCGACTAGTATATAATAGCAAACAAGTACTCATTGCTTGCGAAGCAACCATATTATTATGCCATGTTATGATTAGTATCTTTTATATGTTATCTCACTAAGCGCTGTGCTTACGTTGCTTTGTTGTACTTGTTATAGGTGAAGCTAGTGGTAGTGCTACGAAGGGTACGAAGACCGAGAACTAGACCTAGGTGGGATACTTGTGTAATGAGCCTTTTCCCTATACGCTCTCTTACCAAGAAATGCCCTAGGTTGTATGCTTTTGTGTACGAACATATAGACTCATGGTTATGTGATAATCAAGTACATAAGTAGTTTCCTTTATAGTTTAAAAAGGTGTTTGGCATAGTGTCATTCTTGCCCATTTTGATCATGTACGGGTCAAGGCGAATGATATATGTCATGTACAGTTTTATGTGTTAATATAAGTGTTGGTGTTAATATTATATCAGTCCAAAAAAAAAATCCCTTAGCCTGGGCGTTTCAAGTTGGTACCAGAGCAGTGGTTTAAGGGATTTAGGTATCCGTTGTAGATGGGTACTTAGACTTAAACCTAGGCTCTATGGGACCTATAGTATTAGACACGTTTCCGCATTATTATGTAGCATCAGTATTAGTATTAGTGCAGCATACATTGTTTGTATGGTAAACATATTACTAGTATTCATGAATTTGGTGTAACATGGTTAAGATGAGGACTTGGTTATCTGATGGAATTATTACGACGCCTGGCCAACGTGGTAATAATCGCGTCACATAACGAGAATTTACCGATATTATGTTACACCAAAGGAATGAACCCCGATAGTAATATTAAGCTCATGCATATATAAATCTATACATTATGAATCTTGCAGTGACTTATTATTCCCTTATCGTGCAATATGTTTAACTTTCAGTAGATATGGTGAAAGACCTCTGAAAGCTCTGAGTGGCCGACTCATGTAGACATACGAGCAAGGATGATCGGGAGTCCTCCCGATCAGCAGAAACAGATGAGCATGATAATGCTCCTATTTCGATGCTATGGCTAGACAGTCGGAGATGTAATATCTCAAGAGATAGCCAAGGCACAGGAAGCGGCTATACCATATTATCTTGAGCGTCTCGGTGAGATCATAGCTCAGACTATCACAACAGAACTTGATCAGAAACTAGCTGCACGAGTCGCGCCACCCAAGGAAGTTACTTATACTGACTTCGTAGCTTGCAAGCCCCCGATTTACTCGGGAGAACAAGATCCTTTTAAATGCCACAGATGGATCCAGGATGTTGAAGGGGCGTTTGCCACCAGATAAATGACTGAGAGCGTTGGGTTAATTTTGCTATTAATCTCCTTTGTGATCGGGCTAAAACATGGTGGAATTGGACCCTTGCATCAAAAAGACCAGAAATTGCTAGGAGTATGACTTGGAAGGAGTTAAAGGAATTACTTTTTCAGAACTTTGCTCCAGAGGCGGAACTTAATAAGATTCGCTGAGACTTCTTGGGTACCACCGGACTACGGAGTCAGTACATGAATTCTCCATGACCTTCCTTGATAGAGCACATTTTCTACCTGAATATGCTAATGACGAAAGGTTGCTTATGAAACATTATGTGGATATGCTTAGAAAAGATATCCGTCAATTTATTTCGACCATGGATTGGAAAAACATGGATCACTCATGAATGCGACTTTAGAGTGAGAACAAGAAAAAAAGAAAGAGGAAGAGATTCCTCCTAAAAGAAAGGTGGAGCAGGCTAGTTCTTCTAGGAAGAAAGTTAAGCCGAATGAGGCTTATCCTAGCACGGGGGGTAAGAGCTTTCCACAGTGTGCGAATTGTAAAAGGTTTCACCCGGGAGAATGTGTACGGGTAGCAAGACACACTACATTGTGGTGAGCACAGTCACATTAGTAAAGATTGTCCGAAACCAGTTCAGGTTTGCAGGAAATGCTATGATCCAAAGCACACCGTGAGTCTTGTCCCAATGTCAGACCCCTTCCTCCTCTGCGTCAGCAAGAGCCTCGGAGGAATACAGACAGGCGAGGGGCGCCATCTGCTTCTAGACCTTCAGGAGCCCCTAGCCTTCCTATTGTCCAAAGACCTCATAGACCACCAGCCCGTGTTCATCAGATGACTGTAGATGAAGCTAAGGAAGCATACGACGTTGTGACAAGTACCTTCTTTGTGAATCTATTACACGCTCGTGTGCTATTTGATTCAGTGCAGATAGATCTTTTGTATCCGAAAGGTTTGGTAGGAGATTTTCTGTTCGATTAGTCACTTAAGCCACCACTAGATGTGGAAGTAGCTAATAACAAAGTGATACGTGTAACCGATGTCTTCTAGAATTGCGAAATAGAAGTCGATAATGATAAGTATCTAATCGATTTAATTCCTATCCCTATGGGAGAGCTTGATGTAGTCATCGGTATGGACTGGCTCGGTATGAATGAAGCCATCATTGTATGCCGACATAAGATAGTCCGACTTCAGAACCCCAGTGGGGAGAAACAATCATCTATGGCGAGCGTAAGAAGGCTAACCTTGCTATTTGTACTTATGCTAGAGCCAAGAGATACTTGGCACGTGGCTGTCAAGCCTATTTAGCTCATGTTGTCGATATTCATAAATCTGTTCCAAACCTTGATAATATTCCAATTGTTCGGGAATTTCCCGATGTATTTCCGGAGGAACTCCAGGGTATGCCACTTGATAGCGGTAGAGTTCCACATTGATCTTATTCTAGGAGTACTCCTATTTCCAAAACTCCCTACAGACTTGCCCCATCAAATCACGAGGAACTCATGAAGCAGATTACAAGAAGCTGGCTGGATAACGGTTTCATTCGTAACACCCCCAAAATGACTTCAGTGAAGCATACAAGTATTGGGTGCTACTAAATTGGTATCACAACATAAGCATAGAACAATTGGTTTTCATAAATAAACTTTTATTCATTCTTAAAAACAATGTTTACATTATTGATTAGTCGGGAAAATGACCCATTATAAATAAGTGGTCCCAATACATAAATCAGAGTCGTCTATGACCATGCCATGCCGTTGCCTTGCGCCTCCAAAGATATGCTATCACCTCAAAACCTAAAGATACATGCTAAAGGGGTGACTACTGGTGAGTTCATAGATTTATTTAAAAGGGATTTGATTACACTGTTTCAAATTTGGTTCTTGATGATCATTACGTCTTGCATAATGTCATAGAGTTTATGATTTCAATTCATAAAAGGATTTCATAAAATAGATTTCATTAGTGGACCATAAGTAGGGAATATGTACATTACAACGAATATAATGTCATATATTGAATCTATTACGCTAGCACTAAGTTCATGCAACCGAAACTATGACAGTTCTTGTATGCACAGAGAAGTCATACAAATACGGAGCCCATGGCGAGTGTTTATCCCAATACACTCGGTCCCGACATGCTATATGTTTCGCCTTGACCCAAGCGGGGTCAACCGAACAGAGGAGTCACCCTCAATAGATCGATTTATAACATTCGCTTCCGGCAGGAATTGGACGGTTCATGAAGAGGGCAATTTGGGATCTGAGGACTTAGGCTAAGCTGCGTAATATTCTAGGTCAAACATTTTGGTATGCTCTATAAAACATCTATGTATGATGAAAACTTTAAACATGTAAAAGCATAGTATGCATGGAATGCACAAGTAAAATGATTTATGTAAAATGAGCATGTATCTTCTCCCAAAACAAGTATAAAGCAGTTAAAAGTAGGGGCTATGAAACTCACCTTGGCTATGTGCAATATGAAGTCAAAAGGGAATTAAATCAAGGAGTGATAGTGCACGGCTCCGACACGAAACCTAATTAATACGGCAATTTAGTCTTCATGTTTAAGACTCGATAAAGTTTAACTAACTTTATAGATTTTAAATGTTTTTGTTCTTGTTGTTGTTGTTGTTGCTGTTGTTGCTATTGGTGTGACATTGTTTAAGTTTTGAAAAATAGTTTTCAAAGGTTTATGTGCATATTGGCTTATGGTAGAGAGACAAAGTATTTACAGGAGAAGTATCGAGCAGGAACGAGACATTGGCTTGATGACGATGTACGAAAGATAATACATATAATGTGAGACGTCGATGCTAACGAAAGAAAGCTATATATTAAGTTATATATAAGTTCATGACATCTAGTATAAACATATTTATGTTGAAATGAAATTAAATCTTAATTTAATTTGTGTATCGATTGCATAGAAAATAGAAGGTAGAATTTTGTAAACATACCTCACGATCAACATATGTTGAAAGTTCTAAACATGATCTCGTTTTCAAGATATAAAATTCAATTATTAATTTGAAAAATAGAAATATGTTGATAGAAAATTTGGTGTGAACCGAGTATATATTCCCTATTTATTTCGGTTGACGAAATGTAAAAACTTGTATATCGAATCCATTTTTCCGGTTTCTAATAGTTGTAATTATATGTATTTACAGGTCTTGGGCGATTAATAAGATGTGTAAAAAGTTTCTATTTAAGTTATGAATAATAATAATAACTCATTATAAGTAACATATTTTCCATTTGCATTGTTCATATTTTTGTCAATTGGTTTGTAACTTGAATTCTCAAAAATATTAATGACGCGACACTAGGCGTGTAGTCATTAAGTGGTTTCTGGGCGTAGTATAAATCAACGAGTCGTGTGGCTAGGGTATGTCGTGTGCATGGTTATGCCATGCATGACGAACCGATATGAAATGGAAAGTATAATGAAAGGTATGGAATTAGAATCGAGGACTCCCGAGGCTATACTGACAATTTCACCCATTGGTGATGACGGTAACAAGCGGACCCTTGAAATATATGGGCTTTGGCCGGATGCGGTTTAATAAACATGGGCTCAAATGAAATTTTAACATCAAAACTGATTTTTGGAAATTTTATGTTTTACGCCAAATTGTGGGCTGAGAAAGACAACAAGCGTAGGTTTAAGCTGAAAAGAATTTGATCATGGAGTGGGGACAGGAGTGTAAGTTTGCCACGTATAAGTACGGTGCCAAGTCTTTGAGGTGGTCTTGCTAACAACGGGTGAGAAAGGAAGACAAAGAGACTATTTACACTTATGTTGGTATAACAAGGTAAGGATACACCCCTAATGTTGGGGAGTTCGATACACACGAGCAACACTAATTGCTCCCTCATGTCGTGTACTTGAGATTCCTTAGACCAAGTAGGACAAGTTTTCATTCGACTCACACGAGTCGTGGTCTTGGGATAGTCGTGGTACCCAACACCCTTAGCGGTGTTTTGTTTGTACTCCAAAACGACACTTGAAACTACTAGTCCTAAGGGTTATGGAGACTCAATCTGAGCCCCGACTTGTGCTAGTTAGGTACGACTCGGTCTAAGTTAGGTCTCGAATGAGTGGATACACGCTCCCCCTTGGGTAACCAACAAACATGACCCAAAACTCTTAGAATAATGTAGTTTATACGGACCAGAAACGTAGTGCCAAATCATAAAAAGCAGGATCAACTTATTTCAAATCCGAAGACCAGGTAAGATGTTTAAACAATATTTTATGTTGAATTTATACAAGCTGCGAAATGAGTTGAGACCAAGTAGTCTCCACGAGAGTGCCTTTTGGCTTCTCGTTGATTTAACTGGGTACACACTCTAATTCATTTTAAATGGAGTAATAGGTAGCTTGGATAACTAAGATTATTAGCAGTCCCACTTAAGTTTAATATGAGCAGACACCCACGGTGTTACTATCCATTCGAGACCATAATAATGATGACGCATCTCGGTGTGAGTTCTTGGAAACCAACCGTGACCAACAAGCTCACGAGATCGTTAAACATCTTCTCCCATTTATATAGAGAATGAGTAAAAACTGAAACAAGAGTACACTATCAAATTGAAGCTACTATCAATCCGATTCTTGTTTTAGTCATACAGAAACTAGAATCGTGCTAATCGGATACTACCCGATTTGAGTTCATACTTCGACAACCCTTGTGACGTACAAGCACAACAAGTCAAGCGAACAAACACTTTGAGTCTGTATCTTTTGACAACCGAATGACATTGACTAAACCAAAGGAATGAGTGAAAACTAAGTCGGATACGGTATCAAATGTGTCGGAAAAGAGTTGAACGACCAACAAAATTGTCGAACACTACCTTACCGATCACAAAGTTTCTCAATGACTTTACTTTTCTTTTTACCACACAATAACAACAACAACTTTACCATTTACTTAACTTTGATTCAACATTCATTAACTCAATTAAATCAATACCTCTTATGCTTTATATTAATCGGTATGAACATGAATTTATTAATTCAAATTTAGACAAAAGACCTTACAACTCTACAGTTCAAAAGAACTAAATAACAATAAATTCGTTCTTACAAGGTAGATGAATACCAAAAATGTCGAGCTCAATTGAAGGAGTTTGGGGACAATTGGGACAATTAGTCTCTTGAGAAGCTTCCTTATGCGTCGAGTATCAAAACCCCCAAACTAATTTCAAGAACCCCTTTGTTTTGATGAAACCCTAACTTATATGAACCCTAATTCTGAATTTTATTTAGGAATGGGTGGAGACTCGCTTGGAAGCCAACTTTATAGATGTACAAAGGGAAAGTCTTGAGCCCTCTTTCTTCTCTTGGTTGTGTTGATTCACCATTCTTAGCTCGTGTCTTGTCCTACTGCCGCCCATTCTACATAAGGTAAAGATGTGCTAGGAGAATAGGTATCTATTTGGAGGGGACATTAGGGTGACTCCTGTGTTATACCAAAAAGATCCGAAATCTTTCTTTTATGCGTGATTCGACTACAGTGGGAGAGAGCGAAGAAGAAGAAAAAAACCAAAATAACAAGAAGGCAGTAGGGTAGGAGGTAGATGTATGAGTGGGAAAGTTTACCCTTTTCTTTTTGTCTTTAGTGCATGGTACTGTATGATTTGCACTCCGTGTTTTGTCGAATCCTTGAGTACACGTACCTTCCCGGTACTTGAGAAATATAAAAATTATGTTTTCGGAAACGATTTCTTATACGTAATATTATGACAATTTTATTTTGTTGTCATTTGATTATAACTGTTTGCCATTAATTAATTGGTGTTGGAATGCGTGCGATGCCGTGACTTTCTAAATTCTCGAGATAACTTCTCGTTTTCTTTAGTAAATTATTAGTGATTGATAAAAATGTATTTTTCTCCTATCTCAGTATTTATTTTTAGTTTTGTTTGCTACTGCGCTGCAGTATGTGGAATAACTATTGGTTTAAGCTTATGTATGCTTAAAGTTTAACTTGGACAATAATAAATTTCACATTTATTATCTGAGATACTTAGTGGGACAGGCATCATGTGTGCGATGTCTTATTTTTAAAGAAACGAGATCACCTCTCATTTTTAAATCTAAATATTGGCAACTGTCATAAAATAACCGATTTGAATTTTCTAACGTAATAAATATTATTATAATAATCCGAAATTTTACTGGTTGTTATAGTCTACCCACCTACAGGGAGATCCGTCCGGATCTCGAGTTTACGTTACCCGATAGGGTGTCGGGAACGAGGTGATGGTATTTGGAATAAGTTTTGAGTTTTCCTCGGTTGTCCTAGGGTTTCCTCTTTGGGTATGGGTACCTAGGTGTTATGTAAGCAGCACATCCTCTATCGAGGAACCATGATTATGCAGGGTAGGTTCATTAGGTGAAAGTTCAAATTTTGATGTTATGAGGTTTCACTATTTTGTTAGTGTGGACACCTCTAACTTCTCATGGTTTTATCAAAGCGTACCCTTTACGGTGTTTAATGGTTCTAAAGTGTATGGGTTGATTCTTAAGGTTTGCTATGGGTTTGTGTGCTTTCTTCTTTAAAGGGTGAAGAAATATTTGTTTTCGAATTTTCTTTCGAGTAAATGTTTATACAAGTTTTGCTAAGACCAGATTTCAAAATCGATAACATGTAAAAATGACACATTTTAAAAAGATTTTAAAACCGGTTCTTAGTTATGGGATGTATAAGGAAGTTTTGCGAAACTTTTAGTGTATGAGTATTTTGTCTCATTTTACGAGGAATTTGGAAAGTATTATTGTTGGATTTTAAAGAGTAATCCTCAAATTTGGAAATTTTATTGTAGTAAGAATGTGTATCAAGATATCACATTTACCCATGGCTACGAGTAAGGTTTAGTTGTCTAAGTTGGGTACGATTGGAGGTTTAATAGTTGATGAACCTCATGGTTACCTAGGGTTTTAGGCAGAGGTGTAGGATACATCCTAAGGTCAGGCTTAGCTACCAAGGAAAATATTGGTCATTTTTGTTTATGAAGTATTAACTTTAAAACACATTTCGAGAAGATAAGTAACCAATAGAGTGGTCTGGAATACTTCTCAAAGTATTAAGGAACACTTTATTTTGGTAAGGTATGGGTAGAATTGTAGTTTTTTTATGGTGAAATGGTAAGGTGGTAACTTGGTTTGTAGAATGATTCATGAAGTATAATGGTTTGAGGGATAATCGGAAATAGCTTTTATGGCAACTCTTTTATTTCGTTTGTAGGAAGGTAACAAGGTAGGGATTGTTATTCCTAAAAGGCGGGTGGAGTTTTTTTATTTATTTTTTATTCCCATTAGAGAATTTTTCTCATAGGTGTTATGGGAAGGTTGTTCCTAAAATGGCTTGATTTGTCCATGGAGTGTAAGGTGTGGGGTAGGAGTGACTATAACATAACCCGATTGTGATATGAAATTATAAAGTTTCTGATTAAGAAGTAGTATGGCCAGTGAGGGCTTATGATTAAGGAATATTGTGCGCCTTGATGAGTGGCTTATGATAGGGTGATGCCAGTGAGTAGCTTATGATTAAGGAGTGCCAGTGAGTGGTTTATGACTAAGTAATAGGGTGATGCCAGTGAGTGGCTTGTGTTTAGGGTATGCCGGTGAGTGGCTTGTGATTATGGTATGCCAGTGAGTGGCTTGTGTTTAGGGATTGCCAGTGAGTGGCTTGTGATTATGGAATGTCAGTGAGTGACTTGTGATTAAAGAATGTCAGTGAGTGACTTGTGATTAGGGTATGCCAGTGAGTGGCTTGTGATTAGGGTATTCCGGTGAGTGGCTTGTGATTAGGGTATGCCGGTGAGTGGCTTGTGATTATGGTATAGTGTGACGCCAGTGTGTGGCTTTAGTGTAACCGTCAATGTGTGACTTATTGAAATGTTACATGTTTATCATTTTCTCCCTTGACAAAAGGCTATTATAACTATCCTAAGTACTGCAAAATTCACCTCTGAGTCGGACATAGGTGATCAGGCTATGTCCCACTGTCCTTGGTTGAATATAGGTGATCAGTCTATATTCACCCTTTGAGGTTCAATAATTTTGAAATACTTAGCCTAGTTACGCTAGTAATATGCCACAATACTTTTAAAGGTTGTCTTAAAGGATTAGAACAATTATTCTCTTTATGTGAGGGAAAGGTGTAGTCTTTGTGATACGTAAATATACATTATAGGGAAGATAATTGTAACATATAATAAAATTAGGTGAGCAGTGATAAAACATGTATCTTATCAAGTATGATCTCAACAGGATCATAAGTGAGGCATCAGCTCGGCAGACAGGCACGTGTCGGTCATAGGGTTTAGTTTTTGTAAAAGTGGTTATAGTCTAGGTTTTAAAAATACCCAGTTCTCTATAACCTAGGCTCTGATGCCAATCTGTAACACCCCCAAAAATGACTCAGCGGAAGCATACAAGTATTGGGTGCTACTAAATTGGTATCACAACATAAGCATAGAACAATTGGTTTATCATAAATAAACTTTTATTTATTCTTTAAAACAATGTTTACATTATTGATTAGTGCGGAAAATGACCCATTATAAATAAGTGGTCCCAATACATAAATCAGAGTCGTCTATGACCATGCCATGCCGTTGCCTTGCGCATCCAAAGATATGCTATCACCTCAAAACCTGAAGATACATGCTAAAGGGGTCAACTATTTGGTGAGTTCATAGATTTATTTAAAAGGGATTTCATTACATTGTTTCAAATTTGGTTCTTGATGATCATTACGTCTTGCATAATGTCATAGAGTTTATGATTTCAATTCATAAAAGGATTTCATAAAAGAGATTTCATTAGTGGACCATAAGTAGGGAATATGTACATTACAACGAATATAATGTCATATATTGAATCTATTACGCTAGCACTAAGTTCATGCAACCGAAACTACGACGGTTCTTGTATGCACAGAGAAGTCATACAAATACGGAGCCCATGGCGAGTGTTTATCCCAATACACTCGGTTCCGACATGCTATATGTTTCGCCTTGACCCAAGCGGGGTCAACCGAACAGAGGAGTCACCCTCAATAGATCTATTTATAACATTCGCCCTTCCCAGCAGGAATTGACGGTTCATGAAGAGGGCAATTTGGGATCTGAGGACTTAGGCTAAGCTGCGTAATATTCTAGGTCAAACATTTTGGTATGCTCTATAAAACATCTATGTATGATGAAAACTTTAAACATGTAAAAGCATAGTATGCATGGAATGCACAAGTAAAATGATTTATGTAAAATGAGCATGTATCTTCCCCAAAACAAGTATAAAGCAGTTAAAAGTAGGGGCTATGAAACTCACCTTGGCTATGTGCAATATGAAGTCAAAAGGGAATTAAATCAAGGAGTGATAGTGCGGCTCCGGCAACCTAATTATACGGAAATTTAGTCTTCATGTTTAAGACTCGATAAAGTTTAACTAACTTTATAGATTTTAAATGTTTGTTGTTGTTGTTGTTGTTCTTTGTTGTTGCTATTGGTATGACATTGTTTAAGTTTTGAAAAAAATAGTTTTCAAAGGTTTATGTGCATATTGGCTTATGGTAGAGAGACAAAGTATTTACAGGAGAAGTATCGGCGAGAGCGAGACATTGGCTTGATGACCATGTACGAAAGATAATACATATAATGTGAGACGTCGATGCTAACGAAAGAAAGATATATATTAAGTTATATATAAGTTCATGACATCTAGTATAAACATATTTATGTTGAAACTAAATTAAATCTTAATTTAATTTGTGTATCGATTGCATAGAAAATAGAAGGTAGAATTTTGTAAACATACCTCACGATCAACATATGTTGAAAGTTCTAAACATGATCTCGTTTTCAAGATATAAAATTCAATTATTAATTTGAAAAATAGAAATATGTTGATAGAAAATTTGGTGTGAACCGAGTATATATTTCCTATTTATTTCGGTTGTGAAATGTAAAACTTGTATATCGAATCCATTTTTCCGGTTTCTAATAGTTGTAATTATATGTATTTACAGGTCTTGGGCGATTAATAAGATGTGTAAAAAGTTTCTATTTAAGTTATGAATAATAATAATAACTCATTATAAGTAACATATTTTCCATTTGCATTGTTCATATTTTTGTCAATTGGTTTGTAACTTGAATTCTCAAAAATATTAATGACGCGACACTAGACGTGTAGTCATTCGTGGTTCTACGGGGCAGTATAAATCAACGAGTCGTGTGGCTAGGGTATGTAGTGTGCATGGTTATGCCACGCATGACGAACCGATATGAAATGGAAAGTATAATGAAAGGTATGGAATTAGAATCGAGGACTCCCGAGGCTATGCCCAACTTAATTTCACCCATTGGTGGTGATAACCAAGCGGACCCTTGAAATATATGGGCTTTGGCCGGATGCGGTTTAATAAACATGGGCTCAAATGAAATTTTAACATCAAAACTGATTTTTGGAAATTTTATGTTTACGCCAAATTGTGGACCTTGAGAAAGACAACAGAAACGTAGGTTTAAGCTGAAAAGAATTTGATCATGGAGTGGGGACAGGAGTGTAAGTTTGCCACGTATAAGTACGGTGCCAAGTCTTTGAGGTGGTCTTGCTAACAACGGGTGAGAAAGGAAGACAAAGAGACTATTTACACTTATGTTGGTATGACAAGGTAAGGATACACCCCTACTGTTGGGGAGTTCGATACACACGAGCAACACTAATTGCTCCCTCATGTCGTGTACTTGAGATTCCTTAGACCAAGTAGGACAAGTGTTCATTCAACTCACACGAGTCGTGGTCTTGGGATAGTCGTGGTACCCAACACCCTTAGCGGTGTTTTGTTTGTACTCCAAAACGACACTTGAAACTACTAGTACTAAGGGTTATGGAGACTCAATCTGAGCCCCGACTTGTGCTAGTTAGGTACGACTCGGTCTAAGTTAGGTCTCGAATGAGTGGATACACGCACCCCCTTGGGTAACCAACAAACATGACCCAAAACTCTTAGAATAATGTAGTTTATACGGACCCGAAAGCGTAGTGCCAAATCATAAAAAGCAATATCAACTTATTTCAAATCCGAAGACCAGGTAAGATGTTTAAACAATATTTTATGTTGAATTTATACAAGCTGCGAAATGAGTTGAGACCAAGTAGTCTCCACGAGAGTGCCTTTTGGCTTCTCGTTGATTTAACTGGGTACACACTCTAATTCATTTTAAATGCAGCAATAGGTAGCTTGGATAACTAAGATTATTAGCAGTCCCACTTAAGTTTAATATGAACAGACACCCCCTGGTGTTACTATCCATTCGAGACCATAATAATGATGACGCATCTCGGTGTGAGTTCTTGGAAACCAACCGTGACCAACAAGCTCACGAGATCGTTAAACATCTTCTCCCATTTATATAGAGAATGAGTAAAAACTGAAACAAGAGTACACTATCAAATCTAAGCTACTATCAATCCGATTCTTGTTTTAGTCATACAGAAACTAGACTCGTGCTAATCGGATACTACCCGATTTGAGTTCATACTTCGACAACCCTTGTGACGTACAAGCCACAACAAGTCAAACGAACAAACACTTTGAGTCTGTATCTTTTGACAACCGAATGACATTGACTAAACCAAAGGAATGAGTGAAAACTAAGCGGATCTGTATCAAATGTGTCGGAAAAAGAGTTGAACAACCAACAAAATTGTCGAACACTACCTTACCGATCACAAAGTTTCTCAATGACTTTACTTTTCTTTTTACCACACAATAACAACAACAACTTTACCATTTACTTAACTTTGATTCAACATTCATTAACTCAATTAAATCAATACCTCTTATGCTTTATATTAATCGGTATGAACATGAATTTATTAATTCAAATTTAGACAAAAGACCTTACAACTCTACGGATTCAAAAGAACTAAATAACAATAAATTCGTTCTTACAAGGTAGATGAATACCAAAAAAAAAACGTCGAGCTCAATTGTAGGAGTTTCGGGACGAATCGGGACAATTAGTCTCTTGAGAAGCTTCCTTATGCGTCGAGTATCAAAACCCCCAAACTAATTTCAAAAACCCCTTTGTTTTGATGAAACCCTAACTTATATGAACCCTAATTCTGAATTTTATTTAGGAATGGGTGGAGACTCGCTTGGAAGCCAACTTTATAGATGTACAAAGGGAAAGTCTTGAGCCCTCTTTCTTCTCTTGGTTGTGTTGATTCACCATTCTTAGCTCGTGTCTTATCCTACTGCCGCCCATTCTACATAAGGTAGAGATGTGCTAGGAGAATAGGTATCTATTTGGAGGGGACATTAGGGTGGCTCCTGTGTTATACCAAAAAGATCCGAAATCTTTCTTTTGTGCGTGATTGACTACGTGGGAGAGACGAAGAAGAAGAAAAAAAACAAAATAACAAGAAGCGTAGGGTAGGAGGTAGATGTATGAGTGGGAAAGTTTACCCTTTTCTTTTTGTCTTTAGTGCATGGTACTGTATGATTTGCACTCCGTGTTTTGTCGAATCCTTGAGTACATTACCTTCCGGTACTTGAGAAATATAAAAATTATGTTTTCGGAAGCGATTTCTTATCGTAATATTATGACAATTTTATTTTTTTGTCATTTGATTATAAATGTTTGCCGTTAATTAATTGGTATTGGAATGCGTGCGATGCCGTGACTTTCTAAATTCTCGAGATAACTTCTCGTTTTATTCAGTAAATTATTAGTGATTGATAAAAAGTGTATTTTTCTCTTATCTCAGTATTTATTTTTAGTTTTGTTTGCTCTTTGTACTGCATTATGTGGAATAACTATTGGTTTAAGCTTATGTATGCTTAAAGTTTAACTTGGACAATAATAAATTTCACATTTATTATCTGGATACTTAGTGGCGGGCATCATGTATACGATGTCTTATTTTTAAAGAAACGAGATCACCTCTCATTTTTAAATCTAAATATTGGCAACTGTCTTAAAATAACTGATTTGAATTTTCTAACGTAATAAATATTATTATAATAATCCAAAATTTTACGGGTTGTTATACATTCGCCCTAGTAGTTCCCCGTGGGGAGCACCAGTTCTTTTTGTGAAAAAGAAGGATGGTAGTATGCGCATGTGCATCGACTACCGAGAGCTCAATAAAGTTACTATCAAGAATCGTTATCCTCTTCCTAGGATAGATGATTTATTTGATCGACTCTGAGGCACAAGTTTCTTTTCAAAAATAGACCTCGGATCGGATATCATCGGTTAAAGATTGGAAGAAGATATCGAAGCGACTTTTCGGACTAGATATGGGCATTATGAGTTTCTGATTATGCCATTTGGTTTGTGAATGCCCGGCAGCTTTTATGGACCTAATGAATGGTGTTCGTAGTCCGATGTTAGATAAATCGATTATTGTGTTTATTGCGATATCCTCATTTATTCCAAATCAGCTAGCGATCCGCGAAGCCCACTTGCGCCAAGTCCTCGGCATGTTAAGGCGAGAAAAGCTTTATGCTAAGTTCTCGAAGTGTAAATTCGGCTCAGAAGTTCAATTTCGGGCATGTCATAAATAGTGAGGGCATTAAAGTAGATCCGGCTAAAATCGATTGCCATCATGAATTGGGGCGACCCAAAACTCCCACGAGAATTAGATCATTTCTTGGACTTGCGGGTTACTACCGCCGTTTTATCTAAGATTTTGCAAAGATTGCTTCTTAACTTGAGCTCACCCTTGAGAATGTAAATTTCGAGTGGGATGAGGATAAGGAAGTCGCCTTCGGACTCTTAAGCGAAGTTAAGTCGGGCTCAGTCTTAGTATTACCGAAGGCAATGATGATTTGAAGTTTATTGTGATGCATCTTCTAATGGCCTGGTTGTGTTCTTATCTGAGAGAGGTCAAGTCATCGCCTATGCCTCTAGACAACTTAAGAAACATGAGGAAGAATATCCTACTCATGATTTAGAGCTAGCGGCGTAGTCCTTGCCTTAAAACTGTGGAGGCATTACCTTTACGGTGTAAAGATCAAGATATTTACCGACCATAAAAGCCTCAAATACTTCTTTGATCAGCGTGACCTCAATATGAGGCAACGGCGTTGGTTAGATCTAGTCAAGGACTATGATTGTGAAATCCTTTATCATCCGGGGAAAGCCAGCGTTGTAGCGGATGCCTTGAGCCGTAAAACAAGGCACGACTCCTTATTGGTCAAATCACTTCAGATGGTGATTACCCCAGAATTTTATGAGCATATTAAATCATTCGGCATGAAGCATTGGAAAATGGCGGCGTAAATTGGGCGGCTCGTGGGTCAGGTGCACAACTTAGTTGTGGACTCACGAGGGCTCGAACAACTTGGTAGAATATGGATACCGAATGATAAAAAGCTCAAAAAGTTGTTGCTTGATGAGGCTCATAAGTCGAAATATTCCATTCACCCAGGTGCCACCAAGATGTATTATGATCTTAAATCAGTTATTGGTGGCGGTATGAAAAGAGACATTGTAAAATATGTCGGCGGTGTCTTACTTGTCTCCAAGTTAAGGCGAGAACATCAACGACCTTATGGTAAGCTACAACCTCTTGAGATTCACGTGTCGAAATGGGAAAGGATTACTATGGATCTTATCACGAAATTACCCAAGACACCGCGTCAGCATGATGCTATATGGGTGATTGTCGATCGTTTAACAAAAAGTGCAATTTTCCTTCCTATTAAGGAATCGATGTCCTCAGAAGCTCTCGCGGAGTTGTATCTTGGCGAAGTAGTGGCCCGACATGGAGTACCGTCTCTATAGTATCAGATAGAGATATCGATTTACTTCTAGATTACGGAAGAAATTTCAAGAGAATCTAGGTACTCGTGTCCATTTTAGCACAACTTATCATCCACAGACATGATGGTCGAGTGAAAGGACCATTGGACACTAGAAGATATGCTTGAACTGTGCTATTGATTTTGGTGGTAGTTGGGATAAGTACTTAGCGTTAGCGAAATTCTCGTACAATACAGATTACCACTCCGGTATTAAGATGCCTCCATACAAGATGTTGTATGGAAGGAAATGTCGAACTCCTATATGTTGGGGTAAGATTGGGCAAAGAAAATTAGCCGATTCGATGTTGTACAACAAGCGAATGAAAAGATTGATCGGATCAAAGAAAGGCTTAAGATGGCCCGGGATCGACGAAGTCCTATGCGGATAAGAGGAAGCGACCAATAGAATTTCGGTCGGTGATCGTGTTATCTTGAAAGTTTCTCCATGGAAAGGTGTTATCCGTTTGAAAAGCGTGGAAAGCTATGACCACGTTACATTGGTCGTTCTGAATAACTCACGAGTTGGAAAGGTAGCGTCTGAGACTTGAGTTACGGATGAGTTAAACAACATACATAATACTTTCCACGTGTCCCGCCTACGAAAATGCGGCAGATGAGGCGAGTATGTCCCCCTAACGGACATAGTAGTTGATGAGAAACTTGGCTACGTTGAAGAGCCGGTAGAGATTGTTGACACAATGGTCAAGAAACTCAGAAAAAGAGAGGTCCTTCTTCTTAAAGTTAGATGGAAGCACAAAAAGGGGATAAAGTATACTTGAGAACCCGAAGAGGATCTCATCAAATACTACCCCGCTTTTTATCAGGAATGGTTTGTGAGGACACAAACCGAATAAGTGGGGGAGAGTTGTAACATCCCAATCTTTCGAGGGGACTAAAGTTGCCATAGTGTTAAACTTATACTTATTACATATCATTATGAATCCGAATCGAAACATCAATATTATTCTCCCTCCTTCTCCAAAACTCACGACAACATTCATATCATCCTTTTGATCTAGGGTTTTAAGTCCAAGTCAATTTGGTGCAAGCTTGGAACAAGATATTACTATTAATAAGCTCATAAGCAGCGTTTTCCTAGGGTTTCCATCAATCAATTCGAGGTATAAATATTATCTTGGTCTTGAATTAGTGTTTTAGAGCTACCCATAGGTAGGTAATGCTTAAAGATTGAACTTTTATGCCAATTATAGGGTTGTTGTGAAATTTTACATGATTATGTAAAAATATGGTTTTGAGAAATCATCAAGAACCCTAGTAATTGTGTATAAATGATTAGCCTAGTGATGGGTAGCCTATTTGGATGTTATAACACCATTTTATGGTGTTAAATTTCAGAAATCATGTTGATATGGTTACATAAGCCATGAACCAAACACCCCCTTATGGCTTATTAGCTTAGTATGATAAGTTTTATCAAGTTCCTAATGAGCTTAATATAAATTATGTGTTCCTAGGTTATAAGTGTTAAGGGGGCGTCTTTAGGAAGCTTCGTGATTCTATTCAAGCGGCTTTAAGGTGAGTAACAAATTTAAGTATAGAAACGGGTCCTTGGTAACCCGTTAGTGCGCCATTCTAAATGTGGTATTCATTTTCATGTTCATGTAGTATATTCTAGTTACGACTTCATGGTGTTATAATTATAAGTTATGTGCCTAAATGAGTCACTTATAGTATGTTTATAAGTGAATTATGTTAAACGGTCAAAACAGACCCCAAATGACCCGTTTGGATTTAGTTAAGTATTTTCAGCCTAAATATTATAATATTAATTGTATAGCGTCCTAAGTGGACGACATGTGTTATTATGTCATGACATGCTCGAAAAGGGAGCCTAGGCGTCCTAAGTGCACGGCCAGAGCCTTTATTAGCATCTCATTTTGTTAAATGAGACTTAGACATCTAAGTGGATGACGGTGTGTATAGCGGCTCAAAGTCATTGAGTATGTGACTTAGGCGTCCTAAGTGGGACGACTAGAACATTTTCGATTATATTGAACCAAGTATGGGTTCACAGCGTCCTTAGTGGGCGACTAGTATATAATAGCAAACAAGTACTCATTGCTTGCGAAGCAACCATATTATTATGCCATGTTATGATTAGTATCTTTTATATGTTATCTCACTAAGCGTTGTGCTTACGTTGCTTTGTTTTACTTGTTATAGGTGAAGCTAGTGATAGTGCTACGAAGGGTACGAAGACCGAGAACTAGACCTCGGTGGGATACTTAGGTAATGAGCCTTTTCCTATACGGCTCTCTTACCAAAAGCGCCCTAGGTTGTATGCTTTTGTGTACGAACATATAGACTCATGGTTATGTGATAATCAAGTACATAAGTAGTTTCCTTTATAGTTTAAAAGGGTGTTTGGCATAGTGCCATTCTTGCCCATTTTGATCATGTACGGGTCAAGGCGAATGATATATGTCATGTACAGTTTTATGTGTTAATATAAGTGTTGTGTTAATATTATATCCCAAAAAAACTTAGCCTGGGCGTTTCACAAGCCTTGGAGGAACGAGCTCGTCAACTTATTTCACCGAAACTATGGCAAACGAGTATCGTTTGAAACGTGAAAGCGAAGCGGCGTAGGAAAAAGATCTCATAATAACAAGGTTGGAAGAGATAAAGTTTTTGATGGCGCTCTTGAAGGGCAAGATCCAATGGTCGATTGAGTGGATCAATGACGAAAAGATCGAATCATCAAAAGTATAACTTGAAACCTCGTCATCAGGAGATCGTATTCTCTTCATTTCCTTTAATTTGTTGTAACGTTTTATTTGCAGTGTGTTTTTTTATTTCGTTGTAATTTTTTTTTTAATCTCGTATTGTAATATGTTTTCAATTTTAATGAAGTGTTTGTTTTAGTTTAACTAGCCGGGTACCCGCGCATAGCGGCGGCGATAATTATAGTTATATGTGTTTGCTTACCCGTTTAGTGAATTCGTTTCACAACACTTCGAATGTATATGTGTTAGTTGTGAGTGTTTGTTTGGGTTACCCGTAACTTTCCCGTAGCTTTCACGCGACATCATTATTCCCGCATATAAAATACCCTCGCAATCTCTTACGCGTCAAACACTACCCCAAAAGTATATGATTTTGACGAATCAAGATTATATTGATTGAAATAAATGAAATAAAGGTTAAAGTTGTAAAATTTTGAAATAAAATAAAATAAACCCATTAAAAATATAAAAACTAAAAGCTCATAAAAATATATCAAAATGGATGTTGAATTAAAGAGCATAAAATTTTAGAAAATATGGTGAAATTAGATTATAAAAAAATAAGTAGATAAAAAGATATTTTAATTTAAAATAAAGATGAATTTTTAGTTGAGAAATGACACGTGTCATTTTATAATTGGAGCTCTTTATCTTAATTTTTAGTGGTTAGGAGTTAGGTTTGGAGTTTGTTAGAAGTTAGGCTTGGAGTTTGTTAAGAAGTGACACATGTCATCTCATGATTGGAGCTCATTATCTTAATTTTTGTTTAGAAAAACTCTTGCCATAATAAGCAAGTAAAAAAGTCTGAATTTTTAAGCCTTCTAATTTTAGAAGGCCTAAATGCATTATAAAGTAGTATAGATATAGATAAATGAAGTGTTTGTTTTAGTTTAGGGGTTGAAATTGAAAATATGAAATGTTATTGATGTTATTGGGATGTTATTGTTGTCGGTGTTTTTTGGGATGTTAATGTTAAATGTTAAAGCTGATGTGGCGCTGACGTGAACGGTGTTATTTGTGTTATGGTGTTATGATTGGGAATGCTCTTATAGACTCAAACACGGCCCGTCTTTAAACAAGTTATGGGGGAAGAATTGTTTTCGTCTCAAACTTGTGTCAAGAATCGTCACTCCTAGTAAATTAGGATGATAACATAGGTCTAGACTCTAGTCGAAGTTTGTTTGACCTCATACGCGGTCATTTAGTATGGGTCGAAACTCGCTTGGCCAAATTGACGCGTAAATACTTTTTGTCTATTCATTTTTTAAAAATGCTTTAATTATTAACTTTTTTTAAATCTTATATTCCCTATAAACATTTATAGGGCCGTTTTTTAAACAAGATTTAATTTTGTGTTTCCCTTGCAAGTTGTGGATCCTGCATATTTACAGGAAGGTGAGCGAATGAACCTTTCGGACATTATTTCATCACCACAAGTGTCTTAATTTTATCTTTTTCTTCCGGCTTGATTGTTAACGAGTAAAATGTATATTGTAACAGTTCAACTTCAAACTCAAGTACTAGTTATGACACTTGGACCACAGTCACCTAGCGAATATATCACCACCATATCGGATTCTGAAATCGGTGTTTGATGTTTTTGGTTTTTACATGGTTATCATTAAATTAGATGTGCGTATGATTTGAATTTTCTGTAGGCTTGTAGTCAATTCTTTGTTTCTAAAGAGTAAAAACACTAAAACGCAAGTCATTTGTTTGTTTCTTTGGTTATGTACCATATGGACCAGTTCTCATGTAAAGACTGTTAGTTTTATGGACATAAATTAGTAGTCGTGAGTTAGGATCGAACTCGAGACCACATGATTGCACACTTTATGTATGAGAATTAAGGTTTAATAATTGAATATAAAATGCTATATTTAGTTATTATTTACACGAAACGTATAACGAACGTTAAGTAATTAAACGTAATGGACTAACGCGATATCATGTAATAGAATGATTGATTTTATTAACCTTTACGATGCTCCAGGATTGAGCATACATACAAAACATGTCTATTAACAAAATTGAGTAACATATGCACGTAGCGTATTTATAATTAATTTAGGGTGATTGCCTTTAGTCATACGTGTAGTTAGGATTTGATGGTCGTGTTCTCGTCTAGCTTGCTGGCCTTCTTGAGTTGTAATTATTACTATTAGAGTGCTAGATGCACTGATTCATAAGCGTGATTTATAAACGGGGCGCTTCACTTTTACCCTATAATATTCTCATAATACAAAACAAAACAAAAACCTTCTACAGTCATATTTCTATAGCACACAATCAAAAATCCCACTTTAATATAACACACACATGCAGCACACACAACTTTTTGTTATCCAGATGGCGATGTCGTCTATGACACCGCTACCGTTGCAAGGATAACACCATTATAGGTGCAAAATGTGTATAACGAGGGTGATAACTAGTGTGTCGTGCTCTCTTATATAGGGTTGTTGTGTCTTTAGGGTTTTGGAGGTTGTAGAATTGTAGTGTCTAACCTAGCAATTGAAGTATGCCATAAGGAATTTGGGTTATTAATGTTTGTCTAGTTGGGCTTTATAAATCCTTTTCAAAGCATGAACGTGGGTCATAAACGGAAAGTTTAGCCTAATGGATTGTATCAGTCCAGTTTTATTGGATCATGAAGAAGTGGTCCATTTGGTATCAAATCAAAGAAATAAACAAATGACTTGGATCTTCTAAACAAAAGAATTGACCACAAAAGCCTACACAAAAATCAAATCATATGCACATCAAACAACCATGTAAATCCCAAAAACATAAAAACACCCATTTTATATGCACATCAAACAACCATGTAAAACCCAAAACCATAAAACACCCATTTTCAAAAACGTGTTATGGTGTGATATATTAGATGTAGGATGCGGTGGTCTAAATGTCGGGGGACTAGTGCTTGATTTTGAACCGTTACAAAACACATTTGGTAATGAAAAAAAGTGATCAAATTAAGACGATTTTGGTAATGAAATAAACCTTCTTGTAACTTGCAAGGGGAAACACACAAATTCAATATTGTTATGAATGTTTATGGTTTTACCCTCTGGTATAGTGTTTATTAAAAGATTTATATCGTCGTTGTGATAATAGATTTACTAAAAATAATAGACATTTTCATAATGAATAGAAAAAAAAAAGACTTTATGCGTCAAGCATGTTTCGACTAAGCACAAGGTGATGTTCAAGTTATAGGTTGCTGCTATAGGAAAAAGGTACTCCCACATCAATTTTTAACCTTATAACTCAACCCAAAAATGACATTTTTGATTTCATTTGTACTTTTCTTTCGCTTGGCTTAAAAGTAGAGGGCATAATGTAAATTGTTGGAACTCTTGGGGCATAGGCCTTTGCAATTGTTTGTAGGCTCCTTGTTTAGTTTGTTTTAATAAATCCGTAGTTCAAAAAAAAAACTCAACCTAAAAATAGTTTTCCTCACCACTCAAGTTGTAGGACACCCTCGGGCCTTACGGTTTTTAATTATTTTTCCTTTATTCAATTTCAAATAAAACAGTATATTCATTAAATTAAAAATAATAATACATTAAAAATACAAAACCTAAAAAAAATACAATTTAGTAATTAATGTTTTTTAAATGCTCTACAATATACCCTTTATCCTTCATTTATCCTCCTAGTTGGTTTTACATGGATACAACATGCTCACTAACTTAGTTGGTTTTACAACAAAGCCTAAAATCAGAAAAGCTATGAGCGGGAAATTAGTCATATGGTTAAAATGATGTTTACTGAAGTTGGATGTGTTGATATTGTTGTTGATTCGATGTATAAAATATTAGAGATGGTTGTTCATGTTTTTTCTGCCACGATTCCCCTGTTTAAAAGAATTCAAAAAGTTTAGTGGGAGATCGAGGAGCTCCGAAATCCCTAAAGACATTTTTTGTAATATGCTTGCTTCCGCATGAGAGGATATGAATGTTTCGACTAATCCTCTAGTCACTAGAAAGGCACCAGATCATTGTAGAATGGTTTGTGTTTTCATTGCCTAAGGATCCCAAACCGGGACATACATATAGATCCCAAAACCCTACAAAGACATGGGCTTGGGTACAAATACATAATCATGGGCCTAATACAAATACGTAAATACATAATACTAACACACCCCGAGTTTAGTGGGAAGACACGAACACTCAACCAGTGCGAAATTCTTCAAATAAAGCGGAGGGCAATCCCTTTGTGAAAATGTCCAAAATGGCCCGATAGCGAGAAGGAACATGAAGAACTCGACTTGACCAAGTAGCCACTAAATCTCGAACAAAATGAATGTCAATCTCAATGTGCTTGGTTCATTGATGTTGAACCGGGTTCGAGGACATATAGACTGACATTATCACAGTATACAAGTGTGGCGGAAGGTACCGGAGTATGAAGCTCTAGAAGAAGATGAACCAACATGTTTCAGAGCCGGCATTGGCAACCCCACGATATTCTTTCGGCTCGAGCGAGAAAGGGTCGGTTGGCGGCTTGGAGGACCATGAGAGCAAGTTGTTGCCAAGAAATACACAGTATCCAGAGGTAGACCTCCGAGTAGTTGGGCAACCACCATTGATCAACATCAGAATATGCAACCAAAGTAGTGGAAGAAGAATACAAGCTGTAACCCATAATCCAAAGTACCCGAATATAGCGCAAAATCCGTTTGAGCGTATTAGAGAAATGAGGCTCGCGGATCATGCATATGAAGACACACTGCTGAACAACATAAGAGATATCAGGGCGATGAGTGAATGTTAGATGCTGAAGTGACCTGCAAGGCTCGATATAAGATGGGATCGGATATCAAACTACCATCATCACCCATTTAGACTCGGTGTCAACCGAGTCCATTGGAATTGCAACCAACCATGTGAGCCGCAGCTTCGAGGATCTCAGTAGCATACTTACGCTGTGATAAAATATACCGAAGTGTCACGAGTATGATGATATGCCCAAAAATAATTGAGTGATCCCAAATATGTCATAGAGAACTCCTTATGAAGAGGCGCAATAATACATTGAAGTAATCCATCGAATAGATGAACAATATCATCAACATATAATAAAAGATAAGCAATGTCATCCCGGATGATAGATAAATAAGGAGGTGTCACGTGACTATGAGTAAAGCCAATCCAGAGCATATGTAGCAAAGCTTAAACTGAAACCAAGCCGAGAAGCTTGTTTCAACCCATACAAAGATCAAGCGTAACAAACATACATAATAGGGTGCTCGGTATCACGAAAGCCGGTGGGCGGTGCATGTAAACAGATCTCGGATAAATCCCCATGCAAAAATGCATTCTTGACATCAAGCCGGTGAACAGGGCCAATGTCTAGAAGCACCAAACCAATGAAGCAGTGCGGATAGTGTCAGGTTTAACAATCGGGCTAAAGGTCTCATCAACATCAATCCCCTCTATCGAGTGCTACCATTAGCGACAAAGGCGAGCCTTGTAGCGCCGAGAGTGCCGTCCCGGCCAGTACTTGTGGCGAAATAACCACATCTGGCGAACAATGTTGATGTCCGCAGGAAGAGGTACAAGAATCCAAGTTTTGTTTTTAATAAGAGCATTAAGTTTATCATACATAACATTTAACCAATTTGGATCATGAAAAGGCGTTATAGGAGCGGGGTAAAGGGAAACTGTAGACACATGACAAGCATAACGGGGATTGGGGCGGGTTGTCCCGAACAGTGAAGCGTGTAACCATGGGATGGGATGAATGATGTCGTAGTCTGGGTAGGGTTAGAAGTATGGGGGGTTCTTGGGAAACGGAAATGGGGGCGGTTGAGTGTGTAGGAGAGGTGGGTGGTGGTGGGGGTATGTGTGTATGCGGAGATGCCACAGCGGGAGAAGATGGAGGGTCTAGTATAGGTGAAATGGGTAAAGGAGGTGACTTTGGTGGTGTAGGTGTGGGTGGGGTTAGTTGTGTGGGGGGGGGGGTGAGTTTGATGATGTTGGAAATGATGTTAGGTGAGTTATCTAAGAAGTCGTAGGATGGTTGCACAGTGGGTGTGGTGGAACCAAAGGGAAAAACGGTCTCAACAAAGGTGACATGGCGAGATATAATGATTTTGTTGGTGTTTAGGTCTAAGCAGTGATATCCACGGTGATTGGTGGCATGGCCCAAAAATATAGAGGGTGTGGTAGCGTGGGCGAGTTTGTGGTTAAATATCGACATGAGGGATAACAAAGACATCCAAAGACCGCATGAGATCACGGTAGTGGGGGAGGTTTCAAACATGCGTGTAAGGGGAATGTCATTATCAATAGCACGTGATGGTAGAATATTTAAAAGGTAAACGACCATGTTGAGGGCTTCAACCCAGTAGTTTGGGGGTAGATGGGCTTGAAAAAGTAAGGTGCAGATAAGGTTGTTAATTGTGCGAATCATGCGTTCAGATTACCATTTTGTTGAGAGGCGGGGACATGAGAAGCGAAACCGGATCCCATTATCGTTAAATAGTTTGTGAAGGGTATGGTTGTCAAATTCACCACCATGGTCACACTGAAAAGATTTGACTTCCCAGTTAAATTAAGTTTTGACAAAGGTGCGAAATAAAGTAAATTTGATCAAAGCATCAGATTTGTTAACCAACGGATAAACCCATACAAACTGGTGAGAATAGTGATCGGAAAAATAACATAATATTTGAAACCATACAGACTCGGGATTGGAGAAGTCCATAAATCCGAGGGAACAATATCAAAACAACTTTCAACTAAAGAAGATGAACTATCAAATGGAAGTTTCACGTGTTTGCCAAGCTGACAAGCATGACAAAGCACGGGAGATTTTTCCTTATTACATAAAATTGAATTATTAGAAATAACACGACGTAACACTTCACTTTCGGGGTGACCAAGGCGTTGGTGCCACGATATCTTGACTTGTGAGATAGGCTTGAGGAATTGGAGAAGGCTTGGTAGGGGTAGAATTAGGTCGCCGTGCTATCACATGAGCAAAGACTGACGGGTTTGAAAGTCCTATGAAAAACCAAAGGGATCAAATTCAACAAAGTGCAATAATTTTCACATACAAACCGACGACAAAAATTAAGTTTTTAACAATGTGAGGGGTGATAAGTACATTATTTAAGTGAAGAGGTCGAAAGGGAGTTGGTATAATGCTATGGCCGAGTTGGTGACAGGGAATGGTGCGCTCGCCGCCAACCAAGTGCAATGATGAATAAATACTTGAATTAAATACATCACTAAGATTATTGACCGAGTCATTTAGGTGAGAAGACGGCTGTATCCATATTCCGTTTCTGTGAGCGGGTTCATGGAGGTGGGAGTGGCAAATGCATGTGGAAGAAGCGTCTCTTGGCCCGAAACCGCTCCTAAATTACCCCCGAAGCAAAGTGGCATGTCACGCCAGTGCGAGGTTCAAGTATACCCGTCGATTTTGAACCGAGGCGGCAAGTTTGGTTGACCTCACGGTTGTGACTGCATTGGACTGTGGAGGTCGACCCGGTGGCATAGGTGCATAGTGGATCGAATTGTCATATCTTTGGAGAGGGTTCGTGAACTCGCCGCTGATATTGGACTGGTGGACCACTGGTTCATGAGCTGCCAACCGTGTAGGCGACTGGGTTCATTTTTTGTTGTGTGACCTCTTGTTGATGCCTTGAACCGTCACGCGGGGGTCCATAAGCGGCCGCGCACCAAAACCAGGCAGGTAGTGTAATAATGACGGGGGTCTCAACCTTTGGTGAACCAGTGGATAGAGGGCCAACGAGGGGTGCATTACAGCCTAGTTTAGCCAAAAGAGTTTGGAGGTTTTGCATGTCAGTTGGTGAAATGGTGTTGGACGTAGGCTGTGAGTTGCTACTATGCACTCCATTGTGCAATAAACGACATGACGCTCCAAAACGACAATACCCCTTGAGAAAGTTGTTGCAAGGTTTGTGTACCTTATCCGTGGAGGTGAAAGGGTGACGAGTATTAGACCCGTTGTTTGCCAATAACGCCATACGATATGAGGATGAAGAGTCGGACAAAGGGTCTTGTGTGCGAGCCTTTTGACTCATTTCCTCCGTGGTTAGCATGGATCGAACCGTTTTAAGATCAGGAAAAGGCTCCCGATGGGCAATGATGGTGACCACATTGTCATATCATTTGGGCGTTTCTGGGCGCTAAGGTGCATCGATATCATCATTGTCCAATGTCGAGCCAAAGCTATTTAAAACCGTGGCAATGGACTCAATCTTTCTAAAGTAAGCATCGATCCCCATGTCGCCAAGCTTCAAGGAGTGTAACTCCGCTTTCAAGGCAATTGAACGGGTTCGTTTGTTATCGGAAAAGATGGTGGCTATGGTGTCCCATGCGTCTTTAGCCAATTTAACAACCAAACGTTGTTGGAGGGTTTTAGAAACCGTAACAAATATCCATGAGAGAAGAATAGAGTCGATCTTCAACCACTCGGCATCATGAGGTGTTGTTGTACTTGTGGATGCATCCGTTGCATTTTTGTTTTCGATGTGATCCAGGAGTTGATTGCCTCGACAGAAGTAAGTGAAGAAATATACCCAAGATGAATAATTCATCTCATCCATATCAAGTTTCACGGGAATTATGTTGGTAAGGTTTGTTATGGACATTAATTTATCAGAAAAGAGGATAGTGGGTGGTGGAGGGGGTCGGTGACAGTCATTGGAGAGGGAGATATAAAGGATTGAGAGGAGCAGTGGGTGAGTGGAGGTGGGGAATAGTAGCGATAGAGACGTGTGGGGATGAGATGGAGATTGGGAGGAGCAGTTAGATGCAGGGAGATGGAGGGATGGAGAGGCAAAGGAATATACAATTAGGGTTTGTTGTAGGATCGGTTTTGGTATACTGATACCATGTAGAATGGTTTGTGTTTTCATTGCCTAAAGATCCCAAACCGACATACATATAGATCCCAAAACCCTACAAAGACATGGGCTTGGGTACAAATACATAATCATGGGCCTAATACAAATACGTAAATACATAATACTAACAATCATGAAGAAGACATCTATACTACTTATAATAGAGGAATGAATCTCTCTCCTCATGGTATTAAAATTAAGACTTACAAAATACAAAGCCTATTGTACAATACATAATGCACTTTTAATGATATTTCTCATCAATATTAATTTTAAGACTTACAAGTCTTAAAGCTTAATGTACAAAATACAAAACACTATTAATGTGGTCAAGATATTTAATGTAGTTAATTAATAAGTCGGTCAATAAATACAATTAATGCAGTTAAAACACCCCTTACACAAGAAATACAAATTATCAAGCATATTGTACAACCAACTTAAACATAATTCCTGCATTAAATTGTGACTAATACAAATAATAAAGAACATTATACAAATATTCAAGCCCAAACGGGCAACGGTCCAAATGAGCCCGAGCGAACGCAGTACGATCCAACGGCACGGGCCAAGCGGGTCGCGAGTGGAGCGGGGCCAAACGGGCTCGATCCCGAACGGCACGAGCTAAACGAAATCCTTGAAATCAGTAAATTTATTATCAAAAGAATATATTAAACTAAAATACATGATTCACCGAAAATTTTAGTTCGGGGTATCTGCCGCGCAACGCCGGGAACCCCTGCATTAAATGTCACTAATACAAATAATAAAACACATCATATAGATATTCAAGCCCGAACGGTCAACGGACAAAATGGGATTAAGCCCGAATCCGTGCGCCAACGGGTTCGAGCGAACGGGCATGGGCGAAATAGACGCACGGACCAACGGCCGAGCCCGAACGGACACCTAAACGAAATTTTTGATATCCAAATTTATTTCGGAGTACTCGCCGCCGCGAACGCACGGGTCCCTGCTAGTAAAAAACTAAAGAGCTTGCGGAGGCGGAAAAGAAGTTGAAAATCAAGAAGCAAATTAAGAAACTAAAAAAGGAAAATGAAAAGCAAATGATTGAAACCTTGATTACGACAAATATTCTAACAAATATTTAGTTAGTTGTTTAACAAAAAGTTTATACGGCTTTGTTACAGGTGAGGAAAAGTTTAAAGACCACCGAAATGTGTTGTCGATATAACTTTTGTAATGATATGATTATGATATGTAATGATCAATGCATTATATAGTGTTGATTTTAGTTTCTGAATCTTTCATCAGTTATTGTATTTTGATTTTGTTATGATATGATTGTGAATTTGTTATATGTAATGTTCAATGCATTATGTAGTTAAACCAAGTTAAACAAGCAAATATGTTGTTTAAGGTCAAATACATAGTTTTAAACCATATGCATTTACTTATAATCCAAAACTATATGAATTTTGATGTAAATATCCTATTGATAATCCTCGAGCCGGATTTTGATTCACTAAACGTGTTCTCAAAAGAGCGTCTTTCATTCATGGCATAAGAAGTGCATACTTACCCGCTAAAAGAGTACAACTAATGGTCATTTGAAGTGTTCTAACCTTAGTTAGTCGTCGTTACATGAGAACCGGTCCATAATGTACATAACCAACGCCTACACCCAACCACAATCTGCTAACGGTGATCACAATTACGACCGTAACTTTTTCTTCTTCTTAAAAATTAAAATTTCATTCATATATTATGCCAATATTAACTATCAAGTGCAATATAAAAGATTGAAGTAATTTCGTGGATTTGCATTGTAAGTTTCATACTCAAAAATTTGGATTGCAAATTGTCCACTCAGATATTCAACCCAAGTGAAGAATAACAGCCCAAAAATAATTAACCTACACACTACATTTCTCACATAAATAACCCCTAACACCTGCATCCCTCTTTTACTTGCAGCCACACAAACCGAACATAATTTCTCTTCTGCTAAGAACCTAGGGATGAGCATTTCGAACCGAATCCCGGAACCGTACGCAGATCAAATCAAACTACGATCGATTCTTGAAATACTTACACCGGCACGACCAAGTAAGGTGAAAAATCGGGACCACTAATTCGGGACCGATACCAAATCGGGAAATTCCCGAAAAAAGCGGGAAAAACCCGATTTCCCGGTACCGGAACCGGTACCGATACCGGTACCGATATCCGAATCCAGTTCGGTACGGTTCCGGTACCACTAATTTATGCTCGGGAAAAAATCGGTATCACTAATTCGGTACGGGATCGGTAACGTGCTCATCCCTATGTTGAATCTACCCGGAGTGTAGATTGATGGTGACCGAAAGTGCATCACTTGTTTAGACATATCTAGTGTTTGTTGGCACATTGAAACTTAAGCGGTTAGATGTTCAATCCTAGTGGAGTCGCTCTTTCTTACTACTATCTAAAAGTGTTATGATCTTTTTATCTCATATTGGTTTTGGACTGTGAAGTCACAAGTTTTTATTGTTATAATTTCAGTGCTCTTGTTCTTAAGGTTTGTAGAGCTTTAGGGGATCAACCAAATATCCTATAGCATATATTCAACTCATTTTTCTGGTTGCTATAGTAGAGGCCAACCAAAAGCCAAATATATTGAAGCACTCTTGAACTTGATTAGTAACTTTGATATGTGATAATTTCCTAAAACTACATATAAAATGATACTGTACTTTTATCCATCCATAGTGAACCATAATTTCATAGATTTTCATTATGGTGAAAAGAAATGTATAGTTAGTAAGCCCATTTAGAACTGCATTCACACAAAGCCAATCTATGGCCTTATATGTTGAAAGTAGTACTTCTTATGGCTGAAGAATTTACCTAAAAAACCGCCCGTACCGCACAACCCGACAAAAAACGGACCGAACAAAATTGAACCAACCTTATTCGGTTCGATTTCGGTTTTGTATATATATCTCGACTTTTGTCGGTTATGGTCCGATTTTTCGTTCAAAATAGCTAACTGACCCGACCAAACAAAACCGAGTTATTCGGTTCGGTTTCGTTTTGATATCTATTTCTCGGTTCGGTTATCGGTTCTCTTTTTTCCTTTGTCGGTTTTGGGTCGGAATGGTTTTGTCGATTGGTGGGTTTGACCTGTTGCTCACCCCTAGTACTTCCTACATTTGGGACCGTTATTTTTGGTTTACGAAACAAAACTTTGTATATGTGACGGAAAGGAAATCATGGATAGAACGTAGACTCATCGTATCGTGTTACCTACATATAAATTTGACCAAAATGTGTTTCGCCTTTCCGGTTCGATCCGCGCGCAATCGAAAATGTAGTCGTGGATGTGCCACAAGAGCAGTTCTTATAAAACTAAAGGTGGAAACGTCTTTCCACTAGAATCTGCAATCTACATTTACTTTTAAATTATACCCGTTACTTGCTTCTTTTTGAAAGGTGTGGTTTGTGAATTAAAAAGCTAGTCGGTTTTGGTCCTGTGCCATAAATCTTAACTACTTAGTTATTTTTAGTGGCATTGTTTAAGATTTCACGGTTTAGTTGAGCATATAATCAAACCGGGCGGATCCCGAATTTTAAACTATGTGTGACATGAATTTTGGTCACTTTGTTTGCGGATTGATCTTACCTTTAGTTTTTTCTGTATAACTAATTTCTTTTTGTGATTTTAGTTTGCGGGTTCAAGCTATTCGGGATTGATTTGATTTTTATGTTTACAGTTGTTAATTTTAATAATTTAAATGAGTTGTATTTAAAGAAATAATGTGACTAAGATTGCTTGTTTATACTAAATTCTGCAATTATTCTTTCAATGAATTCGAAAGTGTTTTAGGGCCTTTGGGTTGACACACCAACTTAGGGGTGTTGATCGGTTCGGTCATCGGGTTGTTCGGTTAGTTCTGTTCGGTTAAATTTTTTTTAGGTCAACTCGAGAACCGAACCGAACCAAATTCAAATTCGGTTTTCGGTTCGGTTCGGTTTTTGGGTTGACCCGAATTTCACTATTTTTTAAGAAAAAATTAATAATTACATAGATATTTAGCAAAAAAATATATTTCAAGCATAAAAAATGTTTTATTATATTACGATAACCTTTTAACAATATTTATTTATATATAAATATACATAAAAATATATAAATATAAATATATATAAAAAAAAATATTTATATGAATTTGGTTTTCGGTTCAAACTGCCAAACCCATATCCAACCCGAGAACCGAATTAGTAGTTCGATTCGGTTCGGTTATTAGTTCGGTTCGATTATTTTCGGTTCGGTTTTCGTTTATTCGTTTTTTCGCTCACCCCTACACCAACTAAAGTACTAAACTAATATTGTTTGTTCATAACCTTTTTAAAATATAATAAATTCCAAAAGTATAAACCTACTCTTATTACCTTTATAGTTTGCTTCGCATTACATATAGAATAGAAGCACGAAGGTTTTTTTCTCATTTTGTGCAAATCTAGCTTTAAACTACATGTAGCACTTTCAAAAAACGAGCAACCTCTATAAAATATTACACTTCGTGGGCTAAAACCATGTGTGGCACGTGCTACAAGTAGCCAACACCTAGATCCGCCCTCGATAATCACTATCGATGCCCATTTCTTTGTTCATGTGCATTTTCCTTCAAGTCGTTTTAGCATCCATTAATTCCTCTTCTCGCTAATAATCGCAACTTTGCAAGGTGCCAGCCTCATCCCGGTCAAGTGAAAACAAACTAATACTGAAAAAACGATAAACTTTGAAGCTTTATATGAAGCATAACAAAAATACTCCAATAGTTTCGAACCCATAAAAGATTTGTGACATTTTTCTTTTGACATTTTTGGATTGGATAGAATGGCTATAAATCCATTTGGCCCTTGCTGCAAAGAATTTACCTGTGCCAACAAAAAAGGAATTTGGTGCAACCACAAAAAATCATCCACAAAAAAAATCCATACGCTTAGGTGGAAGCGGATGATTAGTTTTTGTGAGTCGATCTCACAAAAATCAATCATCCACTTCCACTGATGCGGATTTTTTATGGATAGTTTTGTGTGGATGTAAGACTCCTCAACAAAAAAACTATTTGCTATTTGTAATTTATGTTTCATTTTATTGTAACTTATATTAAAAGCAGTATTGATTATTCAAGTCATATTTAATTAGTGAGTCTTGTCGAGGACTAGTGTGAGCATATTGGGTTGCAAACTGAAAATACAAATAAATCATCCTTCTTGATCTTGGATTTTTTTTGTTTGATCGGTAATTTTTTTTTGTATTATTTAATAAAGTGATTACAGCATATAAGTTACCTAATAATGTTCTAGAAGTAACATAAACGGGTTAAAGCCTTATAAATAATCACAATGGGCCGAAACATATCAACTAACATTCCTTTACTGGTTTAAGCGGTAAGCAATTAAACACTCAAATTGATGCAAAAATCTTCAAATAATGATTAAGGAAGACTAGTTATAACAAGACGCTGCGGATTTTTTAATTCTTTGAATTAATGTGTTTTTATTTATTAAAAACAAATAATTTATTTTTTTGTTTTATTTCTTTGTTTTAATTTTGTATTATAAGAAAAAAGAGCTGACTATGTGTAGTTATATTTTTCTTTATTGCACGCATGGGGTTGTAACATGAATCAAAGTTTGTTTAGATATTACGCACCATATTTTGGCCTATTGTGTATTTATATTAGGTGTGCATATGAGTTTATGACAATGTTGTACTATCTCACTTAACCAACCACCTTCGCTAATCACACCCATCTGGCCATCTCACACGCTATAAAAATTCCTAGCTTAAGACGCTACTATGCATTCGTTAGTTTGGCCAATGGGATTAGTGGGCTCAAGCTACCTGAAGGAGCAGAAAGACAGTGGTTGCATAAGCAATCTTTTAATCGAAACCCCATAATTTATCAGCTTTCACGTCATCTTGAGCCATTAATCTCGAGAAATGTTCATGGTCATACTTCACGGTTGCTTTTTCACCAAACTCAGTTGGGAGGTTATCCACCTCAAAATACGATCTCATGAGTTCTAAATTCTTTTGGTTTTATGGTTACACAAATTTCACCTTCTGGAATGTTCCATAAAATATTTAACAATCTGCAGAAATTTAGATTATATATGAGAACTCAAATTAGGATGTTGGGTTAAAAATGTGAGGTTTTAAAATTATAAATGTACCTTTCAAAATGCTTCAAATATTCTTGGTGGAGCTTAAAAAATGCCATAGCTAGCCTATGAGGATAATTCCCTTGAAGTATATTAATTATAGTTGTCGATTCGATCCTAATCTTAGCATCTTACGATTTTACGATACTTTGAAGCAAATACGATCCAGATCCTATATAAAATCTTTGCAAGCCTAAGATCTTGTAGGATCCCGATCTTAACCATACGATCTTAAGATCTAACCGATCCAATCTTAATTTTCATGGATTACAAACTAAAAAACTACAAATTTATGAGTTGTTTTTTTTGTAGAATTCGAGAAACAACATGTTTATCTTTTTAAACATTTCATAATTATAATTTAGGACAACATTTCTATGAAACATTCATAGTATTTTATGTTTATAATGTATAATAATTTGTAGATTTGTATGATATTACAAAAACTATTAAGAAATAACGTTAGGGTAGGATCTTAAAATCTCAATCCGATCTTACGATCACGATCTTGCAAAGACGAAACGATCCTGGGTAGGATCCCGATCTTGAAAACCTTGATTAATAGTATCTCTAGTCGTTCTAACTAGTATGTTTGTACTAAATGACCAACCGATGAAGTCAAACAACCATGCCATCTCTTTCATGGCCTTCTGGAAGATTAAGCATCGCGTTTTCCATCAGGTACACAAGATGTTTGATCTGGTTATCGATTGATTTTGTCTTCTGCAAAAAATGTATCATGATAAGTTATAACCATTGATTTTGTCTTATGCAAAAAGTGTATCGTGATAAGTTCTGTTGCAACTATAAATAAAAGCAATGTTGGTAAAATGTGTAGTTCAAGCAGGTTAGGTAATGGGTCAAAAAGGCTGGACTTAGTACAGGTTGGGATTAGTTCAACAAACCCGTAAAAAACCGTTATGTTAAATATGACTACATAAACGTCCATGTTACAAAATATCTTTAACTACCACTAAATATAGCGATTCTTGAGGTTTTAAGAATTTGAACACAAGATCACGACCATTTTATATTTTGTTGAACCTTTAAGTTCAACACACTTGATACATTAGCAATAAAACATGGCCCAAAATCGACCTATTTGTATGTAAATGGGTTAAAACATCAAAGTTAATTAAAAAGAAGTGCATCTAGCTTTTGAAGTCAAAACAAATGTGGGGATTGTTCAAGCACCCGCAATCTTGGTTTCAATACCAGGACAATTCGTCCAACTCGGTCACGAAAATTGGCTCTAAATATTTCCTAATTTCACCTTCAACTACAACTTCATGCTAAAAAATGAAAATAAACTTAAGTTATTAACGCAAGTCTAAATTTAGATAAGTTGACATTAATGGAAGTATTGTTAGCCACATATATAAGAGATAAAGACGACTTCCTACTATAAGTGCAAGATGACGAGGTTGGGTAAGGGGTCGAACCAAACTATGCTCGGTTGGATTGACCCAAAAAGTGTTTTGTTGTATTATAGAACTATTTATTATGTGACAAATAATCTCTAAATAATACAATTTCAAAGGTAAACTATGAGCGACTTTTGACCCATTCGATCATTTCCCTTTTAGCTAAATCTTTTGAGTTGACCCATTTAACCTGCTTGAGATAATACCCAACCAAGTTGACTATTTCTAAGCAAACAGGCCAAAATTTCCACATCTACTTTCCTATTTATATCATAATCATTAACATGGACTCATAAATGAAACATCAATCACTAACCCCAACCAATTCTCGGGCTTATAGGTTGATCTCCTCGCGAGTGTTTCTTCCAACATCTTTTCTTATTTATCTACATTCCAATTCAGGGCTTCTAAATATCTTCTCAAGCATGCATCAGCGCATTACAATGAGTTACGCCCAAGAAGTGGTCCAAGAGGCGCTTTAAGCTCATTGACCTGCTGTCACCAAAAGATACATCAATGACCACTATGAGGTCATCATTTCAAAACCATTTGTCGAGTATTCTCACAATAAAATGAAGTTCTTGAGAAACTATCATTGATGCACGTATCAAGTTAACAATGACTTAATTGACGCAATCATATACAAATAATCTCAAAACTCATCTCAATAATGTAAACTAATAATAGTGACTAATAGCCGTAAAGGGACATTTTTCCTACTTACAGCCCATTTCCATTTTTAGCTCTATTTTAACCCATACCAAATGTAGAAGTCGCAGATGGCAAAGACAACGATCTATCTTCTTTACGTGCCAACAACCAAGCCTGAACCGACATTGTAGGTCACCCTGATACCAACTTTTGCAACAGTAAGAATAGCAAGTCCTTTCGCCTACTTTAACATAGAATATGGTATCAATTTTTCCGGTGACACAAAACCAGAGTAAAAAGAAGTCTATAATCATGGAATTTATTGTTTACAATATGAGACATAACATTATCTTTCAATTACTCATATACATAAATAAGTACACTGATGACAATGGAAAATACTTTACTACTTTATACAATATTACCCATTACTTATAGACTAAGCCGAGCATACATACTATACCTTAAAGTAACCAAAGATGGTGTTTGCAGCCTTATAAATCTCTTGAGCTGTAATTGCAATATACTAAGGTCAGTTAGGTCTTGTGTCGGTACGTGTGAAGCACAACTCACTTAATCCATCAAGTATGGTTGAACAAACTTAAGCGATGCACAACACACATCACAAACGCATTGTGGTTTTCTTTAAGGAAATTTGTAGGCATTATACTCCTCTGCTTGACAATTTGAAAGCTTAAAGAGAACCCTTTGAGCTTCGAACACAACCATGGCAGTCCAAATGTGGCACTCTCGCCTCAATCACCATTATTTATAATCATTAATCCCTTTAATAACACCATAATCATGTCTCATAAAGTTGAGTATATATTTCGATGTTAATAGAAGACGCTAGATTATGCATATTACTTACGTTACTACGGAGTAACAGTTTAGTAAATTTATGTTAAAAAAGGTGAACACTAATACAATAAATTAATCTTTGATATAATAGAAGACTTAGATTATGCATATTACTCACGTTACTTCCTCACATATAGTTATTGGTGAATCTAAGAAATATGATCTAATACAAAAAAATAAATGTAAGATTAAATCTGAAGTTAAACTCACTGGATATTTAAGCTTAGAAGCCTTACAGCCAGGTGAAGTTCGAAAACATGGCACTACCAACGCACCAGATCTGATGCACTGTTCATCAACATTTATTTGTTGCTCGAATGGACATGGATGTTGATTGTAAGCCTGGAGAAGCACACATCCATTAAACATTGATTATGTGTGTACACCTAATGATGAAACGACAATGAACCGAGATTCATTATTTAACAAAATATGTAGTATAATCACTTATGCTTATGTATATGATTTTTAACAATGATGCGAGCAACTCCACTTTGTTTTACACCAATAAATTTGTATTCCGTAAGATTATTATTTCTTCCAATTTAAATGATCATATAATCATACTTGCGAGGCACGTTAAAATAATATTCGATAATTATGTTACTTTGGTCTACAAACTATAAAAAGGTCGTTATGAAGCGATAAATAATACAGATTATCAAAGAATAATGTTTCGGTTTCCACTTGAGTATTCTTTGGAACTACTCGATCACGTCATCTTAGTATTCATCAACCTATACATCCATTTATGATCTCCTACCACATAGATTTTTTACTTTATATGATGTATATCCACATGTCTCTTTATACATATTAAGTCCATTTTAAAGTGATTTATCATATGATGATAGTTGTGTTGTTTTATCGACCGATGTAATTTAATTTTTTTTGCGAACTAAATAGTTACACAGGCCAACACACATACTCTAATAGGACTCTTTGTAGGCTTGCTCCGTTACTCTACTTGTCTACCCAAAAAGATGACATGCATGTGCATCGATCTCTATGATCGATGAAGGTTTCACATATATGACCAGATATGAGATTTGCATAATATACTGATTTTGTACCAAGGGAAATGGAGACAAAATGTGGATAAAGAATTTTACGGAACTACTATGCTTAAATGATCCACTTTTTTGTATGCATGTATGATGTATCCTTAACCAATATCTACATGTCTCAGTTCACTTTTTTGCACTTTAGATATTGAACATAAGTCATTTTTATAAAAAGAAATTGTATGCCAATTATATGGAATGCATGTGTGTTGGATCAAGTAATGCAAAGAAGTAGTAGGAATACATAGTAAAGTGTGTTGTTCGAAAAAAAGGAATGTAGTAAGATGTATTTTATATTATTACTGTAAGATTAATGAGGTTTTTTGCTCCGAAAATTGTAGTGTCTTTTTCTTTCCTATAGGGTTTAATGCATACAAATAAATGAAATAATTGTCTAACAAAACAAATGATGAAATTAGTGCAATGCAACTTTATCTCATCGTACCTCACGGTGTATATAACATTCTACTTTTAGTTTTGATTTTTTATGAACAATTTCTTGGTGATGGCGTGTCATGATAAAAACACATTAAACCTTTTATGTTTTTGCGACTTCAAGATATATAATATTTGATGTTTTGAATGTTTTCGTTTTGCCGTTCTCACCATGAGCTTGAAAATTCCAAGATTCAATGGTTAAACAAGGAACTACCGATGCAAATACAGGTGAGTCGGAAATATATAATAGGTATAATATGTCTTAAAAGTTTAGTTATTATCTTCCAACCTTGACGTTTTGTTTGTGATATTCATGTTATGTTTAGAGATAGATACAAGACTAATAGCAACCCGAATGCACAACTCGCAGATACGTTAATATATAACCCAAATGCTACCGCCAAGCTATGCATTTGCAAACCCGAATGATTCGAGAGGATGGTTTTGAATGATGACGATAGTCTGAGTCGGTCATAAACCCACTACAGTCCACTACTTGTAAGTCTTGTATGCAACCGAGTCAATATCAATACGCGTTTGGGCTCACGAAAGCCCAAGCCCATATCTATTTACTAATAGATATCCGATATCTTCTAAAATAAGAAGATAATCATTCCCAACCGACTTAGGGCGGATACTGGTTTGGGAACACGGAACCAACAAGGATTCCGGCGTATATAAAGGAATTATATCCTCGCTTAAGGTAATGCATCTCATAACCCTAAAACTCCTTAAACCTTAAAACCGATTACTCACTCTCACGCCGGAGGATAATCGTGGGAAACAATCCCACGATAAGCCTAACTGTGTTTCTTGTCTCTTGTGCGGTGTCTCAAGCAGAATTCTCAATTGGTACGAGAACCGAGCTCCAAACCAGAACGCCCAACTTTTGTATCAAAGTGGCGCCATCCGTGGACCCTACACTAAGAACCGACACTAGAATGACAAAGCACGTGAATCAGAATCCACGATCGCAATGGGACCTCATGGGGAAGAAGTCGCGAAGTGGACTAACCCCTGCTGCACTGGGACAACCGCTAAAAATAAGGGATCAGCCCAAGACTTGATCTTCCCTTTGGTGGAACCACACTCGGGAACAACCCAAGCCACTACAACCACCATGAGTGGAGTAGACCCACAGCACCGTCTTTACTACTCCCTCCAATCGGTGCGCAGAAACTAACTCGACAAAGGCAATACCGGAGGCACCGCAACGGATAAAGGTATAGCGGCAAACAAACACACCCACTTGAGGGTCGCCAGAGTTAGCGAGTTTTCGTATCCCAAAACTACGAAACATTAAATGCCCTCATGCAAGAGGAAGAGAAGAAGAGATCGTCGAACTTGAAAGCCCGACTCAATTTCGATCCTGAATACTGAAGCTTCCCACGCCGCTATCGAGAGAGAATAAAAGAGAAAGCCACCGACTCGGTATTCAAGAATCGGGAGGAGAATCGTGGTGGATGAGACATCTCACTCGCAACATTTGAGTGATAGTGATGGAGAAGGACGGCGCACCGTCTATGCCTGCGGTAGCCGTAAGTACATGACATGACCGGGAAAGTATTCCCCTGAGAGAGCCCTTCAGATCCGGACTACAAGTCGACTCGAGAATGGTTGGCGCAAACGCCGTGAAGAAGGAAAATTCATCTTCGATAACTCCTCGGACAACGAGGATAGTGATGGGACATTGGAAGTCTAGAAGCAGACGCCGATAGCCAAGAGGAAGACATGCTCCCGTACGCCGGCCGTCGAGGAAGTGGATGCGTTCACCGTGACATCGTGATTTCTCCGAAACAAGAAAAGGCGCATGCCTACGAATGTCAAGACCTATGATGGAACAAGGTGATCCGACGATCACCTAAAAATCTTTGAATCGCCGCGACCATTGAGAGAACGGCCACAAACCGGTGTGGTGCCACATGTTTAATTCCACACTAGTGGGAAGTGCTGAACTGGTTCAACAAACTCCCAAGAAGAAGCATCAATGGTTTTGAAGAGTTGAGAAAGGCGTTCCGCCTAAATTTTACTCAACGAAAAAGTGCTTAAAAATCCTGTTGAACTCGCCAGGGTAAAGCAGCACCAAGGAGAATCTACGAGCGCATTCATGGAACGTTTTAAAGATGAATGCACGCAAGTTAAAGCATGTCCTGGCATCAAGATTTCGGCTTCATGAATGGGATTAATAACCCATAACTCATCAAGCGGTTGAACGACAAGATCCCGGAGACCTTTGATGAACTCATGAAGCGCACTCGGTATTTTGTCCAGGGAGAGCCGCCGCTGATAGCAAAAGAACCACTCTCGAAGCACTCGCCACGGAACAACCCGAGGCAATCGAATGACCGAGGTAGTAACCGCATAGAACTATCGCACCCAAAGGAGCGGCAGAGATAATGGTATACTCCCTCGATCAAAACACCAAAGGAAATACTCGCAGCGGAAGGTGCAAATTTCCCAAGACCACCGCAGATGCGTACCCGAAGATAAGCGCGATGGGAATGGATACGTGACTACCACCGCAAAAGGGTCACACCACTAACGCAGTGTGTCCAGCCAATTCATCGACAAGATGGTTAGGAGGCGACCTGGACCACTTAGTTAAAAACATTAAAGAGGGAAGAGATAAACAAAAGAATGGAAGCAAGAAGGAGACACCCAAAGATAAGGCCGACACAATCTACATGATACAGACGTGGCAACGAACCACTAAACAAAAGGTCGGCCAGAGTTTTCCGAAGCGTTTAAATCTCTTTCCCTACCCTAATCATGATTAACGACACGAAAGAGAGCCCTCACCATTGAAATTAGTGCGGGTGGTCACGACATACACCGCATGTACATTGATGGTGGGGCATCGACAAATATCATGTATGAGCATTGCTTTAAAAGACTACGACACAAATACGCAGCCAGCTTAAACCCGGTCAACACAAGACTCACCGGTTTCACGGGTGAAAAGATATGGCCCATGGGGCAATCGATTACTAGTCGGCGTTGGCAACGCAGAGCACTCTACGACAACTGGATGGATTTCATGGTGATCAATCCCCGCCATACAATGGCATTATTGGGAGACGGATATCGTCGGCCGCGCCGTGGGTGCCATCAACAAGACGGATGCTTAAATTCCCGAAAGTAGGGGGGGCATTGTTACTCTTACAATGCCACGGTACCAACAGAGAATGTAACACGTTACATGCGAAATGGAACCAACTCGAAACCGCGGCGCACCAAAGTCCCCAACTTGAAGGTCGAATTCACCTGAATACCCGTAAGCACAGAGATAACCATTGGAGGTCATTGTTCACAACGCAAAATGAACACAGGTGCACGCTCCTACAAAAGAACGTGGATATTTTCGCTGGGAGCCAAAACACATGACCGAGTACCACGCCGATCACGAGCATAAACTAAGAATCCGACAAGGGTATTCACCGACGCCGTAGAAGCGCGGGCCAAGCCCCGAGAGGGCACAGCAATTCTCGGTAATTCAGTGAGGTACGAAATTGGTAACCGCGGAATTATGCGTGAAGTCTACTACCACGATCGGCTTTCTAATCCAGTAATGGTCAAAAGCGATGGTAGGCTGGCGAATGTGTGTAGACTTCACCGACCTTAACAAAGCATGCCCGCAGGGGGTATCCATTACCAAGTAGATAGACCGGAAAATAGAGTCCTTGGTATGACACCCGTTAAAGTGTTTTCTTGACGCTAAGGATATCACCAGATACTGAGATGGCTAAGGAAGACGAGGAAAGACAGCTTTTCCACACAATCCAAGGCGCGATTATACAAAAATGCCATTTGGCTTGAAGAATCGCGGTGCCACCCTATCAGTTAGTAGACAATGCCTTTGACAAACAGGGCCGTAACTGGAAGTCTATGTGGATGACCGGTCATAAAAGCCATACCGGTTGAACTTGGCGACATAGAAGAAACATTCAAGACTCTACGAGAGATCAACATGAAGCTAAATCCTAAGAAATGCACCTTCGGCGCATGAAGGCATGTTCTTAGGATACCCGATAGAACTCGATGGCATAAAACCTGTCAGAAAAGACAAGGCGGTAATAGAACTTCCCTCACCACGACGCTGAAGGAAGTCCAATCCCTCAACGGAAAACCGGCCGCCTCAATGTGTTTCACGTTTAAATCGCAGAAAAGTCATTGCCTTTTTCAAAACACTCAAGAAGTGTATAAAAAGGGTGACTTTCTGTGGACGATCAGGCGGAAGAAGCCTTCACTACACTCAAACAAAGATCTCAGCAACGCCCCAACACTCGTGGCACCCGACTGGGAAGAACGATCATGTATTTATCGCCGACTCATGGGGCAGTAGTTAGTTACTAACAGATAGGGACTCGGTGTAAACCCCTATCTATTTTGTCGCCAAAGCGCTAAAAAGACGGAGATGAACTACGTTGCCATGGAGAAGTTGGTCTTGGCACTAGTATTTGCCGCCTAAGCGTCGCTACCATACTTCCAGCAATCTAATAGCGTAATCACGAGATCAAGCCATCAAGCGATCATCTCCAAACCCGAGGTCAAGGAGATCGACTCCGAAGTGGAGTGTGTTGCTAGGCAACATAACATCTCTTACGCACCACGCATCGCAATAAAGGGACAAGTTCGCGATTTCATCATCGAGAAGCCGATAATCGACGGCTACCTACACCAAGAGAAAAGGAACTACAAGATCCCCGGATTTTGTTTACATGCGGGTCCATGCGCGCTGATGGGTCGTGAGTCGGCCTTATTCTCACAAACCCGAGAGGAATGGAATTCACCTACGCGACCGCGTTTTGAGTTTACCGCGACAAACAATGCGAGAATATGAAGCTTTAATCGCTGACTACGATTGCGTTCAATGGGTGTACGTGAACTTGGAAGCAAATGTGGACTCCATTGCTAGTGGCCAACCACGCGGTTGGGTGAATACGTGGCTAAAGAAGAGAATATGATTCAAGATCTTGAGAAGACTAAGACATCGATCAAAGGCTTTGACAGATTTACTATCAAGCAAGTCCCTAGAGGAGAAAATCGCAGCGCACGCGATCGAGCAAGATTGCCTCGACAAGCTTCGCAGACACTTATCAAAGCAAGTGTTCTGGTGGAAACACTAAAAGCAAGTCAATATCGGAGATGGAAGTCTCCGCAGTCATAGAGGAGGATGGTCCTACATGGATGACACCGATCACGGAATTCTTAAGCAAAGGAACATTACCTCAAGAACGTATTAAGCTCGAAGAATCATCAAGCACGCAGAGATTCAATTTGCCGACAACATATTGTACCGACGTTCTTTCCTTCAACCATGGCTCCGCTAAGGCCCCTACAAGCAAATTACGTGTCAGCGAAATCCATGAAGCTCATGCAAAGATGCATGCGTGACCACGGTCCGTTGTAGCACGCGTTGCGCGTCGATACTATGGCCAACCATGCATCGAGATGCGCTGACCTAATAAGGAAATGCAATGATTGCCAAGTTCATAGACATCTGCCCCGCCGCCCACAACACGAGCTAACGCCAATCACGGCGCCCTGGCCATTCTACAAATGGGGCATTGATATTTCAGGTCCTTTTCCAATAGCACAGCGTCTTAAGTTTCTATATGGCTATAGACTACTTCACCAAGTGGATAGAGGCAAAGCAGAGTTTAATAATCACCGGCAACCGTGTAAACGCTTTCTGGGACAACATTGTATGTCGCGGATTACCCGGTGAAATCATCTCGATAACGGGAAACACCGGCGACAACCCCTTCAAAGATTGGTGCGATAAGTTAAATATCACCCAACACTTCGGCCGTTACACACCCGCGAAACCAATGAAAGGCTTAGTAGAGCCGCGCAAATCGAAGCCCGGGTGAAGGAATCAAAGCGCCGATTGCAGTAACAAAGGCGAGGTGGGTCAAAGAGCTTTCGATGTCTTATGGGCACACCGCGACCTCAATAAAACAAAGACGGGACACCCCTTCTCTCTAGTCTACGGACGAAGCCGTTATACCAATGAGATCGGCATGCCAACTATCCGCATCGCGAGATCAATGTAACAACAAACAATGACGAAAGACGTGTCGACTTGGACTCATTGAAGAAAGACGCCAACGCTTGTTACACGGGAGGCAAGGTCAAGTCAAAATGAAAGGATACTATGATGCCAAAGTGCGCAATGTTTCATCTGCACTAAGGCGACTTTGTCTACCGTGCCAATGAGGCGAGTCATGCAGAGGATACAGGTAAGCTCGGACCAAAGTGGGAAGGACCTTATGAGGTTATCAAGCAATAGGCACAGCGCCGCATAAAGCACGAGGCTTGGATGGTCGTGACCTACCACGCGACATGGACATCGGCAACCTCAAGAGGTGCTACCTATAAAGAATAGCTACGCACAGAGCATCAGACGCCCGCACTTTAGTGCCCAATAAGCATTCATGTTTTTTTTATTTATCTGTTTCCTTTGTATTTCAAAAAAACCTTGCGTATCAAATAAAACGCCGGTGTCTAGCTAACTCAGCCACATTTTAAAGTTGTTATCTCCATACCGTATGCCTTAACAATTTTTATTTTTCCTCGCTTACCATGGCGCTGTGATGCACCACGAATAAACCCACGATGGTAATAGGATAAGTTAACCTACTAACTAACTTGTTGAGTAAGAGGGTTGCAAACCCATCAATACCGATCACGATCCTGTTAAACACCTTGTTCTCAAGACGTTGAATAAGATATGTGCGCATCCCACGATGGATGCGCTAAAACGATACGCATCGTGCTTAACAACTTAGGAACCAGACACTTGATTCCTTAATGTGATATTTACAAGATGCTTATCATAACACACACGATTGTGATAAAATACTTGAATTATTTCTAGTATACTATGGCTTTCATACATGCTTATGAATCACCTATATTAGCACGGCTATACACTTTGTTTCTTCGACAACGAAGGTATCTTTTACGCAAAACCAAACAGCTATGTATACATTACAAGTTTTAATAATAGCCCGCAGCAAAACCGCAACTTTTATTCATAACTACGAGTTATTACAAAAGATAGTAAACATGTCGTCTACCACTAACGCTTAAGTACGTAAGTGCCAACGCGGACGTTACATTTTTGGCTCCGCTTAACACCCTTCACACACATTCTGATCCCCGACACGATACAAATAACACTTACGGCACTCCATCGCACTGGCAAATGAGCCGCACCAACCCCACACAAAATGGCCTTAACGCAATACCTTCTTTCTTAGCAAGACGGGTCGCATGCGCTTCCAAGACTTCCTTTAAAGGTACCTCTTTATCCAAAGCAAATGGATCTCCGACTATCCCTAGGACGCAAAGACGTATTGGTGCTTGGAGCTGTGACTCCTGGGCTTCAAATAAAGTCCTACTGTCTCGGCACCTCTGCGACGATGACGCGCCAAGGTCAACCCCGCATAATCACATTCATCGGATAATCTTGATCGCTCAAGCTCAAATCATGGGGAGCTCTAAGTCCTTCATTTTCGCATGGCGCGACCAAGTGATCATATGACTCAAAGATCATAATTTGGTACCTTTTCAATAGGCGCCTTCAGAAACTCCGTTTCATGAAGCTTCTCAATTGCTTCCGACTTACCACGCCCGTGAGCGACCCACCACCTCCCCAAAGCATTGACCACCTCTCGGCGATTCTGGTACCGGAAGAGCGCTAAGGCGGAAACCGTGGCCTATGAGCCAGGCCCGCTATCATGGACATGAGCCGAGGATACAACTCCTCGTCATACTCGAGGTTGCTTTACGCAGCTGCCTCTGCACTTCCAATGACCAACTCACAAGAGCCCAAGCTCCCCAAATACCGCGAACAAAGTTTCACTGCTCCAAATGTTTAAGGCCCAGCGCACGCAGACTCATACTGCAAAGCCTCCGACGATCTTGAGTTATTTGGCACATTAGTGCCATCTTGTCCTCGGCTGTTTTTGAGCGTAAGCGCCGATCCCTTACCGCTCTGATGGGCGCTATCCGGGCCTTTGCCGGTGCTTGCGCGATTGCGCCTCCAACAAAGCTATTGTTTGGTCCTTTTGTGAACTTTGGTCAATCCCACCAGATACTCGGTCTTTCAGCTTCACAATTAGTGCAGCCTGCCAGCGGAGACTGCACCAATTCTTCAACCAAATGCTCAATGGGTGCGTCCGCATCAACTTGGCCTTCATTATCCTGGCTCCATGGCTCGAATGCGCCGATCAGACGATTCGCCGCTCTGGGGTGACTTTATAACTCAGCTCCATCCTGCGAATAATTACCGCTTAACGTCAGATTCACAACTAGCACATTCACCAACAAAAGAAAATTATACATGGACGGTCAGATTTTACCGTGGCGGCTCGCATCCTCGCCAGAGCAGATGCGACGACGCTTCATCCGTGGAGGATAATGCCACACCAACCACGGGCGTTTTTTCTTGATGGGCCTCGCGACCATCATCACTTCTGGGTCCTTTACGAATAAGCCCGATTCTTATTCTTCCTCTTCCTCCATAGAGTGAGCCACGCCTACGGTGGTATCGCGGCTACAAGCCGGGTTACTTGTGAGTAGCGGCTTTTGGCTTGGTGTTACCTCACCGCGAATGAGGGCTAGTTCTGTCTCCCCCGTGATTCAGTCATGACATGCCTGCGCAGAAGCAGCCGTGATTGTTCCTCTCCTTCCTTTAACGGTCATACCGTCACCACTTAACGCTTCGCCAAGCGAACAACAAGAAAGAGGTCCATCTCAAGCAATCGAAACAAACAAACAAAGATTGGTTACATAATGTGGGAACACAGAAGATAATTCTTACTATAAAAGGAGTGCGAAGAACGAGTACCCACCCCGCCATTAGCTTCTAAAAGATAGGGATCTCATCTTCGGGACCAAAATAGTTTCACGATGCCCATGTGTACCAAGAATTCCTCGGGGATAGGAATGGGGATGCGGTTAGCGCTTTTATCAATTCCGCATCCTCGCGACATAGGATCCAGGCGGGGCACTCATCCTTCACCAGCGAACCCCGGGTATGAAAGTCATAGGTCCACGGAAACACAAATATCTACCTGCAGTAAAAGGATTCCTCCAATTCCTAAGCGCGTCTAGCTTCTTTTGTATAACATTGAAATCTACCAATACTTAGCAAAGGACACCCACCCATGTGACCGTTGTTGTGGTAGAACACGCGAAAAAGGTTGATGGTGGATTCACCGCCAAGAACGGGCAGCTCACCTCAAAATTTGTAATTTTAGCCTATACAATGCAATTGTGATATGTGCGATTATAATATTTCAATATATCGCATGGAATTGGGATAGAGGCAACGCGCTTGATTCGCTGAATTAAAACGCTGCGTATACCCCACTTCCTTCGGGAAGTCGGCAATAGACGCCAGCGCACCGGAACAATGGATGTACGCTAAGCGGTATATAGTAATCCGAAGTGAACTCTAAGAGATCACTCGTGGATAGATTGGAGGTGAACTCATGCGCTTGTTTGACCATAGTGGTGGATTTACGAAAGCACGCTGAGGCCTTGAGGTAGTTTAATTTCTAGATTAAAACCGGAGTTCTCTTTTCAACAATGGCGGATTGCTTTTTACGGTGGATCACTTTGTGAAAATGAAGGGTGGTTTTATACTTTTCTCTCATCCATCCACGATACGCGCATGTGGACTCCACTAACTTCACTTGTGGTTGAGATCACTGATGGGACGCGGGATGTCACTTTCCCAGATAACGAGGCGCTTACAATTCACTTTTATGTCTAGATACAACGCACCTACGGGTATGTGTATGGCTTCTTTAATACGTTTAAAGTTTATTTTATTTTGGACTACGGTCATTAGTCTAGCATCCGCATACGACTCAGCGCATACTAGACTGGGGACATGATGACGTGATAGTCGGAGTCGGGTCATAAACCCATCATCCACTACTTGTAAGCCCTGCTTAACCGAGTCAATATCAATACGCGTTTGGGCTCACGAAAGCCCAAGCCCATATCTATTTACGGAATAGATATCCGATATCTTCTAAAATAAGAAGATAATCGTTCCCAACCGACTTAGCGGATAATCAAGTTGGGGAACACGGAACCAACAAGGATTCCGATGCGTATATAAAGGAATTATATCCCTGCTTAAGGCGATGACTCATAACCCTAAAACTCCTTAAACCCTAAAACCGATTACTCACTCTCTCACGGAGGATAATCGGGGAGACAATCCACGATAAGCCTAACGGTGTTTCTTGTCTCTTAGTGCGGGTCTCAAAGCAATTCTCAATTGAGTCGAACCGAGCTCCAAACCAGGAACGCTCAACTTTTGTATCAACATTGAAAAAAGCTGTCAAAACTTCTAAAAGGTTCCATGTCTATTTTTTTTTTTTTTTTTTTGTTTTGTTTACTATACAGTAAAAGGATGTGTAGTTTTATAGAGTATTAATTTTTTATATTCATCTATTGTTTTAAGTTGCTCAATTTCACGTGTCTATAGGTAATAAATTTTTATTAGTTGATTCGTTGCAACAATTGTTTTTAGAAGAAGGTTTTGTCATGGATCAAATTTGGTGTCCGAAAATAATCAACATTAGCATTAGTTTAGATCTGAAACACCCTTTACTCTATCTCAATATTTGTCATGCACATACACGTTATGACAATTTCTAGATATTTCCTTTATTATTATCATTAAAATATTTATTATTATTATTATTATTTTAATATACTACTATTATTATTATTATTATTATTATTATTATTATTATTATTATTATTATTATTATGATCATGCATAGAAATCGATATAAGCAATTACTAGAGTTTTTAATTTTTTTTGCTTGTTTAAAACTTTCTTTCTCAAAAGCAACTTATTATTAGCTGCCCGTGATTCATCACGGGTTTATAGGCTAGTTATTTATAATCATTAATCACTTTAATAACACCATAATCATGTCTCATAAAGTTGAGTATATATTTCGATGTTAATAGAAGACGCTAGATTATGCATATTACTTACGTTACTACGGAGTAACAGTTTAGTAAATTTATGTTAAAAAAGGTGAACACTAATACAATAAATTAATCTTTCATATAATAGAAGACGCTAGATTATGCATATTACTTACGTTACTTCCTCACATATAGTTATTGGTGAATCTAAGAAATATGATCTAATACAATAAAATAAATGTAAGAATAAATCAGAAGTTAAACTCATTGGATATTTAAGCTTAGAAGCCTTACTGAGCCCGGTGAAGTTTGAAAACATGGCACTACCAACGCACCAGGATTGTATGCACCTGTTCATCAACATTTATTTGTTGCTCGAATGGACATGGCGGTTGATTGTAAGCCTGGAGAAGCACACAATCGGTGTATGCACTAAACAAAGGATTGAGATCTGTTTAATAATAGATGCTTTGAAGCAACTCCCGCAAAACACAACCATCTCACAGTCTAACTATGACATTTTCAAGAAAGGTAAGACTTGCAAAGAAAACAAAAATGATTGATGTTTTTTGATATTTGTAGATGACCCCTCACAATTTCTCTTCAAGACTTGGCTTTGCAACACCTAGTGCTGGTTTTCTTACATCTGTCATTTAAAAACTTTTGTGGCCTCCTGCAATGATGAAATAATTTTTGAATTTTGAATGTCAAACAAAATACTTGTAGATTTAGATAACGACACAAATTATCGACAATTTCTTTACATAAGAGCGGGTACTTTATTAGAAAACTTTACCAAGAAGCAAAGACATTTGATCGCTTGAATTACCTAGCATCATATACTCTTCCACGCACAATTCTAAATGGCAAACCGAGTTAATGGGTTCACCATTCATCATAATAGTTTCACCAAAGTGGTTTACTACCGAATTTGGAGAAAGATTTGTTGACCATGCACCTGCGTGATCCGATAGCCATATCCAATATTGCATTTGTCGAAACAAAAAGGTTTTGTTCATTCCTAAAAGCATCAAAACCGCTAGGGGTTGCCCTCGTAAGAGAATGAGTTTTGGATAAAAGGTCATATTAGCTCATCTAGGAATAAGAATCATATTATAATTGCACGGATATCTTTTCTTATTGAACGAATCAAAAGAAGCAAAGCATAAAACTCACGATCTTGCACGTCATCAAAGTCATGAGCTTGACCACCATAAAATATCGCCATCTGGCAAGTTGCAGATGTTGAACCTTGTCTATTGTTAAACGTAAGAATTAAGTAGGTGACTGGATGTTCATTTCAGATGTGTTGTTGTTGGTATATACTGATTATATGACCCTTAAACTAATCATAACATTAAAAACAAAACTTATTTATCCAAAAAATAAGAACTGATTTGTGACTTTAAGTTGTATGAATTAAGTTCCAAATACATACAATCTCAGAAAACTCAAATATCCAATAAGAATACTTGAGTGTCTAATCAATTAATTACCGAATAAGAGTAGAAAACCCCGGCTCGGGGAGACTAATTGCATATCATTACCGCTACTTTGGTACAACCATGCTACAACTAACATTAAGTGAGCTCAAAATTTCCGACCCTTTAATTCCAATTTTAGATCCTTCATCATCAGCCACATTAGCTTCTTTAAATCCACTTGAAAGTTGTGCATATACATAAGGTGCACCTTCACAACCCCGCTTAAGGGTATTGCATCACAAGACCAACGTTAACGAGGAACTCGCTCGGTCCCATATATAACCATTAACATCGCCTTTTAGCACCGATTGCCTTTGGTTGCTATTGTCTTACGTTTTTGAGCATCTAAATTTAAAGAAAAATATAGCATTATAAACATAAAAGATTAAATACTAAATGAAAATGTAAAGAACTTGATTTTTTTTATAATAATAAAAAAACCTTAAACAAATATGCGTTATATGGATAATCTGGTCTTGTTTGTGGGACACCATGCCTCGAAGAACCAAGAAAAAAGAACTGATTACTTCATTTTACTCCCGCAGTCTTTGGTTACCAATCTCGTGGAGATCAAAAGATCACTTCTTTCGCCATAAATAGGTACCCCTATAAGATGTGATCCAACAACCTGTTTTTCTACCATAGTTAAACGATAAAATATATCAAATACCAATAATGTAACAATCTCTCACACATCGTGATCACCATTCAATTTTGTATCCAAATTAATCAAGGTTAAAGACCCATTATACCAAGGGGGTGTTTTGATTGCTTACTTTTCTTCTCTGCTTATCTACTTAGTTTTAAGCATACCACAGCTTTTTCTGTTATCCAAATGAATATGCTTTTCGACTTATTTTTGCGAAAGATAAGCGACAAAGCCGCTTATTTCAAAATGTTCATTTGAGATATAACAAAAATTAATATCTTACCATCTTGGTATCTATAATTACCAAAACATCATACCTACAAAATGATCACAAAGATGAAGAAGCTTAAGCTTATTGTGTCATAGTCGGAGCAGGTTTATCATTGGAAAACACGTTCTAGTAAGGATAATTCACAACCGAAATATAAGATACCACTGGAGAACAATTAGGATCACCGAGCTATGCATGTGTGTGATGTTATGGTAAATCATTTGCAAAACAAATTATTCAAACTTGGGTTAATGGCTGGGTATATCATCGAAATGTGAATGAAAATCTAGTCCTACCTTTATTTTTTTTAAGACTATGGGCTTCTTAAATTTTGATATCACCGTGCTTAACTCTCGTGTGAGTCTCAATAGCTTAAATAAGTCAAGTGTATGTGCCCATCCGTATGAGGCCAAATGACCAAATGGGGTTGTTTAGTTTTGTGATTGAAGTGATTATTGCTATAAAACTGAAAATGAATCTTATTTTTGGATGTTTAGAGTATATATCATTATAAAAATGTTGAATGAAAAATATACATAAATTTACGTAAATAATAATAACAATAATCAACTAATTATTTGATCCTGAGGCATTTTTGAAATATGTTACGCAAGTCTCAAGTTTCAAATTGCAAAATTCCCTTTGTAAATTCAATCCTAGCATCCTTTACAATAGCAGGACCAAGAGCTTATATATATATCAATGCAACCAACATTTTACAAACCCATGAGCTGTTATTTTATTTTTTTTGGGTTTTATATCTTATCAAGTTATAACTTTCCCACTTTGTTCACTAAGTTACCAAACTTTCATTTTGTTCACTTAGGTTATTGAACTTTAGTTAAGCATTCAACCTCCATTTTTCAGTGTAATCAAAGTAACCTAAATGCATTTTTTTAGGTAAGTTAAGTAACTCAAATGCATTTTTTTAGGTAAGTTAAGTAACCTAAATGTCTCATTTTACAAATTCAGTTACCTGAATGTCAACTCCGTGTAGTCCAATACCCTGTTTGCACAAAAAAAAAGTTTGGTAACTTAGGCGAATAAAGTTGGAAAGTTGGGTAACCTATCTGTCTATAAACCTTTTTTTTTTTTTTTTTTTTTTTAAAAAGCGTGTTTACATAGAAAAACCATAAAAACACAAGTTATGTTTGACAACAATAGGCATTTTTCCCCAAGATGTAGCCATACTCTTTTTCAATGTACTCTTACTCTTTTTCCAAAGCTTGTACTTCTTTGGGTTTTGAATGATATTATAATCAAACAATATTCACCGTATTTGAATGCTAATGCTAAAGTTTAATTTTAGATACCGGACTACTTATTTTTTCTACTTATGTGCTCATACTGACCACAACCGCTTAATGGGGCAGTTTTCAATAAGCAAGTTAGTTCAACATCAAATGCAAACAAACATGACAATATTTTCACCAATTATTTCTATGATAGTAGCTCAGCCACTCTTAATCTTCTAAGGTTATAAGCCATTTTTTTAACACTTTGAATTGTAGTGGCTAACCCATTCTCAGTCTTGTAAGATTGTATGTAGAACTACCTAATCCATGTGATCTATGATCTAACTTGATTCACCCAAGTTGCAGCAATCACTATCAAATCAATCATGTAGACACATAAATTTACATCTTTATAACATTCTTGAACAATATTTGGGCAAAATCAGCTAAAAAACACTAAACCTACATAAAAAATTCACATTTTAAAATATATATATATATATATATATCTTGGTACCAACAAAATCTTACAAATAATCATTACAATATACATAAAAACCACAAAAAACCTTACCAATGATCCCACTCAATAGAGAAAGTGGAGTTCTTGAACCATCCCGCTATCTCTTGTGCCCATTAATATAATACAATGTCAAGTAACCACAAATATATCAATATAATGTGTAACAAAAAATCTTTGAATAAAATTATACTATAAAAATTGGGTAAATTAGCTTACTGTCAATCTATGAAATCGGCCTTTAATTTTTTGTATTCATCCATCACATATTCACAAGTAATGTAATCTTCAAAACCACCGCATTTTGATTGAGGTATTGAATTAGGGTTTTTTAAGAATGTAGTGGGTTTTACTAATAATTAGATTCGAAGGAGATGTTCTTGTGTCAATGATTGTGCGTGGATGAAAGATAAGAGATCGGATTTGATTAATGGTGGAGGAATTTGGATGAAGGATATCTTTGCATTTTAAGTGCAGCCCATAACTTTCAAAATCGCCTCGCCATTTTAAGTTTTATTTTTTTAGTTTTTGACACATATATTTTTGTAAGTTTTTTTCAATAATCACGAATCAAATTTGAATTTTGGCTAATTTTTACCATATCGGGAAATATTTACAGGTTTTTTTAATTAAAAAACATTATAAAAAAGTTGATAATAATTCAGTATTAATGCAAATCGATAAAAGATGCTCATCTGTGTCTATCTTTCACTATTATTCTTTTTTTTTCAATTTAGTGTCGACTTTTTTTTGAAGTTTTTTTTCTAACTTCGTTAACTATTATTAAATACATGTTTGGTCCTTGAGTTTATATAGGCATTATATGTTTGGTCCTTCAGTCCGTTTTTGCACATTTTCAAAAAATATTTTTCAAAACTAAAATTTTTTTAAAAAAAAAATTTCAAAATATTTTTTTTCCAAATATTTTTCAAAAACAATTTTTCGAATTTTTTCAAAAAAACTTTCTCGAAATATTTCAAAAAAAAAAAATCAAAATATTTTCGTCCGTTTTCGCATGAAAAAAAATTTGGAAAAAAAATTTCGGAAATTTTTTTGAAAAAAATATATCGAAAAAAAAAAATTGAAAAAATTTGGAAAAAATATTTCAAATTTTTTAGATTAAAATATTTCGAAAAAGTTTTTGAAAAAATTTGAAAAAAATATTTCGAAAAATTGTTTTGAAAAAATTTGGAAAAAAATATTTAAATTTTTTTGAAAAATATTTTTGAAAATGTGCAAAAACGGACTGAAGGACCAAACATGTAATGCCTATACAAACTCAAGGACCAAATATGTAATTCACTAACGAAATAGTTAACTGAAGTTGAAAAACCAATCGACCAAAAAAAGTCGGTACCAATTTAAATTGAGGTTAATAAGCACTAATTGAAATTGACATAAGATGAAGACTTTTTATGCGATTTGGGCCCTACTAAATAAGGTATGGTTTGATTTTTTTGAAATGAAAAATTCCCACTAGTGATTTTGTTTTATTATATATATAAAAGATATGTACATACTAGTAACAAGAAAATGAATGGTAATCTCAAGAATTATAAAGAAAATTATATGAGTTCTCATGATATCACTTGTTATGATATAAAATAGACTAGGAGTAAAATGATGCTAAAAATTCATGACATCAATGATTATTTTAAACCTGTAAGATAAAAAACCTTTGATGACCCTAAAAACACGACGACTCTAATAGCCACAAGTCAAGAAAACCAACATATTAGAAGAGAACCCGGCATTCCAAACCTAACTATACATATAACTAAGAGCAATCACCCAATGTTAATCGTAAAATATGATACTTACATATACGTTTACTCATTTTTGTTAATATACTTGTTCCGTATGTATGCTCAATCGATCCAAAAAAGCAGAATTCAATTTAATAAGCTTATCTCACGCGTTTTAGTTTTTTTTGATTAGTCATCGTCGCATACGTCTCGATTAAGCTTGGAGCATCGTAAAATAAGATCAATCATTATATTACTTTATATCGTGTTTGATATTATATATCATGTAATGCACCAAACTTAATTATTTGGGTAGCATGAAATATTCAATTCGACTTTGTCTCAACACAAGCTATAGTTATGAGTTAGACGTGAACAAAAAAATTGAAAACCAATCCGATTCAAAAAAAACGAAAACCGGTTTTCCTTGAACCGAACTGTTTATTTTTAACCAATTGCATGTTTTGTTGTCACCGGGTTTGAGAACCGATTTAAATTGGACAAGTTCTCGGTTCTTGGTTTAAACCGCATCGTTCTAGGTCATGGATCCGCTTTACTCCCCAAAAAAATTTCGAACCGACCGATTTTTGTCAAATCGGTTTGTTGACTTTTGACTCATCATCCGGTTTTGAAAACGAACGGTTTGCCGCAAAAACCGGTTTGTACACCAGTATTATGAGTTATACTTGTCGATTGATTCGTATAATCGTACACTATCAATTGATCCACTTAAAATTAGCATCACTACATTTTTCTAAAGATGCATATCCACCCTTGTAGGCACTAACTTTTAAGTGATGTTTGCTTTCTACTTTTCTAGTTTCTAGTATTGTGTATATTTGATGACACATATACGGTGATTTGATTTTTATGTAGGCTTCTGTAGTCAATTCTTTTGTTCTAAAGATCCAAGATCCAAGTCATTTGTTTATTTCTTTAGTTTGATACCAAAACCCCATAAAACTACACCCTGCATCCGCCCATAAGCCAAAACTTTTCGTTTATAACCCAATTTCATATTTTGAAAACGATTTAAGACAAACATTAATAACTCAATTCCTCATGACATACTTCACTTGTTAAGTTTAAACACTACAAATCTACAAGCCTACAATCTCCATGACTCTAAAGACACAACAACCCTATCTAAGAGAGCACGACGCACTAGTTATCACCCTCGTTATACACATTTTGCACCTACAATGGCGCCATCCTTGCACGAAAATAGCCGGCCATAGGCAACGCTTTATCCGGATAACGACAACTTGTGTGTGTATGTGTGTGTTATTTTGGTTGTGTGTTATTGAAATATTATTGTAGAAGGTTTTTTTTTTTTTAATTTTTTTTTTTTTTTTTTATGAGAATCTTATATGATAAAAGCGATGTGGTGGTGCTTATAAATTGCACATATGACTCGTGGTGGATCTATCACTCTAAAAGTAACAACTACCAACCAACCAAAAGCTAGAATAGAACACGATCCATAATCCCCATATGACTAAGATTCTAGATGACAAATTATAAATACCGTTACCTCATATGTTATCAGGCAAGATAATTTATTTATTCTACATCTCATCAACGATATAAAATCCACGAATGAATAGTCATGATCAATTGCATCATCAAAGAACAATAAAATCATTCATCCTATTACGTGGCTAAAGTATTATACATCAAAACGATGTAAATTAAAAACTTAATTATATGGGTAGCATGAAATATTCAATTCCTTTATCTTTACAAACAAGCAATTTATGATAATCTCTTCTAACATATGGACGATTTGACTCGTAAAATCGTACACTATCAATTGATCCATTTAAACTAAGGGGACAATCGTACATTGTCTTTTATATTTTATAGTTCATTAACATATAATAATTGATGTCACATGTTTTTGTACATGTATAATTTTATGAGCTAGCCCATTATCAAATGTAACCCTTAAAATGTAACACCCAATTATACATTTAGGTACTAATTTAGGAATTCCCTCATGTAGAGTTAGAGTATAGCTTCAAAATTCTTTTTTTGTCTCATATTTTACTTCTTATTGACTAAATTGCTAGTTGGTTTGATAAAAGTTGGATCTATTGGTTTTGTGTTTTGGTTCCATTTTTTTCAATGGATTCTTTTGATGGAATCCTACTTGTAGTTTCATCGATTCAGGTTCAGATTTTATATTTTCGACCATGGTTCCCTTGTTTAAAGTATATGATTGAACGACACATGATTCTTCGAAGGTAAGGTAGAAGAAGCATCGGTGTTGTCAAAATCATATTAAATAGTGTTATGCATCTTCTTTGCAAAGAAATAAATTAGATCGGAAAAGTCTTTGTCACTTTGCAAAGAAGGTAAGATAGAAGTGTTTTGAGGCCTCAGTTTGAAGAAGCTGAGGTTGTTATTATCGAGATGCATCGATTAACGTAAGAAGCTGAGGATGTTATCACAAGACAAAACACTCCCAGGTCTTAATTTGGTTTTCCTCTTTGGTGTTAGATCGATAATAGCGTTGTTGATGATATCACCGAGATGTTAGGAAAATGAATAGAAATAAATTTTGTGTTGTCAAAATCATATTTAATATTTACTTGGTAAACTTTGTATTTACTTTGTTACATATTGATCCTGTATCTGTGTCCTTCCTGTATAATGTGTGAAATTTTCTTTTGGAATTGTTGTTGTGACTCATCTATTATATTGTTTATCCTCCAAATGCTTGTATTACTTGTAATAAAAAAGATTAACCTTACTGGCATCATTATATTTAGGGAACTCGTACACAAAAATCAATTATGTATGTAATTGTTCACTTTTGAAGGATATAAATTATAAAGAGATATACTCATATATGTAATTACCCATATATGTTTTCTTGAATCTTTTTAAAAACTTAACCCTCTCATTACTAACAGGTTAGGATATGTGGAATACTGGAATGACTATAACTGAAAGTATGTTAGCATAAAAGAATTAATACTGAGAAATGCGTAAAGTATTTATAGCTTTTATCCTAACGAGAATTCTAGTTATTCTAGACGGTCGATGGATGTTCTAGTTCTAAATTTCATAAAAAATTGGAAATATATATATCCATGATATACGACTAAGGGGTGTTTGGCAACTGGAAACGTGATTATTTTATTATCACGTTTCAAAACGCTCAATAAAGTTTTGGTGTTTGGTTGCAAATGTGATTATCATTGAATTTGCCTTCAAAACGTGGTTTTGAAATTGGAAGTAAGGATTTACGTTTGAAACGCGTGGTTTTGCAAACATCATTTACGAAGCGTGATTTTTACCCAAACACCCCCTAACTAAACCAACCAACTGGTAAAAAAAAGTGTGGTTGAAATATATGTTCATATAATGTATGTCACAAGACTAATTGGTAACAACATAACTCAAACCCCAAGATGATGTTGTCAAAACCAATTTCAAGGCAGCTTGAAACCAAAATTAAACTTACTATCCCGGGATACATCTTTAGCCCAGCCGCCCAGGTATCCTAGGGGATACATCCATGGCTCCCTCTGTTGGGTTCATCCTCATTCCATGTTTCTCGTGTTTGAATATAACAAACTGCCTCTTTGGATAGATGGCTCCAATACCTAAACAACAGAAAAATCAAACTCTTATTGATATAATCACAAATATAAAAGTTAACCAAGATATACATGTATCATTAAGACTTTATAAGCAAAAATTAACTTCACCTTGTCTCTTTGGGTTATGTTTTAGTTCTAACGGCACAAATGGCCAGCTTCACATGTATGCTAAAATAACGTCGTTTAGAATCTCACTTGGTCCAGCTTCAACACTCTTTATTGTCTTTCAGAAGCATCGAAAAAATTAATGGCTGGCAAAATGTTTCAAAATAAGGATTCTTAGAGCATCGGGTGTGGTTGTGAACTCAACCTTTCATTAAAGGGCCACAAAGTAGCCCATCTGTCAGAAGGTGACAATGACAGCCGAACCGCGAACCCGAATTTTGGAGCGGTTGGTCTCGGTTCTTCAATATTTTAAAGTTAGGTTCTCGGTTCAATCGGTCGGAACGCATGATGCTCGTTCCGAACAGAACCGCCAAAATTTATTGGTATACATATGCGTACGTGTTGCATTTTGGGTTAGATATATAAATGACATTCATCATATATTTAATGATTAACTAAAAGGTCATTAACTAGTTAAGAACTGTGGACGTGGTTTCAAATAAATGATGAAATATATTTCATTTCTTTTTTTTCAAGACATGGTTATATATCCTTGATGTATTTTGATCAATAGATCTTGCGTATTTCATCAATTCTACTGGAAAAATACATGATATGTTATGTATAAAAGAATGCTTGAAAACAAGAGTAATGAATATAAGAAAGTGATTTACATGTAAGGATCCAATTATATGTAAGAATTTATAACTATTAAAACTAAACAGGGCTCCATTTTCATGTTGTTAAGTAATTCACAAAACCATTTAAATGGCCACATGCATATATCAAAATACATCAAAATGAGAAGAAAATTAGTCCGGTCCATCATCATATAAAGTAGAAACAATTGAGGTAAAAGCATAAAATAACAACGTCTTTTAATTTTAGAGTTGAAACTACATACTTTTTTATTAACATATCACCCGTATACTTCAATTTTGTTCACTTTACCTATTGTAATAAAATAATATTATTTAATATAATATTATATTAATATAAATCGGTCATATGGGTGGTCGAACAAGAAGAAAATTGAAGAATATATGAATATAATAAAAATATGTGTTTCAACTCGGTAAATTGAGAAAAGCGTTGTTATTTTATGGCTTTTACCCAAACAATTAGCCATATTCTTTATAAAGAACCAATGTAGTAGCTCGGATATTCTACTATATATGTAGTCGTTCAATATTCTTTATAGTTTAGAAGTAAGTGATTGCAAAACACATAAAAATATTGAATTTTTGGGTGTATTTTAGAAATTAGCGGTTCCAATCGGTAGACCCGAAATACCGACGGAGAAACCGGCAGGAACCGAGGAAACATGTTTTTCGGTCGGTTCTCGATTCCTAAAATATGAGTTTCGGTTCTCGGTTCCTTCGGTTCGAATTGGTTCGTCGCGGTTTGAACAGCTGCCCCTAGTCACATCACTTCCACATCATGCAACACACTTCACTTAAAATACCCGTCACAACTAACTCAAAACTTCTTCATTTGGGCCCGCTATCATTTTATTTCTTTTCCATATTTTTCAAACATAATAAAATTCATTTCATTCATTTAAATAAAGAGCATTTACATACATCCCCACCAACCTGATAATTACATATTTCCCCAAATCTTTAATAGCATTGTACATCATGCATTAAAACTTGTATTTTGGGAAATATGTAATGAGTTTCCTAGTATATATGAAATTCCCAAATAAAAATACAACTACAATATGAAAAATTAAAAACATCACGATAAATAAAAATCATACAATAAATCCATAAATCCTAATCACTAATCTCCATACTTATGAGGAGATCATGCGAGGGAGGTATATAATCCTAGGACAAAGCCCTCGTTGGATTCCTCACGGAGATTCATGCACCATCATCTTTGTTCACCCAATAGCTCCAATTGACTTTGGTGTTGATGTTGTTCGTTACCTTTTGAACACACATGCAACTTGTCAATAATTTAAGTCATCTCTGGGCTTCCTTTAGAAATTTCCGATCACTTTTAGTTGATCTTGATGTCGTTGCAACTCTTGTAGTTTTCTCTCATCACGCAACTTCTCCGTCCTCGCTGCTCAAACAATTGGATGGCGCATATAATAGCGTCTTTAAAGCCTCATCGTCGTTATTGCATTGATTTTGAGCGATACGTTTGCATATCTTTAAGGAATGCAGGCGGCAAACCATAATAATCTTGCGTAAAGAGAAGTGTGAATTGTGTTTGAGAAGTGTGAATTTTTGTGTGTAAATGTTGGTAATATTTATAGAGTGGGTAATATTTGAATTTGGAAAAAAAAAATGGTAAACAAGTTACCGTTGTGTTTAAACGGTAAAGTTTTAAGTTTTGGTTTTATCTTTTACCTCGTCGTTGGGGTGGCGAGAGTGAAAGTGGCGAGCATGCATGGTGTGGTGGCGGGGCGAAACAGCAGGCGGCATATGCTACATTGGAGTGGCGAGATGATTTCGTTACCACACCCCATGCTCTTACAATATCCAAATGGAAATCCATTACAACAGTTACATCATGCAACCTAGCTAGTTAGTATATCTTACTCTTTTTTACTTAAGGGTGCATATCGGTTGCAAATAACTTAATGCAAATTAGTTTGATATGGGTGATTCACGATCTCAAGGATGTATAAAATTAGTTGCAACTCTTACAATTTCTAGTAAAAACACCTTATTTACAAGAAATTATGTATTTATTTTGTCTCAATTGGTAAACTTTTTTCGTTGTATCTTTCATCTCTAACGGATCAAATGGATAAAAAGTGAAAAAAATGAAAAGTAAATTGGACAAATGGGTCGAAGGTCAACCAAATTGTACTCATACATAAAACCTCTAAATTAGTTTACTCCAAATTGAAAATTAATTATTGTCGGTCTAACTTTACTTGTAAGGACTCTTTTTGACCCATTTATCTACGAAAGCGTCAATTTTCCGTGAATCTTGTATCTCTAAGTGGTCAAATGGGTGATAAATAACGAAACTAAAAAATAAAATTGGTTAAATGGGTTGAATGTTGCCGAGCATTCTTTGTGAAAATTCAAGCTAACTTATAACGCTACATCACAATAAATAAAATAGAAAGGTTAATAATAGAGCGTTAAAGTACTGTAGTAGAATCAAAATTTGTCTACGAAATTATTAATTATGTCTTGATTTGAGTCACGGAATGCTCAAAATTTGCTTAATATGGAAGTGCAGTCATATAATGACTTGCATCCAAATCAAAGAACCCCAAAAGTTGTTTGTGTTGGTGTGGTAATTATTTACATATACAAATAAAATATAGCTTACCCGATCACACTACGATTATAATCGATCACAAAATATTCTTCATGAGTGTTGATAAGCACTGTTGAAGGCATCAACTAAAGCCTTACCATTTCGTTACCCTTTTTTAGCACATCTATGGGCAATGATCGAAAAAGCGCATAATTTGTAAGTTGGTCACAACAATATACGTAACAATTACATTAAAATTGCATACTTTGTAATCGGGTCTCAGTGGTCAACATTTTCATACTATGTAATCACAAAAAGTATTTATAAGAAAGCCATAAACGCATCAAACCAATGAACAAAAGATCCTTCTACCTTGGAATTTTAATCACAAAAATGACCTACATAAGACTAATCCTTGATAGATATGTTATTGGATGCTAAAGCTGATAAACCTTTTAGATGGTTTTAGAACATTGTTTTCTTTATTATTTTGGGTTTGGAATGCAATCAGTAGTCTTTTTAACCATATGTTTAACACAACAAAAGAAATAGAAAAGAAATGCCAGTGAATAAGAAACAATACATTATCTTTTTACATTGCATTGCAAATAGACAAATTACAAGGATGAAGAAGAAGATACATCATACAAATCTATCCAATTCAATGGCTTTCTTGTTCCTACTAGAAATCCATGTAAAGGGATGAGAGCTTTATATCGTTGAATATGGGTCTTTAGAAGGCCTTTTCTGAAAAATGTACCTTTTATGGTATAAGATCCATATCAAAATACTTCAATTGATTTGTAACGATTGGGACCTTGTCCGCCAATGAAATCATGTCATCAACGGAGGTGATAGGTGAACCCGTGATACCAAAAATGGTTTTCCAAATGTACTAGAAGCTTTGCAATATATAAAGATGTTTTCTTGATTCTATGTCACCATCACATCCGGGACAACCAACCGTATCAAGATCGATACCCAAAATCAGTTAAGCATTGTAGGTTCTTCTATGCCAAGCAGGTCCATTAGCGGTAGCCTAAACTTTTCGGATGACAAGTGGCAGCTTGACTAATCATTCAAGGCGCCATGTTACTGCTTATACCGCAAAATCATGCTTCTTGGCTATGACTAAGCGTGATTTGGGTGGAACTGTGACTTTGATGAATCATTAGGCCCAGAGTGTTGGGATTTTAGAACCGCTAACCATTAACCTCTAGAGCGCGATGGGATAAGGATCTAGTAATTGCAATTAGGTTAAGCACGTAATTAATAAACAAATAATTAATACAATATTAATTAATTAAAAGGGATAAAAGAAACTCTAACCTTGCTTGGCAATTGATCTTAAGTAACACGGACAATAAAACCCAAAGACCTAAAATAGATGCCTCTACGAGTATCACACACAAACACTTTAACACAAGTACGTTCGATTAGAGCTAGTAGAGATTTAAAACCAATCAACCCTTGAATTACTTGAATACCACGAATAAATAAAACCAAGAACATCTTCTTATTATTACTCTCGAAAACCAAACGTAAACAAACCTCCCTTCGCCAAAGCTTACATAGTGTAACACCCCAAAATTTCACATTTGAAGTGCCAGGCGTTGGTCATGGGGTGCTACTAAATCAATATACACAACACAAGGTAATAAAAATGAAAATTTTATTCTATTTTCAAAATATAGATTAATTTAAGAAATAGTTTTACATCATTGTTTCAAAGTGCGGAAGTAAAGCCCATAAAAATATTTTATGTGTGACTTGCATGGTTTCAAGAATGAGATGGGTTGTGTTTTGAGCGTGCAAGACATCTCAGCAAAAGGGGAACGTTTGTGTTGTCCTTGTCGAGTAATAGAGATGATTCAAAAGCATGCTTGAGGTCAAGTCCTTGTCAAGGTAGGGATGGATACACTAGGTCTCTTTAGGTGTTTAGGTAAAAAGTAATTCAAGGTTATGTAGTTAGGGTGGTTAGAGTTTGGCTTGTCTCCTTTGAGTATACATACGCATGCAACACATAAAAATGACAAAGTTGTGCTTGAGTTTGGTTGTGTCTCGTTCACAAAAATACATGGTACCAAAAGAGAAGAATACTTGTAAAAATAAAGTTTGACCACTTGTTTTTGTCTTAGGTTTCGATTGACGCAATAAGGAAAGAAAACAAGGCGACGCGTTTTATTATTTGACCGGGTGAAGTTTGATTCTTGTGTTTGCTTTTGATTGTCTACGCTCACATAAATAAAGAATAAATTAATGGTTTTGTTTTGTGTTGTTTTGATGGGGTCACGAAGAGGTCACAGAAACATAGAAATTACAATTTCACTTGTCAAAATATTTGACACAACAAAATGTATATGCTGGGATAGGAGTTGGAAATGGGCTCGGCCCAAAGCTAAGGAAGGGTGTTGGGTTGAACTTGTACATGAGAGCCCAAAGAGAAGAAATGAGATAGATTGGATTGGGCTTGGGCCCGGTAAGAATAAATAAAAAATAAAAATTTATTATATATTTATTTATATAATGTTTATTATTGAGGTCGAGGTGAGTTTCAAAAAGAAACAATCTTAACTTGGCAGCGATTATAGTTAGAAAAGAAAGAAAAAAAATATGCCAGCGAAAATCGGTAGGGAATTTTACGAGTGGTTACGGTACCTACCCCTTAAAAGAAACCACGTCCTCGTGGTTTCGATTTGAATCGAGAATCCGAGGTCGACACTTGTTGACGATGTGAGTATATACTCTTGTCGCATAGATAGTCGATTAATACCACAAGGGAAAAGACAATCATGTAATTAATAAATACATACATACATTCATGTATGTATGATCATCTTGAATATATGATGCATATACAGAAGATTGTCGATACAATGGATACATTCCTGCATGTATCATCACGTGAAGCATTGATTGTAAATGGGATTTATAGAGCATGCATGTAGGACCAAAACCCTATATCACAATATATGATAAATCAACTATTAGGGATATAATCTTGTCGCATGTCCATCATAATAGATGTAGGTGCGTTTGTTTATATAACAAAACAAACCACTCTTTAGCTTGGGCCCTTTGCTTGATCAATAAGCAACAAAAACCCAAGTATCCCCTTCGCCTTGCGATCAGATATGTTTGACAAGGCCCAAGGCACCAAACCAACCCAAGAACAAGTCCATGGGTCGTCCAAAGAGATCGGGTCATATTCATGCATACACGGGTCAAATATATTCAAGTTTAAACGATAATTATTAACGACCTATTACAAAGGAAATGACCTACACTTGATAATAAAACATGTTCCTAACAATCTCCCCTAAGGGTTGGTCATCATTTGTTGTCTTGCTTAGGTCGTTTGACGTCTTGAACTTCTTTGGCGTTCATAACTTGTGACGTTTGATTCATTGCATCTTTTTCTTTGTTCTTGTTGTTGTGATGGTTGTGAAATCGCCTTTTATCAACATCATTAATAAAGGTGTCTCTCTGTCTTTCTCCACCATACTCATACTTCTTTAACTTTGACTCTCCAATTTTGTGTAGCTCTCAAGTCTTTAAACTTTGCAGATTCTTTGACTTTGTGAAGAATCATTCGACTTTGTGTTGCCTTTTGAGAGAACTTGCATTAGTGATGTTGTTGGTATGAGCATGTGGAGAATACGCGATCTTTTCCACCCGTGAGCATCTATAAGAAGAAAACATAAAAACATGGGTTAGAAATAAACCGGCTACAAGTTTGAACTTCGAGAGTGTTAACATCATAGTGTGAAAACACAACTCTAATTCTTACAAAGGTCGTTCTCTGGAGTCCCACAAATGAGATAACACGATGTCACCGATATGCCATACACCTACGGGTTCAGATGAGTGAGGTACACCAAAGCATCACCCCACGCATGAGACCGTTTGAGACACACTAAAGCGTAACCCACAAGGAGTTACCAGTGACTTTGGTCGAGTTTGATGTTGACCACCGGCGAATTTCCATTCAATCACCGAGGATCACTATTATGAATCCCCTCATAAATGTTACGCAGCATTGCTAAGATCTCGTAGGACTCTGAAAAGTGTCACTTGTGTCCTTATTGTTTGAACAACAAGTGATGCAATATTTAAGTGTTCCTAAGAGATCTTTTGATGAATCTCATGGCTCTAGACTTGATTAGTGCGCTTTGATTTTCCTAACGGAGACTAGGGAGAGGGTCTCCTTCTTCAATACCAACAATCTCTAAGAGAGAGTTGATAGATTACGTAGGGTTCCCTGTGAGAATGAAACAAGCTCTTTTGAGAGAACTTGAGTGGCTTAGGAGGTTTAGTGCATTGCCACTAAATCGGGTCCATGACGACTTTTTCTTCAATACCGGTGTCATCTTGTGACAACCAGTAGCATATGAATTGAACCTGATGCGCCTAAGTTGAATAATTTGGAGGGCTATTTCTTTTCACCCATTTCTTTAACTTTTCTTTTTAATTCTTCAACTCCTTCTTTCTCCGATTCTCATTTTCTCCTTTTTTCAATCATACCTAAGGACTTCTAAATACTAACTATTTGTGGTGTCCTTGGGTAGATCCCTCCGGCTCTGGCGGATCATAGGACATTTTATTCCTAAACTTGTCACCTTTTAACCAGACTATCCTATGTTACCACAAAAACTTTTTCTTGAAAATCTCTCAAGATGTTTATGATGAAAAACATGTTTTGGTAACACCTTGAGAGTTTTGGTTTTTTGAAATACCCTCCACATGTGCTTATGAGTTTTGGTGAAATCCATTGAGGTAGAGCTCGCACTTTTGAATTGATCGACTCTTGATAATTCCCATGAGAACATGTTAAGTTAAAGAGTTCCAAACTTTTAGGTGACAACTAGCTCTAATAACTACCTTGAAGATGTAAACTCTCCTTGAAAATGAGGTTAGACCCGTCAAAGTTCATGTCAATCAAGAGTCTCTCGGATTGGTACATTCTACTAAGATAAGTCTTGAAAGACAAATCTTTTCAATTCTTCGACATTCAAAGATCGTCAATTCATTGGTGATATCTGAGTCGAGCACGTTATGAGATTCCATAACTTCCCGATCAACAATTTTAATCACATTTCTCCCCTCAAAAATAGCATATGTATGATGTTTTTGAAAACATGTTGATTAAAATATGCTGTTTGAGATGTTTGAAATTCCTTTGGGAAGAAAGCATTTCAAGAACATTTGATTTTGAACAAAGATTTTATGTTGCAAATAGTTAAGAAGCTTTTGCTCCTTTAATTAGGATTGAGGCGCGTACCACATGGTCCTTTAGGTGGAATCGATTTTGTTTTCGTTGAACAAAAGTACTCCCCTCAAATATGGAAATATATTCGAGATAGCCTTGAGTCGAATTTGAAGCAGCTTTATTACAATTTGTAAAAACATATTATCATTTGTTGTGCTTGTGAAAATTCGAGCTCAAGGTTTAACCGAAAACATAATCAATTAATATAAGCATACGAATGAAAATAAAGAGTTAGAGTTATTACGGATGGATGTTTAAATGTTCCAGTAATGTTCCAAAAACTATCTAACTGCAGTACTTCATTCATGACGACGAAACGTCAAGATATTTGGAACCCTTGCTCTTCCTCCAACATAGCCTTAAATTAAGTAAATGCGCGTCATTTGAACTCGGAACTTGAGTCGTGAATCAATTTTCTTGACAAACTTTTCAACTTGCTTAACATAACTTCTCTTCCATGTCATTTTCTCGCAACAACGTTGTTTCTTCCCATTTCAGATCTTCAAGAATGTTGACAAGCTCGGCCTTTACGTGTCAACGTATCATCACCGAACTTGTGAATTTCTTCTTGATCCCATGAATTTGACGATGTTGTTCCTGATGAAGTGTAATCCAAATGGTGTTGTGGTGAATGTATACGGTTTCTGGTCATAAATGCCGGGTGGTTGGAGAGCAGGTTTGGTGAGATTCGGCGTTTCGATAACTTTCAACACCAAGATGAAGATCTTCAACTCTTGACTTAATGACAAGACTGCGGATGAAAATGAGAATTGAGTTGAAGATATCATATTGTAAGCTACCAGGAAGATGCTCAAGCTTTCCTTGAACTTTGAGAAGATACATATCTTCAATATCGTTGAGATTGAAAAACTTGTAGTCGACTCGTTGAAGGTGTATTCTTTGTCGTCACTCTGCCCATGAAGTGATGTTAGTCGAATACCCAAATCGCAACAAAAAAAAACGTTACATTAACCCTAGTAAACCCGTATAAATCACACAACCTTACACATCCTTAACCCTAATCACATTTTTATCAAAATACCGCCCCATAATCAATCCTCTCATTTTTTAGATCTAGAATACCGATTGACCACACAACACACCCACTATGTTCATCAGCTCTTTTTTTCAGTCACCATTCGTTCTTCCATTTGATGAAACGGATACACACCACCTAAACATGCTCGAATCACACATAGAATCAAGAACCAAGAAGTATCCATCAACAAGTTTGTTAATACAAATATCGTCATTAAACGTTATTTATATTTTTGATCTTTGCCTAAGTTTTGTTAACGACAAAAGTAAATTTAATTTATAAAAGCTTAAAGCTTGTCAAGTTTATTAGATATTAAAACAAGCTTTCTTAAACAATATATTCATCATTCAAGCATTTACATTTATGATTAGTAACATCTTGATATGACTCTAATCATTATGTATGATAATAGTTTGTAGAATGTGTTAGGTTCTTAAAACCAAACACTACTTAAGCATTTGCATATTTCTATTAATAGTAATACAACATTTGACATCATGTATTACATCATGGAGATCATTGGAAGATTCCATTAGATATTTTGTGAAGATTTGTACTCTTCATATCTTGCACAATCTTACTTAGATAGAGTTGACTTTAGCAAAGATTTGATATCTTGGTGTGATTTGGCGGTACCAATTTTGGTACAGGCGGAACCCTTTTAAAGGGTCAGCGGTCCGTGGCAGCTCATCCAATTGGCTATAAATAGCAATGCAAAGCCAAGTAGTTTCTCATCCCTTTCTAACATACTCTCATACATATCTTCTCTCTAACCCTTCTAACTCGGTTTCATATCATATTAGTGATCTCTTTTGTAGCAAAGAAGATCAAGTCATATTCAAGCTTCAACGAGAAGTTGGAAGTCTTGTTTGTTTAGTGTTGTATGATCTAGTGTTGATTCATACTTCATTGTTGTATCAAACCATCATAATCTTGTGAGTGTGAGTGGTTAGTATTTTAGTCCTCAAAATACATTGTGTGTGGGAGTAGTTGTACCCTTGGAAAGAACTCGACATCTAGCTTAGTGTCGAAATAGTGTAGCGAAGTGTAAAGGTTTTCTCCGCGGTGAAAGGAGCTTGTTGACTAGTGAAGTTAAACTCTCGAGTGTGAGACTCAGTGAGTGGAGTAGGGCAGGAAAAGAGTCCTTGTAGGTGCGAACCACTATAAACAACTTGTTGTGGTTTGATCATTTCTTTCCTTATTTACTCATTACATATTGCTTGCATATTTCATTAACATACTCAAGATCCATATCAATTGATCTTTTCAATAAGTTCAAAACAAAGTTTTTAATGGTAAACTATTCAACCCCCTTCTAGTTTTCTACAATTGGTACGAGCCTCGTTGCTCAATAATTTCTAAAATAACTTGTATTTTATAAACTTGAAACGATCCATGGATTCAGAAAACTTTAAAGAAGGGCAATCTATGCAAAGACCACCACTCTTTGAAACCAATGGATTTATCTATTGGAAAAACCGTTTTGAAACATATGTAAAATCAAAAGATATAGATCTTTGGTTTATTATTGTTAAAGGAGATTTTAGTTCTACAACAAAGGATATTTCCGTTGATGAACAAAAGAAATTAGTTGCTAAAAATAATGAAGCTAAAATGATGCTTTATAATGCTTTACCTAGAAAAGAATATGAAAGAATTTTTATGTGTGAAACCGCTAAAGATATTTGGGAATCTTTAATTGTTACACATCAAGGTAATTCACAAGTCAAGGATAACAAAATTGATCTTCTTGTTCAACAATATGAACAATTTGTTATCCTGAAGATGAAACCATTGATTGTGGCTTTGCTCGTTTTAACACTATCATTACATCACTTAAAGCACTTGATGAATCTTTTCGTAGTAAGAACTTTGTCGGGAAATTTCTTAGAGCACTCCATCCCAAATGGAGAGCTAAAGTGACGCTATTGAAGAATCAAAAGATCTCTCAATAATGTCACTATACGAGCTAATTGGCAACCTCAAAGTTCACGAAATGGTAATGGAGAAAGATTCGGAGATCATCAAAGGAAGAAAGGAGAAGATCAAATCCGTTGCTCTTAAGGCAAAGGCGGAATCAAGCGATGATGGTGAATCTTGTTACGATAGTGAAGATGAGGAGTATGCTATGGCCGTTAGAGATTTCAAGAAGTTCTTTAGAAGAAGAGGAAAGTTTGTAAGACAACCTCGAGAAGAAAAGAAGCCATTTCGAAAAGATCGGGATGATAAGAAGATTAAAGGTGAAAGAAAGTGTTTTAGATGTGGTGATGCAAGTCATCTCATAGGAGAATGTCCCAAGCCACCTAAAAGCAAAACTCAACGAGCTTTTGTAAGTGGTGCTTGGAGTGATAGTGAAGGCGATGAAGGAAACAAGCAAGGAAGAGATGGCTCTAATGGCACATGAGTCAAATGAGGTACTTTCCGACTCTTCTTATTCCTCTATAGATGATGACACCTTGCAAAAACAATATAATCAATTGTGTGAGCTAAGTCTAAAAATCATAACTAAAAATAAATTTCTAAAAACCCAAAAGGAGTTTTTGGAAAATGAGGTATATGAGTTAAAAGAAAAAGCAAAGCGTCTTGAAAAGGAAAAGCAAATGACGATGATTGTAAATCATGTCAAGAGCTTAATCTTGAAATAGAAAAACTAAAGCTCACACAAGAAGTTTTAATAGAAAATAATTCTAAGTTTAAAAGGTTTAACAAAAACATCGCTCTTGCCGATGAAATAGTTAAAATTCATAAAACACCGGGAGACATGAATGGGCTAGGTTTTAATGAAGTATTAATTCCAAAGAGTCAAAACAAAGCGGCGAAAAGAAGGCGAACATTCTGTCAAAGCTGCTGCGATGCGGCCGCGGACGACGGAACCAAAATAAGGGTTCCGTCCGTTATGCAAAATGGTACCGCTGGGTACTTTGGAAAAGCAGAATGTTATATCACTGGACCGTCTTGAATTTGTTAAAATAACAAAGAAAACCAATGATAATGTTAAACTAAAACCATATTATATGGAGTAGGACTTGTTAAAAATGAATTTAGATCAAAAACTACTCAACAACGATATAATACTTCTTTTGCCAAACTTTCCTAAGAGCAACCACAGCGTTCAACCTAACTACCAACACAGCGGTTGGAATCAAAACTTCCTAGACCATATCAAACTCAGGTTACATGTCATGGAACCCTTACCCATCATTTCCATACATGAATCAAATAAATGGTATGTTTAACCCAAGCGGACCCATGAGATATTGGGGACCAAATGTTTGAGTTATTTGCTTCTTAGGTATGCTTGAAAGTTGGATTGGAACCCGATGAATGGATAAAAGATAGTGGATGCTCACGACACATGACGGGCAACAAAGTCTCTTCTCATCATACCAAGAGTATGACGGAGGTAATGTCACTTTCGGTAGCAATCTCAAAAGCAAAATCATTGGCAAAGGTGCGATTGCTCATAACTCTCTAACTATTGAAAATGTTGCTCATGTGGATAGGTTAGGATTTAATCTACTTAGTATTAGCCAACTATGTGATAAAAAGTATAAAGTACTATTCGATGAAAATGGTAGTAAAATACTAAAAGATGGTATCACTATAGCTAAAGGAGTTAGGAAAAATAACATATTCGTCATGAAAATAGATAAAACATATAATGACAAACTTTGCCTAACAACATTAGACGATAGCTATTCTCTTTGGCATAGGCGGCTTAGGTCACGCTAATATGAGACTTATACAAAACCTATCTTCAAAAGAATTGGTTAGGAATTTACCAAAACTAAAATATGACCAACACTTTTGCGGCGCTTGCAAAATTGGTAAACAAACACATAGTAGTCACAAATCTAAAAATATGGTATCCACATCTAAGTGTCTAGAATTATTACATATAGACTTGTTTGGACCATCGCTATAGAAGCTATGGAGGCAACTTATACACTTTGGTCATAGTAGATGATTACTCAAGGTTTACTTGGACATTATTTTTGAAAACCAAAAATGAAGCTTTTGATAAATTTGAAATACTTAGCAAGAAAATTCAAAATCTTCTAGGTGACAAAATTGTGTCGATCGAGCGGATCATGGTGCGTGAATTTGACAAGCGAAACTCAATTTGGAAACTTTTGTGATACAAATGGTATAACACATAACTTTTGACTCCGAACACCTCAATCAAATGGAGTAGTAGAGCGTAAAAATAGAACAATTCAAGAAATGAGTAGAACAATGCTTAATGAACAAAACATTCCTAATAAAGTTTTGGTGTAACGCCGTTGACACTTCTACATATATTTTAAATAGAGTACTAATACGTCCTTTCTAAACAAAACACCATATGAACTTTATAAAGGTAAAAAGCCAACATTAGGATATTTTAAAGTCTTTGGTTGTAAATGCTTTATTCTTAATACTAAAGATTATCTCACCAAGTTTGACCCAAAGTCTTATGAAGGTGTATTTCTTGGTTACTCTCAAACTAGTAAAGCTTACATTGTCCTAAATAAAGCAACAATGATAGTCGAGAATGGTTGAACATAACATTTGACGAAAGTCCACCTCCCTCTAAAACATCACCTTTGGTAGATGATGACTTAGTTGAAAGTCAAATAATTGAAAGTCAAATTAATAATAACAAGGAGGATGAACCATTAAATAAGGAAATTATCAATATAAAAGAATCTAAAAGTCATCCATTAGAAAAGGTCATAGGAAAACTTAATCAAAGAACCTTAAGATCACAAGCTCAAAATCAAAGTAATCATTTTTGTTTTGTATCCACCATTGAACCAAAAACCATAAATGAAGCAATAAAAGATGAATCATGGGTAATTGCCATGCAAGAAGAATTAAACCAATTAGTTAGAAATGATGTTTGGAAACTAGTTCCAAAACCCAAAGATCAAACTATAATTGAAACAAAATGGGTCTTCGAAGAAACAAAATGGGCGAAAATGGTGTAGTATCTAGAAACAAAGCTAGGCTTGTTGCACAAGGTTATAATCAACAAGAAGGAATTGACTATGATGAAACTTATGCAACGGTAGCTAGACTTGAATCTATTAGAATATTACTTGCTTATGCATGTGCTTATGATTTTAAATTATTTCAAATGGATGTTAAAAGTGCTTTTCTTAATGGGTTTATTAAGAAGAGTGTATGTTGCTCAACCTCGGTTTTACGACTTTGAGAAACCATCATGTCTTCAAACTCAAGAAAGCATTATATGACCTTAAACAAGCACCTAAAGCTTGAATACGACCGTCTTAAGACTTTTCTTATTGATAACAAATATACTATGGGATTAGTAGATAATACTCTTTTAACCAAGAAAAAGGAATCACATATTATTATTGTTCAAATATCGTTGATGACATCATATTGGATCAACTTGTCAAGAATTATGTAATGATTTCTCTAAAATCATGCATGACGAGTTTGAAATGAGTATGATGGGTGAGTTAAACTTCTTTCTAGGACTTCAAATTAAACAACTAGAAGATGGTATTTTCTTTAATCAATCTAAATATATAAAAGACATGCTTAAGAAATTTGGTCTTGAAGATTCCAAACCAACTAAAACACCCATGTCCTCGTACACTAAACTCATCAAGGGAAGAAGGTGAATCCGTAGATAACACTAAATATAGAGGAATGATTGGTAGCCTACTCTATCTTACGGCTAGTAGACCCGACATTATGATTAGTGTTTGTCTATGTCTTCGCTTTCAAGAAAACCAAAAGGCATCACACTTAGAAGCATTAAAAAGGATTTTTAGATATATTAAGGGAACAACGTGTTTAGGATTATGGTATCCCAAAGGAACGGGTGTATAAACCATAGTGTATGGGCCACTTCGGATCATGCGGTGATTATGTCGATAGAAAAAGTACAAGTGGTATTTGCACTTTTGTTGGACATTGTCTTATCTCATGGTTTGCAAAACAAAGCGGCTTTAGCCATCTCTACTGAAGCGAATCGTCTCGTAGGAAAAGCATGTCAACAAGCTCTTTGGATGAAGCAAGCTCTAAGTGAACTACGGAAGGAATTCATCTCAGCGACATTGTGATACTGCGACAACAAAGGAGCCATCGATCTCGGCAAGAATCCGTTCAACATGCTCGTACAAAGCACATTGAAATCCGTCATCACTTTCTTAGCGACAATGTTCAAAAAGGAAACATTTCAATGAAAGTATCCTCGAAGACAACATTGCCGACATCTTTACTAAACCTCTTAAGCGAGAACCTTTTAATCTTCTTAGACTTGGTTTAGGGTTAATGGAACCAAGCATGTAGGATAAACATAGCCTAAAACATTAGAATAGTCAAACCAAAAGAATTTTGTCTTGTTTACGCTTTCAGTATGCGGCACCAAGCGACAACACGGACGGAACCAAAATTTGGTGCCGTGCGGTCCGTCATCTCTCCGGAAGAAACAAACGACTTTATACATAACATCTTCTTCCTCACAACTCACTTTACCAAAACGTGCAAAACTTAAACCAAGCTCATTATTGTCATCTTCCCACTCACTAATCACTTGAAGATAACATCATTGTAAGTATCCTAACTACATTTTATCTCTTAATTCCGAGTCTAGGATTCTTATTTATGCACAAAACTATCACAAATCATTACATGGGGTTTTATGTATGCTTCTATACCAAATATGAATTCAATTGGCAAATTGCATAACTAGTCATTCAAATTAGGTACTACATTATCATATTGCATAAACAAAATCATGTTTCCCACTAATTGATAGATAATAAATATAAGGCCTTATTCAAACAACCAAACACCCATGTCAAAAGTTTTGAAAAGCTTCTCACTTATAGGAAAACATTTTTTCATTGCTAATACAAATAGAAGCGTTAAATTTTCATCACTTGCATGCTCTTGAATACTAAAGGTATTGCATAACTAATATGCACTCACGGGTATATTCAAATATAGCCACATTGAATTAGGAGCATTTGGGTTATCTCATGGTATTTGCCAAACACTCCACTAAAACCATGTTGTGCATAAAATGAGTGAGATAACAACTCCAAATTGTTTTCATATAGGCACACACTAGAATCAAAAACGTTAAAATTTATCTTAATTTTTTTAACATGTTAACTCTTGTCCTTAGGAATAACCATGGTAGCCGCAAGATTCTATGATCACAAAGACACTCTTAACTACATTCCCAAACACCACAAAACCAAAGGACTCACCAAGGAACAAATAGAAATATTTAGGGGTCTAGAATCAAGGTATTTCCACGAGGGTAGAACCATTCACTCATCCTTCCTTGAGCATACCAACCTTCGTGAAGAACTAGCAGCCATTCAATTCGATTGTCTTCTTGACATTGATGAACCAATTTGTCCTAGGTTAGTGTTAGAATTCTATGCTAGTGTGACGGTTTTAGTGATGAAGATGATGAGTTTTGTCTTAGCTTTAGAATCAACCAAAATGACTACACCATCACTTTAAGTGAATTTGCTAGACTACTAGGAATTCCCAAGGGAACTTGTGTCTACGGATAAGTGGTCACTTACCGCCCTTGATGCAATCAATGACCGCTCTCTTCCCTACATAACCCGTTTAGCCGATAAGGATGTCATCCGTGAACACCTTTTAACCCAAAAGCGGTTACAACCCGAGTAACGAAGGGAAAAGAGGTGAACCGAGATCCATATGGAATGGAGCTCAATGAACTAAGCAATTTAAGAAATGGGAGGAGTTACTTAGAGAAAACATCATTAGCACCATAGGGAATAGGGATCACATAAGCGGCTTGTCTTTGTCACATGCTTTACAACTTGTTCACCCGACAACCATTCAACTTAGCCTACTACATAGCTAGGAGAATGATTGATATTCCAACTCAAGGATCAGTTGCTCTTCCATACGGATGCTTCTCACCGTCTATAGAAACTTGGCTCCAATTCCACCAACCCCCAAAGGAATGCACCTTCACTATGAACTCATCCCTCACATCTTTGTACCTTTGAGTGATGATCGAGTTGCTAAGACTAAAGGCAAGAGAGCTAAACCTCTAACTCCTTCATCATCATCATCAAATAGCTCAGGGATGGTCTTCCAAGCTCTCATCTTCGACCTCATGAGTATTACGCATCTCTTCCCGAGATTGAGAATGAATCAGGAGAATTCAAGCAAACTAAGGGAATGTTCAAGTGCCTTGGTAGGATGATGAACAAGATTTACAAGAAATTGGACAAATAAGGGTACTTTAAGGAGTGTTTGGAACAATGCTTTATCATTAATGTTTGATACAATTTAGTTTTTTTTATTATGTAGGATGATAATATAACTTAAAACAATGGTGTATGCTAACAAACTCATGCATGGGGATAGCACAAGTACGCTATCAAATTTTAACCATTTTCACTATATTGTGAAAATCAATAAGCCTTGCTCTTAATCTATGCTCCACTATGTTTACATATGTGTTATTTACTTTTCTAACTAGAAATGTTTAGTATAACAAGGTTTTGAGAAAAATTTGGGGTTTAGAAAATTTGAGGTTTTAAGAAACATTACGTCCCAAATTTGACACTCCACGGATCGAGGCGGCACCATTATCTTGATGTACCGTCCTTTATGTAATTTGAATGTACCGCCATATGCTCATGCTGAGGCGGACGAGGCGGCACCCTTTTTGGGTTCCGTCAGGTGTATGATTTTACAGGTGCGATGGATCCTCTAGGTAATTTTACGAATTTCGACTCTTCGTGATTCCAAATTATCTTCCATCACTTAAAAATCAACCTTAACTAGTTTATATTGTTATTAGAACTAGTATTATTCACTAAGGGATGTAAGAAATCCATTTCCCACCAAAATTCAAAAATTTGAAAAATCCACCCGTGGAGCCCTTTGGCATAAAGGAAGGAACCAAATTTTGGTACCTTCAAATTCGTGGGTAATCTGAATATTAGGAAATTCCACTCACTAGAACACATTAATTGCATATCTTTTCTTCTTCACTCCATCTTCTTTGTATGGATTGACTTGGGTGATGTGACTAGCATTCAACCACTTCAAATCATTAGGAACCTCATCCCTTCAATGGTTCAACATCAAATCAAACCTTTTCTCAACAATTTCTTACCTCTATAAATTGAAAGGCTTTACCATGATCATCCTCACACCTTCTTCATTCTCATTACTATCTAGCAAATCAAAACCCAAGTTAAAATGACTAAATCATCACCAAAACCTTGCAAGAAAACCGCTAGAATAGCGTAAGGCCTTGTTGTTTTGTCAATCTTAGCTCATCATCCGAATCTTCACCACTCACAATCTCATCTCCCATTAGAGATGATAGACACCTTACCTTAGCTACACCTACTTCATCACACATTGTGATCACCACTCCACCACCAATAAACACACCTACTTCACCTCCACGGCACCCATCAAACATCCAAAACACCCTCACCAGCTTCACCGGGTCTCCACTCTCACTCCCATGGAGTTATTTTCAACTCCACCAACATCACCAAATCCTTTCCTAGAGGACTTGGAAGACTTGCCTCTTAGGCCAAGTCATCCACCACCATTGCCATCCTTTGGCACCATTGTGATAACTCATGAATCACCTCGGTCATCCATTGACCCAAGCGCCCCATTAGGGCCAAGACCTCTCCTTTTCCACCCCATTCACAAGGACTTTCATGGTCCTTTATCTGAGATCATCCACTTCCATCATCAATGTCCCTCATTGAGGACATTCGGAGAGCATGTGGGATGACAATCCCACTAGAGAGAATTCAGCGAACTCCACAACCTCCACCAATTCAAAGGCATGGTGGATTCTCACTTAAGTGAGACAATGCAAATGCAAAGTGCTTTGCTTGCATCCATCATGACCACTCCAAACATTCCCAAACACCACCAACACATCCACCATTCCACCACCACAACCTCCGCAAACTTTCTACCCTCCAGGGCATGGTTGCTCTACTTGTGAGCAAGCGGGTCAAAACCGTGGATGGGACGGGATTATGGTCCATGACTTCCACGAAGAAATGAGGTTCATCCTCAACCACATTCTTGAGCGTCTCAGCGCTCTTTCCCATCCACCATCACTTTAGGATGGTTTTAAAATAGTCTTTCTTTTATTTGCTCTTTTAGGATAATTTTCATTTTCTTGTACTAGAAACACATCATTGTGTTCTCTTTTCATGATCTTTACTCATGAAAAATTTTAACTAATGAATGTTGTTTCTTATATTGTTGGTGTCATTACATAGTGTTTGGAAATGCTTGTGAATGATCATAATTACTAACAATTTTTTGCTTTTATTTCACAATCCATGTATCTTCCACAAAGCACCCAATTTAGGGGAGCTTTGAACAAGGGAGATAATAGCTTCAAACTCATTACATTCAGCATGCCTCTTCTTTTGTTGAGACAAAAGGAGAAAATATAGAACTTGGAAAATTTATATTTGACTTTAGAAAAAGTCAAGCTGCATACTGACTTTACGAAAAAGTCAAACATCATGCATCAACTAGTGAATTCTTTGACTTTCATAAAAAGTCAAATTTCATACACTTACATTATCATTTTCTTTTCAAGCTCTAAAACTAATATTTTTATAACTCTTGTACAAACTTTGTTTCTTTTATAAAAATAAAATTTATATTTTGTCCTCAACAAAAAGGGGAGATTGTTAATACAAATATCGTCATTAAGCGTTATTTATATTTTTGATCTTTGCCTAAGTTTTGTTAACGACAAAAGTAAATTTAATTTATAAAAGCTTAAAGCTTGTCAAGTTTATTAGATATTAAAACAAGCTTTCTTAAACAATATATTCATCATTCAAGCATTTACATTTATGATTAGTAACATCTTGATATGACTCTAATCATTATGTATGATAATAGTTTGTAGAATGTGTTAGGTTCTTAAAACCAAACACTACTTAAGCATTTGCATATTTCTATTAATAGTAATACAACATTTGACATCGTGTATTACATCATGGGATCATTGGAAGATTCCATTAGATATTTTGTGAAGATTTGTACTCTTCATATCTTGCACAATCTTACTTAGATAGAGTTGACTTTAGACCAGATTTGATATCTTGATGTGGCGGTACCAATTTGGTACAGGTAGGAACCCTTTTAGGGGTCAGCGGTCCGTCAGGCAGCTCTGTCCAATTTGGCTATAAATAGCAATGCCAAGCCAAGTAGTTTCTCATCCCTTTCTAACATACTCTCATACATATCTTCTCTCTAACCCTTCTAACTCAGTTTCATATCATATTAGTGATCTCTTTTGTAGCAAAGAAGATCAAGTCATATTCAAGCTTCAACGAGAAGTTGGAAGTCTTGTTTGTTTAGTGTTGTATGATCTAGTGTTGATTCATACTTCATTGTTGTATCAAACCATCATAATCTTGTGAGTGTGAGTGGTTAGTATTTTAGTCCTCAAAATACATTGTGTGTGGGAGTAGTTGTACCCTTGGAAAGAACTCGACATCTAGCTTAGTGTCGAAAATAGTGTGCGAAGTGTAAAGGTTTTCTCCGCCGGTGAAAGGAGCTTGTTGACTAGTGAAGTTAAACTCTCGAGTGTGAGACTCGGGGAGTGGAGTAGGGCAAGGAAAAAGAGTCCTTGTAGGTGCGAACCACTATAAACAACTTGTTGTGGTTTGATCATTTCTTTCCTTATTTACTCATTACATATTGCTTGCATATTTCATTAACATACTCAAGATCAATATCAATTGATCTTTCAATAAGTTTCAAAACAAAGTTTTTAATCGGTAAACTATTCAACCCCCCTTCTAGTTTTCTACAATTGGTACCAGAGCCTCGTTGCTCAATAATTTCTAAAATAATTTGTATTTTATAAACTTGAAACGATCCATGGATTACGAAAACTTTAAAGAAGGGCAATCTATGCAAAGACCACCACTCTTTGAAACCAATGGATTTATCTATTGGAAAACCGTTTTGAAACATATGTAAAATCAAAAGATATAGATCTTTGGTTTATTATTGTTAAAGGAGATTTTAGTTCTACAACAAAGGATATTTTCGTTGATGAACAAAAGAAATTAGTTGCTAAAAATAATGAAGCTAAAATGATGCTTTATAATGCTTTACCTAGAAAAGAATATGAAAGAATTTTTATGTGTGAAACGCCAAAGATATTTGGGAATCTTTAATTGTTATACATCAAGGTAATTCACAAGTCAAGGATAACAAAATTGATCTTCTTGTTCAACAATATGAACAATTTGTTATCCCCGAAGATGAAACCATTGATTGTGGCTTTGCTCGTTTTAACACTATCATTACATCACTTAAAGCACTTGATGAATCTTTTCGTAGTAAGAACTTTGTCCGGAAATTTCTTAGAGCACTCCATCCCAAATGGAGAGCTAAAGTGACCGCTATTGAAGAATCAAAAGATCTCTCAATAATGTCACTAGGCGAGCTAATTGGCAACCTCAAAGTTCACGAAATGGTAATGGAGAAAGATTAGGAGATCATCAAAGGAAGAAAGGAGAAGATCAAATCCGTTGCTCTTAAGGCAAAGGCGGAATCTAGCGATGATGGTGAATCTTGTTCCGATAGTGAAGATGAGGGTATGCTATGGCCGTTAGAGATTTCAAGAAGTTCTTTAGAAGAAGAGGAAAGTTTGTAAGACAACCTCGAGAAGAAAAGAAGCCATTTCGAAAAGATCGGGATGATAAGAAGATTAAAGGTGAAAGAAAGTGTTTTAGATGTGGTGATGCAAGTCATCTCATAGGAGAATGTCCCAAACCACCTAAAAACAAAAGTCAACGAGCTTTTGTAAGTGGTGCTTAGGTGATAGTGAAGGCGATGAGGAAACAAGCAAGGAAGAGATCGCTCTAATGGCACATGAGTCAAATGAGGTACTTTCCGACTCTTCTTATTCCTCTATAGATGATGACACCTTGCAAAAACAATATAATCAATTGTGTGAGCTAAGTCTAAAAATCATAACTAAAATAAATTTCTAAAAACCAAAAAGGAGTTTTTGGAAAATGAGGTATATGAGTTAAAAGAAAAAGCGAAACGTCTTGAAAAAGGAAAAGCAAATGGCGATGATTGTAAATCATGTCAAGAGCTTAATCTTGAAATAGAAAAACTAAAGCTCACACAAGAAGTTTTAATAGAAAATAATTCTAAGTTTAAAAGGTTTGACAAAAACATCGCTCTTTAGATGAAATAGTTAAAATTCATAAAACACCGGGAGACATGAATGGGCTAGGTTTTAATGAAGTATTAATTCCAAAGAGTCAAAACAAAGCGGCGAAAAAAGAACATTACATCAAAGCTGGTTGCGATGCGACGGACGAGACGGAACCAAAATAAGGGTTCCGTCCGTTATAGCAAAATGGTACAGCGGGTACTTGACGAGGCAAAACGGAGAATGTTACTTAATACGGACGTCTTGAATTTGTTAAAATAACAAAGAAAACCAATGATAATGTTAAACTAAAACCACCATTATATCGGAGTAGGACTTGTTAAAAATGAATTTAGATAAAAAACTACTCAACAACAATATAAAACTTCTTTTTGCCAACGCCCCTTTCCTAAGAGCAACCACAACGTTCAACCTAACTACCAACACAGCGGTTGGAATCAAAACTTTCCTAGACCATATCAAACTTCAGATTACATGCCATGGAACCCTTACCCATCATTTCCATACATGAATCAAATAAATGGTATGTTTAACCCAAACGGACCCATGAGATATTGGGGACCAAATGTTTGAGTTATTTGCTTCTTAGGTATGCTTGAAAGTTGGATTGGAACCCGATGAATGGATAAAAGATAGTGGATGCTCACGACACATGACGGGCAACAAAGGTCTCTTCTCATCATACCAAGAGTATTACGGAGGTAATGTCACTTTCGGTAGCAATCTCAAAAGCAAAATCATTGGCAAAGATACGATTGCTCATAACTCTCTAACTATTGAAAATGTTGCTCATGTGGATAGGTTAGGATTTAATCTACTTAGTATTAGCCAACTATGTGATAAAAGTATAAAGTACTATTTGATGAAAATGGTAGTAAAATACTAAAAGATGGTATCACTATAGCTAAAGGAGTTAGGAAAAATAACATATTCGTCATGAAAATAGATAAAACATATAATGACAAACTTTGCCTAACAACATTAGGCGATAGCTCATCTCTTTGGCATAGGCGCTTAGGTCACGCTAATATGAGACTTATACAAAACCTATCTTCAAAAGAGTTGGTTAGGAATTTACCAAAACTAAAATATGACCAACACTTTTGCGGCGCTTGCAAAATTGGTAAACAAACACATAGTAGTCACAAATCTAAAAATATGGTATCCACATCTAAGTGTCTAGAATTATTACATATGGACTTGTTTGGACCATCCGCTATAAGAAGCTATGGAGGCAACTTATACACTTTGGTCATAGTAGATGATTACTCAAGGTTTACTTGGACATTATTTTTGAAAACCAAAAATGAAGCTTTTGATAAATTTGAAATACTTAGCAAGAAAATTCAAAATCTTCTAGGTGTCAAAATTGTGTCAATCCGAACGGATCATAATTAGGTAATTTGACAACGAAACTCAATTTGGAAACTTTTGTGATACAAATGGTATAACACATAACTTTTCGGCTCCACGAACACCTCAATCAAATGGAGTAGTAGAGCGTAAAAATAGAACAATTCAAGAAATGAGTAGAACAATGCTTAATGAACAAAACATTCCTCAAAAGTTTTGGTGTAATGCCGTTGACACTTCTACATATATTTTAAATAGAGTCCTATACGTCCTTTCCTAAACAAAACACCATATGAACTTTATAAAGGTAAAAAGCCAACATTAGGATATTTTAAAGTCTTTGGTTGTAAATGCTTTATTCTTAATACTAAGGATTATCTCACCAAGTTTGACCCAAAGTCTTATGAAGGTGTATTTCTTGGTTACTCTCAAACTAGTAAAGCTTACATTGTCCTAAATAAAGAAACAATGATAGTAGAGGAATCGTTGAACATAACATTTGGATTTGAAAGTCCACCTCCCTCTAAAACATCACCTTTGGTAGATGATGACTTAGTTGAAAGTCAAATAATTGAAAGTCAAATTAATAATAACAAGGAGGATGAACCATTAAATAAGGAAATTATCAATATAAAAGAATCTAAAAGTCATCCATTAGAAAAGGTCATAGGAAAACTTAATCAAAGAACCTTAAGATCACAAGCTCAAAATCAAAGTAATCATTTTTGTTTTGTATCCACCATTGAACCCAAAACCATAAATGAAGCAATAAAAGATGAATCATGGGTAATTGCCATGCAAGAAGAATTAAACCAATTAGTTAGAAATGATGTTTGGAAACTAGTTCCAAAACCCAAAGATCAAACTATAATTGGAACAAAATGGGTCTTTCGAAACAAAATGGGCGAAAATGGTGTAGTATCTAGAAACAAAGCTAGGCTTGTTGCACAAGGTTATAATCAACAAGAAGGAATTGACTATGATGAAACTTATGCAACGGTAGCTAGACTTGAATCTATTAGAATATTACTTGCTTATGCATGTGCTTATGATTTTAAATTATTTCAAATGGATGTTAAAAGTGCTTTCCTTAATGGGTTTATTAACGAAGAAGTGTATGTTGCTCAACCTCTCGGTTTTACCGACTTTGAGAAACCACATCATGTCTTCAAACTCAAGAAAGCATTATACGACCTTAAACAAGCACCTAAAGCTTGGTACGACCGTCTTAAGACTTTTCTTATTGATAACAAATATACTATGGGATTAGTAGATAATACTCCTTTTACTAAGAAAAAGGAATCACAAATTATTATTGTTCAAATATACGTTGATGACATTATATTCGGATCAACTTGTCAAGAACTATGTAATGATTTCTCTAAAATCATGCATGACGAGTTTGAAATGAGTATGATGGGTGAATTAAACTTCCTTTTAGGACTTCAAATTAAACAACTAGAAGATGGCATATTCTTTAACCAATCTAAATATATTAAAGACATGCTTAAGAAATTTGGTCTTGAAGATTCCAAACCAACTAAAACACCCATGTCCTCGGAAACTAAACTCATCAAGGCGAAGAAGGTGAATCCGTAGATAACACTAAATATAGAGGAATGATTGGTAGCCTACTCTATCTTACGGCTAGTAGACCCGACATTATGTTTAGTGTTGTTTGTCTATGTGCTTTCGCTTTCAAAGAAAACCCAAAGGCATCACACTTAGAAGCATTAAAAAGGATTTTTAGATATATTAAGGGAACAACGTGTTTAGGATTATGGTATCCCAAAGGCACGGGTATAGAAACCATAGTGTATGCCGACTCGGATCATGCGGTGATTATGTCGATAGAAAAGTACAAGTGGTATTTGCACTTTTGTTGGACATTGTCTCACCTCATGGTTTGCAAAGAAGCAAATGGCTTTAGCCATCTCTACCTCAATCGTCTCAGGGAAAAGCATGTCAACAAGCTCTTTGGATGAAGCAAGCTCTCGTAGATTACTGAATTCATCTCAGCGACATTGTGATACTTTGCGACAACAAAGGAGCCATCGATCTCAGCAAGAATCCGTTCAACATGCTCGTACAAAGCATATTGAAATCCGTCATCACTTTCTACGCGACAATGTTCAAAAAGGAAACATTTCATCGATCGAAAGTATCCTCCGAAGACAACATTGCCGACATCTTTACTAAACCTCTTAAGCGAGAACCTTTTAATCTTCTTAGACTTGGTTTAGGGTTAATGGAACCAAGCATGTAGGATAAACATAGCCTAAAACATTAGAATAGTCAAACCAAAAAAATTTTGTCTTGTTTACGCTCACTTTGTAGCCACACCCAAGCGACAACACGGACGGAACCAAAATTTGGTGCCGTCTGGTCGTAGGTGTAAATAATCTCTGAGAGCTAAACAGCGACTTTATACATAACATCTTCTTCCTCACAACTCACTTTACCAAAACGTGCAAAACTTAAACCAAGCTCATTATTGTCATCTTCCCACTCACTAATCACTGAAGTTAACATCATTGTAAGTATCCTAACTACATTTCATCTCTTAATTCCGAGTCTAGGATTCTTATTTATGCACAAAACTATCACAAATCATTACATGGGGTTTTATGTATGCTTCTATACCAAATATGAATTCAATTGGCAAATTGCATAACTAGTCATTCAAATTAGGTACTACATTATCATATTGCATAAACAAAATCATGTTTCCCACTAATTGATAGATAATAAATATAAGGCCTTATTCAAACAACCAAACACCCCATGTCAAAAGTTTTGAAAAGCTTCTCACTTATAGGAAAACATTCTTTCATTGCTAATACAAATAGAAGCGTTAAATTTTCATCACTTGCATGCTCTTGAATACTAAAGGTATTGCATAACTAATATGCACTCACGGGTATATTCAAATATAGCCACATTGAATTAGGAGCATTTGGGTTATCTCATGGTATTTGCCAAACACTCCACTAAAACCATTTTGTGCATAAAATGAGTCGAGATAACCCCAACTCCAAATTGTTTTCATATAGGCACACACTAGAATCAAAAAACGTTAAAATTTATCTTAATTTTTTAACATGTTAACTCTTGTCCTTAGGAATAACCATGGTAGCCGCAAGATTCTATGATCACAAAGACACTCTTAACTACATTCCCAAACACCACAAAACCAAAGGACTCACCAAGGAACAAATAGAAATATTTAGGGGTCTAGAATCAAGGTATTTCCACGAGGGTAGAACCATTCACTCATCCTTCCTTGAGCATACCAATCTTCGTGAAGAACTAGGCGCCATTCAATTCGATTGTCTTCTTGACATTGATGAACCAATTTGTCCTAGGTTAGTGTTAGAATTCTATGCTAGTGTGACCGGTTTTAGTGATGAAGATGATGAGTTTTTGTCTTAGCTTTAGAATCAACCAAAATGACTACACCATCACTTTAAGTGAATTTGCTAGAGTACTAGGAATTCCCAACCGAGGAACTTGTGTCTACACGGATAAGTGGTCACTCATCGCCCTTGATGCAATCAATGACCGCTCTCTTCCCTACATAACCCGTTTAGCTGATAAGGATGTCATCCGTGAACACCTTTTAACCCAAAAGCGGATACAACCCGAGTAACGAAGGAAAAGAGGTAGACCGAGATCCATATGGAATGGAGCTCAATGAACTTAAGCACGAATTTAAGAAATGGGAGGAGTTACTTAGAGCAAGCGTCATTAGCACCATAGGGAATAGGGATCACATAAACGCTTGTCTTTGTCACATGCTTTACAACTTGTTCACCCGACAACCATTCAACTTAGCCTACTACATAGCTAGGAGAATGATTGATATTCCAACTCAAGGATCCGTTGCTCTTCCATACTGGATGCTTCTCACCCGTCTCTATAGAAACTTCGCTCCAATTCCACCAACCCCCAAAGGAATGCACCTTCACTATGAACTCATCCCTCACATCTTTGTACCTTTGAGTGATGATCGAGTTGCTAAGACTAAAGGCAAGAGAGCTAAACCTCCAACTCCTTCATCATCATCATCAAATAGCTCCCAGGATGGTCTTCCAAGCTCTCATCTTCCACCTCATGAGTATTACGCATCTCTTCCCGAGATTGAGAATGAATCAGCATAATTCAAGCAAACTAAGGGAATGTTCAAGTGCCTTGGTAGGATGATGAACAAGATTTACAAGAAATTGGACAAATAAGGGTACTTTAAGGAGTGTTTGGAACAATGCTTTATCATTAATGTTTGATACAATTTAGTTGTTTTTATTATGTAGGATGATAATATAACTTAAAACAATGGTGTATGCTAACAAACTCATGCATGGGGATAGCACAAGTATGCTATCAAATTTTACCCATTTTCACTATATTGTGAAAATCAATAAGCCTTGCTCTTAATCTATGCTCCACTATGTTTACATATGTGTTATTTACTTTTCTAACTAGAAATGTTTAGTATAACAAGTTTTGAGAAAAATTTGAGGTTTGAAAATTTGGGTTTTAAGAAACATACGTCCAAATTTCAGCACTCCACGGATCGCGGCACCATTATCTTGGTACCGTCCTTTATGCAATTTGGTACCGCCATATGTCAGGACGGACAGACGGCACCCTTTTACGGGTTCCGTCGGTGTGATTTTGGTGAGTGGATCCTCCTAGGTAATTTTACAATTTCGACTCTTTCGTGATTCCAAATTATCTTCCATCACTCATAAATCAACCTTAACTAGTTTATCTTTGTTATTAGAACTAGTATTATTCACTAAGGGATGTAAGAAATCCATTTCCCACCAAAATTCAAAAATTTGAAAAATCCACCCAAGGAGCCCTTTGGCATAAAGGAAGGAACCAAATTTTTGGTACCTTCAAATCCGTGGGTAATCTGAATATTAGGAAATTCCACTCACTAGAACACATTAATTGCATATCTTTTCTTCTTCACTCCATCTTCTTTGTATGGATTGACTTGGGTGATATGACTAGCATTCAACCACTTCCAAATCATTAGGAACCTCATCTCTTCAATGGTTCAACATCAAATCAAACCTTTTCTCAACAATTTCTTACCTCTATAAATTGAAAGGCTTTACCATGATCATCCTCACACCTTCTTCATTCTCATTACTATCTAGCAAATAAAAACCCAAGTTAAAAATGACTAAATCATCATCAAAACCTTGCAAGAAAACACTAGAATGGCGTAAGGCCTTGTTGTTTTGTCAATCTTAGCTCATCATTCGAATCTTCACCACTCACAATCTCATCTCCCATTAGAGATGATACACACCTTACCTTAGCTACACCTACTTCATCACACATTGTGATCACCACTCCACCACCAATACAAACACCTACTTCACCTCCAACGGCACCCATCCAAACATCCAAAACACCCTCACCACCTTCACCAAGGTCTCCCTCTCACTCCATGGAGTTATTTTCAACTCCACCAACATCACCAAATCCTTTCCTAGAGGACTTGGAAGACTTGCCTCCTAGGCCAAGTCATCCACCACCATTGCCATCCTTCGGCACCATTGAGCGATAAATGGCTCATGAATCACCTCGGTCATCCATTGACCCAAACGCCCCATTAGGGCCAAGATCTCTCCTTTTCCACCCCATTTACAAGGACATTCATGGTCCTTTATACGGGGATCATCCACTTCCATCATCAATGTCCCTCATGAGGACATTCAGGAGAGCATGTGGGATGACAATCCCACTAGAGAGGAGATTCAAGACGAACTCCACAACCTCCACCAATTCAAAGGCATGGTGGATTCTCACTTAAGTGAGACAATGCAAATGCAAAGTGCTTTGCTTGCTTCCATCATGACCACTCAAACATCCCAACACCACCAACACATCCACCATTCCACCACCACAACCTCCACAAACTTTCTACCCTCCAAGGCATGGTTGCTCTACTTGTGAGCAAGCGGGTCAAGAAAAGCGATGGATCGGACCCGGATTATGGTCCATGACTTCCACGAAGAAATGAGGTTCATCCTCAACCACATTCTTGAAGCGTCTCAAGCGCTCTTTCCCATCCACCATCACTTTAGGATGGTTTTAAAATAGTCTTTCTTTTATTTGCTCTTTTAGGATAATTTTCATTTTTCTTGTACTAGAAACACATCATTGTGTTCTCTTTTCATGATCTTTACTCATGAAAAATTTTAACTAATGAATGTTGTTTCTTATATTGTTGGTGTCATTACATAGTGTTTGGAAATGCTTGTGAATGATCATTATTACTAACAATTTTTTTGCTTTATTTTCACAATCCATGTATCTTCCCATAAAAGCACCCAATTTAGGGGAGCTTTGAACAAGGGGGAGATAATAGCTCGAGCTCATTACATTAGCATAGCCTCTTCTTTTGTTGAGACAAAGGGGAAAAATATAGAACTTGAAAATATATTTGACTTTTACGAAAAGTCAAAGCTTGCATACTGACTTTACGAAAAAGTCAACATCATGCATCAACTAGTGAATTCTTTGACTTTCATTAAAAGTCAAATTTCATACACTTGCATTATCATTTTCTTTTCAAGCTCTAAAACTAATATTTTTATAACTCTTGTACAAACTTTGTTTCTTTTATAAAAATAAAATTTATATTTTGTCCTCAACAAAAAGGGGGAGAATGTTAATACAAATATATAGTCATTAAAGCGTTATTTATATTTTTGATCTTTGCCTAAGTTTTGTTAACGACAAAAGTAAATTTAATTTATAAAAGCTTAAAGCTTGTCAAGTTTATTAGATATTAAAACAAGCTTTCTTAAACAATATATTCATCATTCAAGCATTTACATTTATGATTAGTAACATCTTGATATGACTCTAATCATTATGTATGATAATAGTTTGTAGAATGTGTTAGGTTCTTAAAACCAAACACTACTTAAGCATTTGCATATTTCTATTAATAGTAATACAACATTTGACATCATGTATTACATCATGGAGATCATTGGAAGATTCCATTAGATATTTTGTGAAGATTTGTACTCTTCATATCTTGCACAATCTTACTTAGATAGAGTTGACTTTAGACAAGATGTGATATCTTGACTGTCGATTTGGCGGTACCATTTTGGTACCGAGTGGAACCCTTTTAGGGGTCCAGGTCCGTGGCAGCTCTGTCCAATTGGCTATAAATAGCAATGCCAAGCCAAGTAGTTTCTCATCCCTTTCTAACATACTCTCATACATATCTTCTCTCTAACCCTTCTAACTCGGTTTCATATCATATTAGTGATCTCTTTTGTAGCAAAGAAGATCAAGTCATATTCAAGCTTCAGCGAGAAGTTGGAAGTCTTGTTTGTTTAGTGTTGTATGATCTAGTGTTGATTCATACTTCATTGTTGTATCAAACCATCATAATCTTGTGAGTGTGAGTGGTTAGTATTTTAGTCCTCAAAATACATTGTGTGTGGGAGTAGTTGTACCCTTGGAAAGAACTTGACATCTAGCTTAGTGTCGGAAATAGTGTAAGCGAAGTGTAAAGGTTTTCTCCGCGGTGAAAGGAGCTTGTTGACTAGTGAAGTTAAACTCTCGAGTGTGAGACTCGGGGAGTGGAGTAGGGCAAGGAAAAAGAGTCCTTGTAGAACCACTATAAACAACTTGTTGTGGTTTGATCATTTCTTTCTTATTTACTCATTACATATTGCTTGCATATTTCATTAACATACTCAAGATCAATATCAATTGATCTTTCAATAAGGTTCAAAACAAAGTTTTAATGGTAAACTATTCAACCCCTTCTAGTTTTCTACAAA